>VDFB02281492.1:568897325-568967825 GCA_007258455.2 Sequoia sempervirens | reverse complement strand
ACACCTTGTTTTGAAGCATTGATAAACTCTTTGGCATTTTCTTGAAGTTCCTCATAATAGTCTTTATGCTTCCTTATCAGGTCTTCAATAGATGTAATAGCCCCAATATCGGAAGTGTTTCTGTTTTGTACCTCTTGGAGATTTTCTCAAAGCCTATCATTTATAATTTTATGTTCTTGAATGGCAATGTGACTCTTAGAGTGAGTTACCCATAACTTGTCCATCCGGATCATCATATTAGTGTACCTCTTTTGGAGTATTGTAGAAAGCATATCAAACCTGGCCTTGATCACTTGAGTGTACATCTGTTGATTATTCATCTGTAATTCCTCACACTTGTCATTTAATTGGGAGCCTTCTACTTGAGTCAACATTTTAGTAGATTCTTTGAATGTATCCTTGATTGTGTCTCTTAGAAAATCATTTTCTTTAAGCATCCTTTCATTGTTCAATTTGTATATATCCCATTCTTTAATCAACATTTGAATCTGTGCCTTGTTCAATTTGGCTACATTTATGCCAGTATCAGCTGTGACCACATGATTAGTTTCACCCACTTTTAATGTGATCACATGACCAAATGCTTTCCTTGTATCAATAATTACAAGCTTCTCATGTGGGGGTTTATAGAGCCCAAATCATAAGAGAAATCTCACTAGGATTGTATCTTGACCCAATGTATACCTTTGTTACCCCTTCTAGACTGAGCTTGTGTTTGGCATCATTATTGTGCAAAAACTATAAAAAACTAAAGCAGAGCTTAAGTCCAAACCATGAAAGATCATCACACCAGACACTAATAATTTTCTTCCCTTCTCTGATGTCATGTTCTTCATTTCATTCAACACATTCATTTTCAAAGTGTTCAACAACTAGCTTTCATTGTTGGGTGTGATGTGTGCAACTGATTCCCTTATTATTTTTCCCTTTTGTTTGTACAAGAAAGATTTAAATTCAGAAGATTTAATAAACTAGTCATTTGAGACAAAAGATTTATAAGAAAATTGTCTAGAATTTGTGTCAAATGGTTCCCCAACTTCCTGTTCTCTGTTTGGAGGTCAATACTCTTCAATCCTTATCTTGGGGATCTTATTAGGTTGGCTTTGGGGTTCATTTTCTCCAGAAGATTCCTCACTATCAGAGGATAACATTTCTACTTCTTATATCTCCATCTTTTGTTCAGTTTCTTTATTGTAATTATTAATTTCCAATTCATCCTCTATTTCTTCCATGTTTCTAATAATATCATCATGCAGATATGGTACATGAAGATTTCCAATTAAATTCTTTTTTTTCCTGGAAAAATAAATAAAACCTTTAGGATCAAATCCTTTCCTTGGTGTAGCCTTCTTCATATTGAAATGTGATAATTTATCCAAAATGAGATCATATCCTTCTTTTGATACTACAATAAAATCTCCAAAACACAATGTACTAGGCATGAATGACTGTTTTCCATATGCACTCAAGTTCATGGCATTGGAATAATCCAGTTGCCTGACAATCTCTAGATATGCAATTATGTTTGGCACATTCTTGGGTAATAGGAAAGGTGTGTCTTCAAAACCATAAACCTTGATCATAGTGGAATCAACAAAGCAGTACCAGTCACCCAATTATGACTTACAATCGGTGGTCCATTGAAATCGTTAGGCCTTAAGAATCTTTTGATCTCATTAGACAATGAATAATTACAAGGGTGATCATAAAACCTGTACAATGTCTTGACGAAGTGTTCCTCAAAATAAACATAATTATAATTGACAAATTTGTTGTTCCAAATGGAGGTCCATAATTGTATTGGTAATGATTGAACCTCTTTATCCAACTGTGTGATTCTTAATTCCTCTGGCCATATTTCTAACTCTTGTCCATAGTACAATATCATGTGCTTGAGAAGGTAATAATGTTTAAAGTGCATTGTGGGAGAACCATTCTTGATGGCTATTAGCCCTAAGTCAATCCCTTTGGAAATGTGTGAAGCATAATAAAAAGGTCTTGCATTGTGACATTGTATGTCTGTAGTGATCACCATTGGCCCTATAGACATAAATTCAGAGACCTTTGTTCCCATTATTCAACCCATTGAGAAGTAAGTATATTTTAAATAGGGCTCAAACAAATAAACATGGAAGGGAGGTCCGTCACCATCCTCAAGTGGTATTAGGTTTCCGTCTTCTCTAGGCATGTGTAACGATAACCTCCATCCTTTGTAGGTAGTGTCCATCACCCAATATTCCTTTTCTAAATCCTCATGCACTATAGGATGATCACATGTGTCATCTAGGCTGAAAACTTCACAAAGTGCGATTTTGGCTACATGTATAAAAGGTTCTCCTTGTGGGTTGCAAATGGCTTTAAGGTCCAGGTTATAATAGTTGACCAAAAGTTTTATATGGTCTATATTCACAAAGACATTGGGAACAGCCAACTTTCCCAAATTGAAATTCCAAGGGTTACAAATTGGTTCAAATCTACTTCTCTGACAATAATGAAACACGAACAATTCATATCCCCTAATGGGGGTCCACACATCACCTACATGTTTGCATTTATCTTCTAATATTTCTACATTAGCCCTCAATTTTGCAGACCTTCTAGCTTTTGGCCCTGAACCAGGCAATTGATCAATGAGGTCTTGGTTTAGTTTCCATTCATTTGTTTTCAATTCCTGCCCCGTTTTGGTTTTCTGCTTCTTATTTTTAAACTGGATACTTTCACCTTGTTGCTTCTTGTTTTTTGTTTTTGTAGAACTTTCCATCTTATTTCTCTACAAGATGGAAGAATTGAATTACAATCTATCAATTTCAAGGATATTTTCTATGCTTACTTGTATGATTTTGGGCACACTAAATTCCTTGATTTCTGTTCAATCTCCCGTCCTTCTTCGCTACAACTTCTGAAAATTCTTTTGGTTCAATCTCTTTTCAATAAAAAATGTTCATATAAGGTTTGTTTGTGTGGCCATTAATGTCTACCATTGGAAATGAATATAATAGGTTTTTTGAATTTTGAAATGTTAGAGCAATACAACAATATTGCATCGGTGGAACTCCTCTAGTCACAGGTTGATTTGTGTGCTTTATTTGGATCCATCTTTGTTTATACGTTCATAACTTATTGCCAAGACTAACTGAATGTCCTTTTGATATGAAGTGTCCCTTTAGTTCTCTTATTCAGTCAGGAAGACAACTTAATACCCTCACCGATATTGTACAACTATCTTTTCTCTTGCTTTTCAATTCCTAATATTTCGGGGAGAACAAATTATGAAGTCTACTCGATATCAGGGTGGTTTGGACCATTAGAAATCCTTTTAAGCATCGCCTGGTGTCTTTTCGACAAATAGTGGT
This sequence comes from Sequoia sempervirens, assembly GCA_007258455.2. Classification (NCBI taxonomy): domain Eukaryota; kingdom Viridiplantae; phylum Streptophyta; class Pinopsida; order Cupressales; family Cupressaceae; genus Sequoia; species Sequoia sempervirens. The sequence goes on along the minus strand of VDFB02281492.1, from coordinate 568,964,472 downwards.
CATTCCATATTATCATCGGGTTGACATGTATCATCACTAAGAGAATAAGATGCCCTTTCTGATATACTTGGTCTCCCTGATATGTTTCCTCTACCCCTTTGTTCGTTGGGATAAGTCGGTGGGAATTTCCTTGAAAACTTTTCTAGTTTCCCTCATTGGAGTAACCCACATAGTCGGAGAGATCTGAGGAACCCACTCCGATCATACATGTCTCTTCGATACAATTGTTCTCCTATTTTATTGGTGAAAGTATGTATGTTTCTCCCTGATAAAGTATCCATCGACGTGACACACGAGCTCGGTTTGATTTGAAAATTTCCCTCCAACTAGCTTGCTTTTGCTGATAAGTTTTTCATCGGTGAAATGTTATGCATTGTCTTCCCGATTATGCATACCTGTTATCTTTGGGATCTTTGATCACTGTAACTTTATTAATCTCTTCTTGATATGCAAAAAAAATTCAATAAAGGGCTATGACTTGTTGATCGGAAAGACATGCACATGATCTTCATGATAAGGATCAATTTCTCTTAAAGTTTTTGCTCAACTATGATCAGGGAGATGCTCATATGCCAAAGGCCATATTCATGGGATCATTAGTTAACGTGGGTTATAAAATGGATCTGGTCACATGAATTTTTGTAATTTATGAAATCAAATGTAACAAATAGTGAATAGGATTTTTATTCCTAACAGTGGCTTTGATTGGGGATGTATACCCTTTGTGGGTATAGCAAGAATCCAGGTCTCTGGGGAAGCAGACCAAATGTCTTATTTATCTAGTATGGAAGTTGAAGTGAATTTAGGAATGGGTGAGAAATGCTAGTAGAGTGGAATCCTATAGTACTGTGCATGGAAAAAATTATTTTAAGAGGTTTCTCAAGAATTTTCCATGCACTGGCAAGTCTTAATCCTCTTTATGGTCTTCAAGAAAATTTCTTTAAGAACTGTCCATGTACTGGAAATTCTTGTTCTTCTCTTGTCAAGTTTTGGAGGTAATATGAATTTTCACCACCCTTGCCAATAATGACAAATGGTCCTAACCATAGAGCTTCAAATTTCCCATGCTTCCCTTTGTCTTGACTCTTGGCATTCCACATGAGAACCATGCCATTTACTTCAAATTTTATGTTTTTTTCCCTTTTGTCATATAGGTATTTTATTTGTAATTTCTTCTTCTTATTGTGTTGTTGAGCTTGGTTCCTAACCTCATCGAGTTCCATTAACTCTTCCATCCTCTCCTCCATAGGTTTAGGAATGTCTAAATCTTCTTGCAAGATGAACTTACATACTAGTAATAAATTATGCAAAGGGAGCCTAGTTTGAGTCCCATACACAAGTTCAAAAGGTGATTTTCTGATGGCCTTCTTTACAGTGATTCTATCTTCCCATAAGGCTAGTGTCAACTTGGAATCCCAAGCGTTTTTGTTATTATCTAGCATTCTTTTTATGATCTTTAGGATGCTCTTGTTGCTAGATTCAGCGTGCCCATTTTCCTATAGATGATATGGTGAAGAATATGAGATTACTATACCATAGGATTGGAAAAATCCTTTGAATTCATCTGACCTAAAGCACATCCCATTATCAGTTATAATTCTTGTTGGCACTCCAAATTTGGTAATGATATTTTCCAATAAAAAGTTTGTTACAACCTTACTAGTTGCTTGTTTGGTAGGTATAACTTCTACCCATTTTGTGAAGTAGTTTGTGGCTACTAATATCCATTTGTGTCCTCCACTAGATTTTTCTGTAATCTCTCCTATGAAATCAATCCCCCATTGGTGAAATGGAGCCTCAACTTGCAAAGGTATTAAAGGAAATGCCCCTCGATACTTCAATTTCCCAAAAAACTTTTGACATGCTTCACATTTCCTAGTATAATCATAAGCATCATTGAAAACTCTAGGCTAATAGCAACCTACCCTTAACACCTTATGTGCTATAGTTTTCATTGAGAAATGTCCTCCACATACTCCATACATTTCCTTCGAAACATGCCTTGCTTGATTTTCATCTAGGCACAACAACAAAACACCATCCCTATTTTTCCAATAGAGGTCCCCTTTCATGAATACATACTTTGAAGCCTGTAGTTTAAGTGTCCTTTTCTTGTTATCATTAAATCCTTCAGGATATTTCATATGTTTAAGATAATACACGATATCAGTGTACCATGGTGTGTGCTCAATGCTAGTAATCATGTTATCTTCATTATTCAAATTGCACACTTGGGTAGCTTCAATATTTGTTTCAACCATTAATTTGGCTAATCCTTGTCCTCTTACAAGCTTGGTGATTTGAAACTCAATGTCAAATTCTTGGATTTTGTTTATCCATTTGCACCTACGGCCTATTACTTTAGTTTGTACAAACACATCTTTTATTGCATCATTCGGTACATAAGCTATTACTTTTTCTCCCACAAGAAATGATCTAAATGCTTGGACAACTTTTACTAATGCATATGTTTTTTTTCTATAATGTCATATTTTAATTTTGCATTTTGGAGGGATTTGTTGAAGAAAGAAATAGGTTGTTCATACCCCTCATCATTTTTTTGTAGCATTAATACTGCAATTGTGTGATAATACACAAATGAAAAGATCTAGAATGGTTTATTAAAATAAGGGGATTTTAAGACGAAGGCTTCTTTAATTGCTCTTTTGATGGATATGAATGCGTCTATGGCCTCAACTGTCCAATCAATCTTTGCACTCTTCTTTAACATCTTTGATATTGGTTTCACTATCTTAGCAAAGTTCAATATAAATCTTCTCACAAAATTAATTTTCCCAAAGAAGGATTGGATATCCTTCATTGTCTTAGGAATTTGGATTTTATCAATAGCTTCTACCCTCTCAGGGTCAATATTTACCCCTTCTTTGGACACTATGTGCCCTAATCGTTTCCCTTCTGTGACTGCAAAGTGGCACTTTTTAGGATTTAAATAGATGCCATATTCAATGACTTTGATGAATTTTTTTTCCAAATGCTCAACATGGTCCTCTACTTTCTTTGAATATGCAGTTAGGTCATCCTAGTATACCACCATTATTGTGTTAATTAGATCAACAAAAGCAACATCCATGGCTCTCTGGAAAGTTGCACCAACATTTGTGAGTCCAAACGACATTCTAACATATACATATGTCCCCCATGGTGTGGTAAAGGTTGTTTTGTATTGTTCTAATTCCTTAACTTTCACTTGGTTATAACCTGAAAATCTGTCCATCATAGATAGGAGCTCACATCCGTGACCTTCTACAACATAGCCTCCATGTTTGGGATTGGGTAGCTATCCTTAAGAGAGGATACATTCAAGTTTTAGAAGTCTACACAAAGCCTTATGTCTCCATTTTTCTTTCTGACTAGCACCAAGTTGGAGACCTAAGTGGAATGCCTAATAGGTTTGATGATACCTCCTTCCTTGAGCTTCATAAGTTCTTCATGCATCTTGGGCTGCAAAGTTGGGTTTATTGGTCTCTACTTTTTCCTAAAAGGTTTTGCATCATTTTTGAGTGGAATTTCATGTTGGAACAAATCTTCCCTATATGCTTTGAGATCATCATAAGACCATGTGAAGACATGTTTATATTTCCTTAATAATGCAATCAACATCTTTTTGATTGTTGGGCTTATCTTTTTCCCAATGTATACCTTTTTTGGTTCCAATTCAGTGCCCAAGTTAATTTCTTCAATGTTTTCCCTTTTTACTAGTGTTTGTTTCATAAGGGCTTGATCATTTCAATCAAACACCCTCTCCAATGCCACAAGTCCCTTAGGAATCTTGTTAGTATTGAGTTGAACAACATCCTTACCAAATATTGTTTTCTTTCCATCTACTTCTTCCACAAATGCATTAAAATCAATTTCTTGCGCTTCATACTGATCAATGCAATACAGTCAGTTGTTTAATTTTGTGTTTGGTAGCCATGTTCAATCCTATCAGTAGGGCCTCATACTTTTCTATGTTATTTGTGCATTCAAATGTTAACAAGAACGAATATTTGAATGTTGTGCCCTTAGGTGAAATGAAAACCACTCATGCTCCATTACCTTCTTTACTGCATGCTCCATCAAAATACATTCGCCATATGCCATGCTCATTCTTGGAAACATCCCTATCAATTGGATTAGTGTTCAATAATTCAGGTTTTGAATGTTCTATTCTAAAGCTTCCTAAGTCCACATAATAAAAGCAATTCATCTGATTGGGGTCAAAGATCTCAATGACATGTTCAGATCTAAGTGTCATGCCTAAAAAATTTCACTAGAAAATGCAACATTTTTTTTTTATAAAGTTGACAATATAACTTTATACATTAATTCATTCTCCAAGATCGTGATAACATTATTCATTAACAATAATTCAATAATAATGACATTTAATCAAATACATTACATATGTTAGTCTCAATTTAACATTAATACATTTTTTTTTTTTTTAGTTAACTAAGATAATAACAATAACTTTATTTATTTATAAAATAATATTATTGAAATAATGTGTACCATTAATTATATCCCAATACTATACTGCCCTTTTAGTATTTATAATTTACCGATTTTACCATTACTATTATTATTAATTCTTTTTATAATAATACTATTAGTTTACTTGAAAACCAAATATTCCTTAATACCAAGAGATATTAGTGTCACCTTTTATTACTCCATACCAATATTATTATTATACTAGAGTAAAACCAACATATAACTCTTAAAACCATATTGTCCTTTAAATCAACAATTTGATCATTGGTAATATTATTAATTATCTCATATAAACATTATAACTAACTCAATAAGCTTATAATGATGATCAGGATTAACCTAAGTTTACAATATTTAATCATTACCATTTAATCTTAAATAACAATTTAAGCCATTTAATCATTAACAGTATCAAGGGAATAGATTCACTTCTAACAACAATTTTACTTATTATTATTTTTAATCTCACTTTACCTTACTAAAATTACTTCCATCTAAATAAAAAAAAGAATAATATAAATAACTAACCCGTGGATAATTATATTAATAGTTACTCCCAAATTACCCCTTTTTCTTAATTGTTTAATCTCAATTTACCTTACTAAAATTATTTTCATCTAAATATAAATAATAACATCAAATAAATAACTAATCGTGAATAATGATGTTCACATATACTCTCAGAATAATCTTTCTATAATAACAATAGTATTTACTCTCCTATTACAAAAGTAATTTTATTACTACAAAATCAACCACAATAATAACATTATTTAGGATTTCTTTTGGTTTGTAAGTATTATATCACTTCAATTTCAATACTACTTTGAAATATTATCCTCCAAAATAATATTAAAATTATGAATCTTATTATGTTTATAATTTAGTTATTGTGATAAATATACCACTGGCAGTAAAAACTCTTTAATACAAATATTACTTATTTTCCTTTATTGCATTACTATTATTATTATTTGAATTACGGTTAAACCTAACAATAATGTTATTACACAAGATTAATCAATAATGTTACAGTTATAATTTTTATCACCATTTAACCAATACAACAATTATTCCACTATCATTAGGCAATACTGTTGTTTCTATTATTTTATAATAAGAATAACACTATTTATATTCAATTGCCAATAATAATATCTACGATATAAGTAGATATTATTATTATGTTATTTGACAATTACAGAAACACTTACCCACATCCAATGAAATAAAATAACATAATTTTATTACGTTCCACGAATCAAAGCAGTTTAAACAGTTTTAAGAATTGCAAATTTAATCTTCTATTTTTATTTAAATAAATGAAGGTAATAAGAAGAAACCTCCCATAATAAATTATGTGAGATCTTATCAGGCATTTACTATTTACTACAGTGAATATGGGGAAGAACTATTTTTAAAAATTTAGCTTTGGAACAAATAGCTGCCCATACTTCTGTAACATTTGGCAAGGATTAGTATGACTACATTAATTGCAATACCAATGATAGCAACCTCAATTGCGAAGGTTTTATTTGCATCAAAAAGTATAAAGGGGGTGTGTAGTGAATAATAATATGGTTACAATTACAAATAACGGACAAATATTACCATAAATATTTAAATTTGCATTACATTATTCTATCAATCATTGCTGTTATTAAACTACTTCAACTCTAACATTCACACCCTTATATTCACTATGACGTATTAACCATAACATTACCCCGACTAATTGAATTCTTACCTTGCAAAACTACTTAGTTCCAGCATCAATAACATTATCACATAAATTACAGATGCTGAATCTTATGAACATTATAAGAATATATATATATTTAATTGGCACCAATTTGGCAGTCATAATTAGAAATTTTCCATACAAATGGAAACACAAAAACAGTTATAATTAACATTGCAATTATTGATCAGAATTTTGTTACTAATTCAATTAATTCAATAGTGCAACCTTTACTACTTACATGCTAATTAATCACCATTTTCCTGTAAAAATAAAATAAAATTATTATCCGCTTTTAATCTGTGTGATCAAAGGAATCATTGCTTATTCAATACTAACCATTTTATTAAATAAGCAACGGCAACACCATTAACAGAGGCTGCACCAATCTCAATTATTTACTAATCTAGTCAAAGCCTTGTCGCTACGCTCGTGCCAAAGTTTAAGATCGATGTTCATGCAACAGGCACTTCTACAATTGGGTAAAAGGAAAATGTTACTCTTGCAGTTTTCACACCCTAAAGTCACGTCCATCCAAACTAACATTCTACAAGTATATTTACCAACATGCTGACTAAAAGATGAGACTGCTAATAAATGTGAACTTAACCACCAGCCACTGAGTCGATTTCAGACTTAAGTCGTACTAGCATTTAAAATGGTATGGGCCATTATCCTGAGAGAAAAATGTCAAGATCATACCTGATGCCCAAGATGAACCAACAGACTAATGGATGACCATTAATGATAGCACTTGCCTCACATAAAAGCTTTCCCATCAAACACCTGACAACAACTTGATCTTACAATTAAACCAATTATCTTGCCTCGAGCTTAGAATCAAATAGCTAAGGAAAAAGATACGGGATAAACTTCACATCTACTTTTGGATAGCATGGCTAATATATGGAAGTGATATTTATGATATCCTTTCCTTCATTTTCTGCATAGATAATAGCATGACACAACTGCAATTTCCTAAGGTAAGTTACCTACCATGGTTTCAATGTTTTTCTTTTGTGTTCTTCCTTTTTTTTTTCAATTGATTTTTGGTTTAAATGCTGATTAGCTGATTAGATGCCGTCTCTATTTTTGTTTGTTTGTTTGTTTGTTTGCAAGGTGCATTAGGCTAAGGAGAATGGGTTGAATTCTCACTGTGGAAGCCATGACCTGCCCCATTAAAACCAACATCTCTATTGCAAACTGTTGTTTGGAAGGGCATGGCCAAGTCCTCCAAAAGAGATTGTTGGCAATTGGGCTTGGCCTAGCCTGCCGTCCTCGTTGCTGGAACTTAAATTTTTTGAATGTTTAGATTTAATCCAACTTCATTCCTTTATTTGATGCATAGGTCAAGCCTACACCATACATGGAAATCTAAACAAAGTTCGGTAGGAGTGCGTGCATACGGATGTAAAACCCACAGCCAAAGAGATAAATTACTACTACTCGATTTGAGAGGCAGAAGTGCCAGAGGCTTGGTGCCAAGCTAAATGCTGAGCCCAATGACCTGGGTTGAAACTTTGGTTTGCAAGTGTTATACTTACCTTATTATTATTATTATTATTATTATTATTTTCCTGAAGACTTCATATAGTACAATTTTACAGAAAAAGAGAAGGGACACCACAACATTAATGAAAGAGTTACATTTTCAGACAGTGACCTATCGAAGGAACCTACGAGCCATACAGAGCCGAATTAATGTATGGAACCCACAATCCATATATATGTACTGAATTTTTTTGTTGTAATTATACTAATTTGATGTAGTGATTTCGATAAGTTCCCTCTTTTCTTTCCATTCTAACAATTCATATTTGAATTCATAATCTCTTTCTGTCGTAAGATATATACCAGTACTTTGTTCTTTCTTTGAAAATAAAATAAAATAAAAATAACTCTAACACAACATAAATAATCACTACTGTATTGAAATGACAAAACAACCATCTTTCTTACTACTACACAATCATAGTATTATCACTGTATATATGCTTAGCACAGTCTTTCATACAATCCCATAGAATACTTCCACTTTTCTTTGCAACATGATACAAATGTGATATATATAAGCTTCCAATTATTACAAAAAGGGGAAATATTTAAGACTACAATGTTTAGCACACAACTGAATAATGACTTGCTCTCCACCCTACCGTAATGGCATCATGGAGCCTCGTGGGCTCTAGCCATACCCCCGAGCAAGAATCTAATAACTCCAAGGTGATGAATGGAGTCATCTCAAATTTACAAAGCGGGATAAAATACCATAACAAAAAAATTGCATGTCCATGTCCCTCCACTCACCATATTCAACAATGATTCATATAACATGCTCACATCCTACAACAATGAAACAAGGAAGGGTGAAATTAGAACTTATCTTTCTTTTTTTTCTTTTCTTTAGGAAAGGGCTGAAATTCTTTTTCCTCCTTTCCACTCCAATCTAGCCATCTTGAGCTCTATCTTCACAAGGAGATGGTCTCCTCTCCTTTTCTCCTTCTTTTTTCCCTCTCCACTCAAGTTCCCCAAAAGGAGAAGTGGGTAACACCCTACTCATGCTTCCTCTCCCACTATATAGGAGTTTCAACTTGCAACCTTTTGGATGGGGAGGTGTGGAGTGTACCTCCCTTCTTCAATGAGATTCTTTTCTCATTAAAGAGGTATCATGCACTTGGACAACCCCAAATCTTCTCACCTCCCATCCTCTCCTCAAAATTCGTCACTCTTCATTATGGGGACTTTTCAGGAGTCAAATCATGTCCTTGGGACCCTATTGCATGCCCACTTGACCCCTACCACTAAGGTATAGACCCTAGGGGGTTTATTTTGTATCTCAACAAAGTAATTTGACCAACAACCCTCTTTAAAGACCCACTTAAAGATCTATCCGAGTTTCACATTTGGGTAAGGGTTCCTAACCCCTAACCAACATAATTAAATATTCTTACAACCAAAATAAATTATACCTTTAATATCAACCTTCACCTCTTAATCTATCAACATATTAACTTTATATCCTCAAGAAGATGTCTTTTGATTTTCTCTTGATGGTCCTCCCTTCTCATGCTAACACTGTTTCCTTCCTACACATTACCGACACGATCATAAGTAACATTGTATATCACATTAATCTTTTAGCTGAATATTCTAAATTTTAACCATATAATAATCCATTTAAATCTCAATATGTATTCCATAGTATACTAGTGTATTCCACCTTCATGGTAGTGACAATAGAACATAATGTCAAAATGAAATTACAAGGATTTTTCCAAAAGATCACCTTATTTATCATCCACAATATATCTAATCATCATTTTAAGAAAATCATATCACAAATTAGGTTTAGAATTAATCAAGTGTGAAACGGGGTCTTACAAAAAACTAGTATCTATAATTGATCATTGTAAGGAGAGTGTCTCCAAAATTTATAGATAAATTAGTATTAGACCAAGGTTTTTATTATCCTTGCAAGTGTGTGAATGATATAACAAGCCTTTTGACTAATTATATCTTCTACAAGGTCAAATGGAAGTGAGGATTTTTTCCTTTTGAACCCAATATTAATACAAGAGTGGGATGGGATACAAGATCAATAGCAATACAGATGGAAAGAGAAGTGGAAGAGGATGAGACATAATTTAGGAGGCTAGAAAATGGTGTTGCTTGTATTTCTCACTTAATATGAAAGATTGATAGATTGGATAGTATCATGGTTTCTTGAATTAAAAACCTAGGTATTGCATGAGAGTGAGAAGAGGAAATAGGAGAGCCTAAGATAACCAAATAAAGAAAAGGGAGAGAAACATCTAGTGGTTTATTCAATCCTAAGAAAAATATGGGCATTAAATGTTAAGATTAGTTGTCATACACCTTACAAATCCAAGTAGCATTATATTTATTTAATATTCATAATATGTTGTAAATATAAGGGTACATGGAAAAAGGGCACCCCCACTTGGGAGGAATCTCAAGATTCTTTAAATGACATAAAATGCCACTTGGCATTTGTATTATGATGCATGAAAGATGTGCAAGAGAATATATATCATGTAATATGTGGAAGAGCATATATGTCATGGAAGATGCTTAAGAGCATTTATGACATGTGTAAGAACATGTAAGAACATTTTAGGATGGAGGTTACATAGTGGCATGGATGGAGCATCTTTGATCGACTAATAGAAGCATGTATAAGAGAATCTTGTAAGAGGTTTGAATAGAATAGATTGGAGTGCCCAAGTTTGGTGGGTAGAATCCTTAACTTGGGAGCTGTATATTATTATCAAGATTTCATGAGGAGGGAGTTTGGACTTGGACTAGATTTAGGTACCCAAATTGAGTCAACTTTGGTCTATAGTATTGAAAACCATTGATAGTTTCCTCAATTGTCCTTATCTTATGTATTGGATGGTAGGTACGGAGTTTGTGCATGGTATTCAAAGCATGGTTATGTTTTTGAGTTGACTTTAAAAGCCAATGTTGAAGATCTTGTATATCTCTTATTGAGAGCATGGATACTATGTATTATATTGTAATCTTCTATTTATATTAATATATTATGTGCTTAAATATTGGTTTTTTTTAGAAGGGTTTTATCATGGTATATCTTGTGTTGTATGTTTTTTTTTGTTGATTTTTCTTTAGATTTAATTTTTTTTTTGTTGATTTTTGTTTAGGTTTGAGATTTGGGTTTGCTAGAGTCAAGCTATATAGGCACACTCACATGTTTCAATAAAGAATATTCTCCTAATGTGAAATTATCCATCTAGACTTATTGTTCAATTTTCCTATTCATCATTTGTTTCAACTAGGATTTCATATTTTGCAACTTCTCTCCTTTGGTAGTCACCATATGTAGTTAGAGTCTTAACCATGGCATCTCGATCCTATTCTTGCATGAATTTCCATCTAAAGCAATAAAATCCAAAGGCTAACATGATATGATTGTACCTAGTGTTTTTCTTAGCGTTTATTCATTTGTATGCCTTTATTGATCAAATTATCTTTATCATTCATTTAGTGGAATCCATGCAATATAATGAGTTCCAGAAGGATAGAAAGTTGTGTTATGATAGACAATCATGAAATACATAGCTCCACTGGCAAACAAGTTGTGTTATGCTAGGTGGCCATGTTAAAAATGTTCTAAACTCGTAGACTAGGAAACTCCATTATGCTAGGACTATGCAAACCATGCTTTAGAGAGTGCACAAAAATCACCTTAGGGGGTGCACAAAATTTGATGTTACGGGGGATGAATAAATTCTTAATGTCACAAGGGATGAATTGAGAACCACACCTCAAGGGGAATTATAAACAACACAACCACCAAAGGGGTATGTTAATAAGTCAAATCTCACAAGATGTATATGAAATGGATAAGTGTAATGTATGCCCCCCCTTAAAATATTAGTGTACTTGCTACACTAATGTTCTAAGGAGATAGAAAGGGATCCCTTGCTAGAAGGAATGCACCTAACACAAGGCTACCTAACTCCTTTCCCCCCAAGTGTAGGGACAAAGATGAGACAAGATGGATGATTGAATGTTGCTCCTTGCAAAAGGAAATATTATTGCATAAAGCCTAGTTTATACCCCCATGCATGGTAGTGAGTATGTTGTGATACTACAACTACCACATGGCAAGAAGTAGCAACTAATGATATTTATTTCTTGTACAACCAAGTGAAGATATTTTTGATGTTTTTGTTATTTGTGAAGGACAATAGCCAAGACCTCTTGTTGTTTCTTGCCTGTTGAGCTCTACGGGGACATGAATTCCTTGTTCTTTTACACCACATCCTTTTCCATTATAGCTAAATTGTTTCAAATGTTCGTAACCGCTTCCATAAATGGATTCCATTGCTTATGAAGAAAGTGTTTTTTCATAATCACTTTCACCATAAGTGGATGCGTAATTTGTGTTTTCCTCTTTGTTAGAAGTTGTGAAATCATATGTTTTTGATGATTCAGTGATAGATTGTGTTGATATCATTACCGCTTCTTTCTCTTTTCCTGATTTTGATTGCATAATATTGTATTCTCCCATGAATTTAGGAGTGGAATCTAATGATCCCAAATTATCATCCAACAACTTTGTCACAGATGAAATACACTCATATTTATCTTTAGGTTGTAAAGGTTCCACTTTTGTAGTTGGTCTCAATGCTCTTAGAGGGTTTTTCATCCCCATTTTAGTTTGTAAGCAATTTTCAGATTTAGGATAAGATTTTATCATGTAAACCTTATTTTTGTGTGTACTTCATTAAATGGTGAAGTGTTGAAGTCACTCCTTTCATCTCATGTATCCATGGTCTACCTAAGAGAAGATTGTATGAAAGATCATGGGGCATGGCATGAATAGGAATTTTCAACAGAACCTTACCAGCTTTAATAGGCAACATTATCACACCAAGTAGTTGTCTTTCCATGTTATCAAAACCTTTGACTGAAAAATAAATGAGTTGAATTAAAGTTTTATCTGCTCCAATTTGATCCAAAATATTTACACTAAAAACATTAATCCCTAAACCATTATCAATAAGGGTATGCGTAATCCCAATCTAGTTAATACTAGCCATTATCATCAAGGAATAATTTTGTTTGTGTTTCCAAAGTGGGTAATTCATTTTGATGAAAGAAAATATCCATAGCAGGTGAATTCATACTCTCAATCAAAAGCTGCCACATTATTTGGTTGCAAACTAGGAGGGAAAACAACTTTATGTAAAGCCTGCATGCCATGATAAATAGGTGATGTTTGAATTAAATCCCACAAGGAGATCTTAACAAGAGTGTTATGAATTTATTCAAAAATATCATATTCTTTACCACTACACTACTAGATATTAGGTGCAGGTGGGAGGTATGGTTGAGGCAATGGAATGGATGTTGGAGTTTTTTTTAGTTGCTTATTTTTTCTAGTGATATATGTGTGAGCTACAATATGATAATTGTGTTGTTGTGACACATGATTACTAGTATGTTGTTTTGCAAAGCTTAGGATATGGCCATGGGGTTTAGGAGGTGCTATAATGAGAGTTGACTTAGAAGGTCCAATAATTAGAGGAATTTTAGTAGGTACAAAAGGAGTTTAAGGAGGATATATAATATCTAATTGTGTGTTCATAACCTCAATGGAATTAACTTCATGTTGATGATCTTCTATCGAGGGGGAATGTAATATCACCTTAGCATATTCATCTATTGAATCCATAAATGTATCAATGATTTCATCCTCTTATGCCATAATATCTTCCCAAGTAGAAGAGATACTGGGAGAGAAACAAACAAGACCCTCATGATGCTCAACGATTGGATCCTCCAACACCAATATACCTTCTTTAAGTGAGATATTAGGAGAAGAACAACTATGATTGTCATGATTCTCAATGATTTCATCCTCTTACACCAAAACATTCTCACAAGTAGGGGAGATTTTGGGAGATGAATTAAGATTAGGAAAATTTATATTAAGAAATGTGTTAGTGATTTCATCCTCTTGTGCCAAGATACTCTCACAACTAGGAGAGATGGTGGGAGAGGGATCAACAAAAAACAACAAAAGAGGAGAAATAAACTCATTTCACATGCTTGTATCAAAAATTCCTTGAAATTATTAACAATACCTAACAATAGGACATACATTATGACAACAAAAGTTTTTTGCAATGAGAACATGATGTAAATAATTGTCCTACATATCTGATGATTTCCAACACTAAAATGTAACTATTTTTTTTGTCAAATTTGTAACAAATTAAGTAAAATGACACCTTTCTTTCACATGCAATAACACCTTTTAAGAATTCCAAATCAGAAATTTACAAGCGGAATAAGACTAAGCACTCAAAGATAGAGATCTGGGTAAATTTTTGTTGATGCAAGTGTAGCACGACAAAGGTGCCCAAGGGCGTCCCTGTCTTGGACATGGTTTTTGAAAACTGAAAAAATTTGATTGTGTATAATACTGCTTAAGGATTTGGGTTTGTTTGCAAATAGGTTTGAAAGTGAATTTTTTTATAGATTTTTCTAATTTTATGACTGTGAACTTATGAATGCAAATATACAATAATATTGGAAATAAATGATAGTTTTAAAATGCAAAAATAGAATTCAGACAAGAGAATCCTATAGAGAACACAAAAACAAAGATTTGAGCCAAATGTTATCCAAAAAAATAGGACAAAGGAACCTAGGGTGCCTATGTCCTAGATAGGGTTTCAAAAAATTCAAAGTTTGATTATCTTTATTATTGTTTAAGGTTCCTAGGTCTGTATGCAAATAGGTCTGACAATGAATATTTTTCCATATTTTGTTGAATTTATGATTGTGAACTTGAAAATGCAATTGTGCAACAATATTAAAAATGTGTGAACAGTAAATAATAATTTTGTATGCAATTTTTAGATCTAAGATACAATAATTGACTGATTTCAAGATGCAAAGTTTTGAGAATGATGATTAGATGCAATTTTGAAACAAAACTATGCAATTTTTCACTTTTTTGACCTAAATGAAAGGTGCAATTTGAATGCAATAAAAAATTTTAGACTTTCATGACCTAATGAATGCAATTTGAATATAGATTTGATCTAGAATGACTGAAACAAACCTTATTGCAACCTATAATGTAATATGAATACAATTATTTTGAAATTTTTATGCCTTTTTATGATGTAAAAATGAAACCCTAAATGAGAAATGCAAAACCTAGATCTAGGGTAAATTATGAAATTTTTTAGAAGGTATATAATGTTAACATGTCAAGTTCACCAAAATGGAACATAGAAAAATTGGTTGATGATGAAGGGAGGAAATAACAAAGTGATAAGGTTTTCTCTCCTCTTTAGTTTTGCTTTATTTTTCTAGGTTTCAATGAAAGAGTGTTTCTTACGATTTTTTTGGGATTTTGATAGATTTGATAAGGCATGTGATTGACTTACAGCTTGAAAGGTGAGTCAACCAACCCTTGACCAAATCTAAGATGTATTTAGAAATGAAATGCAATGATCTAACTAGGTTAATAGTGCAATTTACTATTCTGATGTAAATATAGAAGACACATAAGTTCACAAAAAAAAAAGATAATAGAAATGAGTAGAGCAAGACACCATGCACTTGCAGTTCAAATCTAGGGCTGAAAATGGAGGACACAGGAACCCAAGGCATGATTTTCCTTGTAGTTATTTTTCAGGTTTATCTTCACAGTCCTCTGATGTCAGATCAGAGCCTTTCATTTTTTCTTGCAAATTTGTCAGATCACTGTCGGATAATGCTATAGGTGAGTTTCTATGAGTTGATAAGATGTAGGATCTCAATTGTAACAATGGAAAATGAGTTTTCAAACTTCCTTTAACCTCTTTTAAACTTGAAACCTACACATTCAAAAATAGAAGAAGGGTTGTGCCATTTAGGGGCTTGCCTAAGTCAAACCTCGTGTTAGTGTTTCCACTTCAACAATGGAAATGTCAATGATAATTGAATAAATGATAGGAAGGAATGATGAATCAACATAGTGTTGCAACTCACCACCCTTCAATTCCTTCCTTGAAGGACCGTGTCATGCACATCACCTCAAGGTCTTGGATGTTGATTGCTTTATTTGCTTGAATGCTTGAATTTCTTGGAGACCTACAAAGGGTTAGCCTTCACAAACAATATGATAACATAACATGAATTAACTTACATAACAACATGATAAATGCTTGGATCTTTAATTGTTGTAATGAATCGCTAAAAATTCTGCTCTTAATTTCTCTTGATAATAATTTCTTGATCATAAATTCTCCTTAATGCTTGTTAGGTTTTAAATGATTCAATAGGTAGGTATTTATATGCAATTATTCAATTTCCCGCAAATTAAATCTTGATAGCCAACTTTAGAAAATTGAATTGTAAATAATAAATTTCTGACACCAAAATATTTGGATTTGGGGCCAAAATAGGGGGACACTCATGCCTAGGGCACGAGTGTCCTGACCCTATTTTCCAAGACTTTTAGTGTCAGGGGTAAGGTATTAGATAAATACATTTGTTTCCTGATTGCAATTCATCAGTAATTGTTAAAAATGGGCCATAGAATGCAAAATTTAGGAAATCAGGTGCTCAATTAGGTCCAATAATTTAAGGGGGAGCAAAAAATAAGGTGAAATTGTCAAGGGTGACAATTTATGATGGTAAAACTACATGATGGATATAAATGATTAAACAATGTAATGCAACCTAAATGATAATAAAAATGAGAAAATATGCTTAGAATAACAACTTATAATTAAATTAATGCAATCTAATGATAATGAAAATGAGAGAAGATTCTTATAATAACAAATTCTAAACAACTTAATGCAATCTAAATGATAATGAAAATAAGAAAATATGTTTAGAATAACAAACTCTAAATAATTTATTATAATAGATATGATACTGGAAATAAGAAAAGATCGGTGAATGATTGGTGGAAATTATAGTGTATCAACCAAGATGAACCAAACCCCACAAGAAAAGTAGAAGAGGGACATATTTTCACATTCCAAAAACTGAGATTGGGGAAAGGATGGTGGTAGTGAATAAGAAAGATATGTTGATAGGGATGGTGGATGGTATGATGAGATAAAAAATTGAGCAACTTAGTACTATATATTAGAATGCCATGTAGTGAGAACTTAATTTGATATAGCATTGGAAACTATACACCAAGGTATGAGGAACCAGTGTAACTTCATATCACATGCATATGAATGACATAACAAACAAAATTGTTAGTCCAACAACTCACAAAGTCACAAAGGGATTTTACAGGGTCGATGTTGGAAACCACAAGCATAAGAGGATGCCCCAAATTTAACATAATATTGTGGTAGATATTGGTGGGTACAATGTGAATCAACCAGGAAAACATGACAAACCAAAAGCCAATACTTGCCCCTATTTCTACTAGTTGAAGCACACCATTATATGATGGATCATAGTGACCTCAAGTAGGCAGAGTAGGAAGCTTAAAGAAATATGAAAAGAGATACAAAATCCCCTGAAAATAACGAGAGATCTCAAATATCCTTTTCCATAAGGAAGACAGGTGGATTGATGTGGTCTAATGTGAGGAATGATATATCCTGCGAAGACCAAAAATGGATGGAGAAGACTTAGGATTCTTATGAAAAAAAACAATCAAGATATATTTTATGCCCAAGGGGCTAATGGATCTTGTTGATGTGTGAGATTGTTAGTGGATGCTTGGTGACACAAAAAACACAAGGATGATACCTAGCGATCAGGTATGGACAATGATGGGCCTAGATGATGACACAAGACTGACACTATATACACTATATACAACAGATGACAGAAAGAAAAAGATTAATCTATATAAATATTTTGAGTATCAAGAGTGTATTAGGATTCATGAGGTGCACTCCAAAATAAACAAATGAATCTCAAGAATTGGGATAAAAAATCTGACTCATCGAATGCTCAATTGATAGATACCATGCGATGGATGGGGGAGTGAGATAGATTATGGATATTACTTAGATGTGAATGGACATTACTAGAGGATATGGGTGGTAAGAGGATGTATGAAAGTCCATGGATAAGGAGAGACAAGGTAGATAATGATTTTGTCCCATACAAATGGAACCTATTGCTAGGTTTTCACCACACGTACTTGTCCAAAGTCCCACCAAGGGTGCTTTTCACCATAAGATGACTTATTTATCTTTACTATTATTACTATTATTTTTTTGTTTTTTTGGATTTTTCTAATTTTTGAAAGGGGTAGGGTAACTTAGCTAACTTAGGAATAAAACCTTTTGAGGTGGATGATGTTGGAAGGTTCATCCAAAGGTTCACCATATAGAGTACCCAACTGATATGCCTGTTGTCACATAAAATTGCATCCTACTGAATAAGATTTCAGTGTTCTAATGACATAATGGAAACAATATTGAGGTTGTGGGACCTTACACAAATGAGATTGAATCTCTGGAGAAGGTCGACTTCCTCTTCTAAACTAAGTGCAATTGTGTTGGTCTAACCAACACAATAAAAACCTTATTACTACTCTATTCTAACAGATCATAGAGAAAAGAGATAGAAAGAGACATAAAATGTAAAAGAAGGTGATACACCAAGATAGAATGTGTTTCTTATTTGCTTCAAATTACACAAAATTTCAAAAAATCAGCTAAAACAAGAATTCAAACATGAAGGTAAGATATTTTTACTCAACATGTAAGAAAGATATATGATAATAGTGAGATTTTATTGATATGAGGCATAAAAGCCAGACTTTACAATGGTTGAATGCAAGATGTAGGGTTTACAAAAGAAAATTGTGAGAAGATCTCAAATGAAGAACCCCCAAAAAATATACAAGTGTTGCCTTTATAGTTCAGGCATAAATGAGATGAACAATAATTAACCAGGGCCTAATCTAGCTAGGGTTACAAATTAGATCAGGGAAAACCCAAGATCTATTCAAGAAACTCATGCCCATAAATCTATGCCAAGAAGAGCCATTGAAATCATATCTACCATGGAGAATCACGCCAAGAAGGACCCAGAGAAGGCATAGCTAAGACACCATCCATCTCGCCATGAAGATTTACTGGAAAAGCCATCCAAATTCCCCATAAAATATGCAAAATGGATATGGGAATGGTTAGAGAGGATGAGAAGTAGCAATGAATGAGCATGGAATCCACCAAATCACCTAGAGAAGTCACCAAGATGCATTAATATTATCCTTGAATCCTAAAAGGTCAAGTCTCGCCACTGGGAAGTAGATGCACATTAATGGAGTTTGGTGAAGAAATTGCGCCAATTCATGGAAGATTGGGACCTTAGGCTTGAAAGGGAAGCTATGCAAGCCTATGAATTAAATGACCTTGACCCTCGAAGACATGTCTTTTTGGAATGTCGAAGGGACAAAAAAATAGGTCCTACCAAAATCCACTGTCACTTCGATGAGGAGCCTTTGGAGATTGGGCTTGCAGCTTACTGCGTACTTGAAGGAAGGTGGAGGAAACCACGATGAAGGAAGAAAAGGTTGGGGGTAGGAGAGGAGGGTTACCTCTTACCAAGGAAGGGTAAGAGGTAACAGAGAAGGTCAAAGGCTGACTTCCAAAATTCCAACACTTAGTCAAATTTTGAAAGGGAAACCATTGGGGAGACAAGAAGATGTTGGAGAGACCGAAGAAGAAGTCCCTTCAAGATAGTGAAGGAACCTTAGGCGATGATCAAAATCCAAAAAAAAAAAATTTCAAAGGTTGGAGGGAATCTTTACCTCTTACCTCTAAAGGTAACAAGTAAGACACAAGGGCGAAGGGTGAAGGTTGAGGGAAAAAGAAGAAAAAATTCAAGGAAGAGGAAGGGAAGAGGGAAGATGGAGGACTAAAAAATGAAGGATGCAAGAAGAAGAGTGAGAAATGGAAGGAGGAATAGATTGGGGAGGAGGTAAAGGGTAAGGCCGAAGGGCAAAACCCAAAACACTTAAAAGAAAAGGGTGAAGGAAGGGAGTGATGGAGAAAGAAAGCAAGGAAGAAGGTAAGTGATAGTTCAAAACCCCAAAATTCTGGGACTTAGCCAATTTTAGGAACCCCTAAGGAAAACTCATGCAAGATGGCCCATGTAGGATCGCTCAGATCAGATATCAATGAAGGGTCATCTAAGGGTGGCATGAAATGTCAACATTTTTGGCGACTATGTGGGAAGATTGCCTGCTAGTCATGGAATCCAAGGGCCTTATCAATCCATTGGGCATGAAGACATGAGGGTAAAACTTCAACAGCTGGGCCTACACTTGGAGGAAAGCATGGAAACTAGGAACATACATTCCCTTAAGGAGAATGTAGGGTTTGCAAAGCACTTCAAGGAAAGAAAAAAAATTACAATATATACATGAAAACTTAAAACTTATCATAAATAAGGTTTGAGATGAATCCCATTGACTGAGATTGGAAGAACCTCACCGTCCAAATTGGAAAGATTGAATGCATTGGCCTCCTTGCAGTTGGTGATGATGTATGTACCATTCTAGATGGAATCAAACTTAGAATGTCTTCCAACCTTGGCTCTATCAACATCCCATTTTAGCACTAGATCTCTCTCTTGGAACACTCTATGAATCAATTTTTTTTTCAAAATTCCTTTTTAACTGTGCTTGATGTGCTTCTATGACTTGCATAGACTTGTTCCTTGTCTCTTCCAGCTCTAAGAGCTCAACCAACCTTACTATCATAGCATCATTTTCTTCTAACTCCAGCTGATGTCCCAACTCAAGAGCAGGAAAATCCAATGATAATGGTAACCTTGCTTCCCTTCCATAAACTATCATGAGAGGAGAATTACCAATCAATATTTTAGGAGTAATTCTATTAACCCAAAGGGCTGTCTTCAACTTACTATGCCAGACCCTTTGGTTGTCTTCGATGGTCCTCTTGATAATTCTGATCAGATTTTTGTTTGAAGATTCGGCCAACCAATTACCATGAGGATAGTAATTAGATGAGGTATTCAAGTAAATGCCATGATTAATTTCCCAATCAAGGATCTGAGCACTAGTAAATGCCTTGGCATTATCAGAAATAATGGTGAAAGGAGTGCCAAAGATTTTAACAATTCTATCAAGGAATTCTAAAACTGAAGCATTAGTGGCATCCTTCGAAGCAATTGTCTCTGTCCACCTAGTAAAGTAGCTTGTGGTTGTCAAAATCCACTTATGACCAACACTTAATGGTGGATTTATTATGCTAATAAAATCCAAACCCCACTATGTAAATGGCTGATCAAATTGGATGGGGTGAAGAGAGAGGGTAGCCAACCTTTGTTTTCTAGAAAAGAAAGCACATTTTTTACAATCTCTCACCCATTTGTGGGTGTCATTGAAGAAGGTTGGCCAATAATAACCAACCCTCATAATCTTTGCAGTAGTAGTCCTTGTAGAAAAATGGCCACTAGAAGAGTCATCATGGAATTCATTTAGCATTCTGCTGACCTGATCTGCCTCTATGCATCTTAATAGGATCCCATATAAAACATTTATGAAGAGTATGCCATCCACTATGACATAGGGGATGGATTGTAACCTAAAATGTCTCCTTTTGGCCCTATCTAGACTTGTAGGATATCTACCTTCATGTAAAAAGGTAGTCATATCATGCACCCAACTGCCTTCTATGTTTTCATTTGGGGCTTGTTGTTCCTATAGCACAAGGGCAACCTATGTAGGAGTATCAGGTGCTGAGACAAGCTGCTCACATAACCCTTTGCCTCTTACTAGCTTGGTGATTTTGATGTGAACATCATACTCCATCACCTTGGTGATCCATCCAACCCTTTTCTCATTGATGTCTCTACTCAATAAGAACGCTTTAACACTGACACGGGGCACCAATAACTATATTTTATTATTAGAAAACATGTGTCTAAATTTTTTCAATGCTCTAACAGTAGCAAGATCTTGCTTTTCAACGTAGCTATGGCATGTGAAGAGGGTGAATTTTGCGAAATGGGGGGAGTCTCGAAGGTTCTTGCATGGGAGAAACCTACATACATGAGGAATCAACAAATATGTTCTCAACAAAAAATGCGCGATGATTTATGAGAAGGGCATTCATTAATTTGCAGCGTGCACGAAGAAATATGTGAAAGATTGAATGACCAAATCAGTGGAGTCACAAATCCTTGCAAATTAGTGGCAGACTCATCGTAGTAAAACAAATGAAATCTAGAAGAATCCTTACACATCAGAATTTCCTGAGAAATCCAATTTCCTCAGGGCATCAAAATTCCCAAGAACCATAATTCCTCGAGGTTGTGAAGTCCGCTATGTATGAGAAGCGCTCATGGTGAAAAATAATATCGTTGTTGAAAGAGTAAAGCTTGAATATTTAGAATATCCGTGCATAGAAGAAAGTCCCAGAGCACTTAAGTTCAGAAAATCCACGTGATAGAGAACTCTTCAAGAAAACTTTGAGAGAAAAAATTCAGTAAATCCGGCCCTTGCCAGATTACCCGAAATCTTATATTCATCGAGGGCCATAATTTCCTGAGCTAGAATTCGTGGACTAGGTAAATCCTTGAAGTGGTGAAATGAGAAGAATTAAGGTGGTCTTTTGGTTGAAACGAACTCATGGCTCAAGGAAACCTATATTCGAAGAGTTAGAAGCTCAGGTCGCTGTAACTTAAGTCATTCACATCTCACTCATCAAGAGTTTTATATGGTTGTTGAAGTGCATTAAAGGTCGCCACCTTAGTTTGCAGAGGCACTTATGGTGGAAGTGAAGGAATGAGGTTTAAGCGTGGAGAAGTAGCAGGATGGGATTGTTGTTAAGTCGAAGTTATGCAACAAGCTAAGGTTCATTAACATGTTTAGAGTTTCAATGTGAAGACATAACAAGTAAAGTAATTATGCCATGATACAAGTGAATAATTTCTCCATAGGTATATAGTTTTCACATATGGATTGCAGAACATGAAGTTTGCAAAGAAAACTCCGATGGATGAAGTCTGAGAAAAATGTCTATTCCGTTCATCCAAAAGGCTCAAGTCAAGTCAAGACACCAAAATTCCCAAGGAATAGGATCCATGAAAGTTTGAAATTTGCAAGGCAGGCACGTTCAATGTTGTATGATTGATTGAATAGAGTATCTAGGTGGATATAAATGGAAATACTATCATTGTTTGGATGGATTAGAGAGTGAGTTCTAGGACCATAAAATTTGATAAATTCATTTCATGTGACAAAGAGCTTAAATCTGTATGATATATAGAATGATATTTCAAAGAAAGCTAGGCATCATTGTTAAAATCCTTGGGAGTCTTGAAACCCACGACAAAAGGAGTGGTTGCTGTTCAGATCACAAGCAATAATCGATGCTGGACAATGATGAAAATTACTAGGTCTCAGGGCGATCTACATGCCCTCAAAACAAATACAAAATGCTACCACCCATGATGTCCAAGAGCAATAAATGGAGTCACTAATGGCATTGTATGGTATGATCGTTGCACTCAAATTTCTGGATAGAGGACACAACTATATATTTAGATCTAGAGCTATCAAATGGATATCGCTGCCGTTGCATTAGAGGGGATAGTAGAATTGATAATCAGTTATAAAGCTGTGATTTGATGTATAATATTTGAAATGGTGTAGGCTTGAAAGTTCAATTGCAGAGTGTGGAAGGTGCCCAAAATTCAAAGACAACAAGTTGTAATACTAGAGAGGCAATATCAGGGCGGTGTTGATGTGCGGATTTGAAATGCAATAGTAATCAGTGTTATTTGATTTATTGGAATGATTGAGCTAGAGTAAATGCATAACATATCAAGAGAAGTACTTTTACTTAAACATATGGGCCTTCATACATCTATTAAGTGGATCCCTCGATCCAGAATCTTAGTTCCCTTAAGGGTTTGACTGCATGGTTCTTTGAAGTAATATGCAAGGCTATTTTAATGCATGATAGGATGCTTTTCGTTAGGGATTTGGCTTAATATTGATATCCTTTATATTCAGGCTCATTTTTATCTATTTTGTGTTTTGTAGGGTATAGTCTGGGGGCGTTTCGAGATTGGAGGAGAAAAATGAATTTGCATAACATCCACTTGTGGAAACATATTGGAAGAGGAGTTTTTCAAATTATTCCAGATACACCTACATAGGGGAACATGTACCAGATGAGCTGCCATCCAAATTTCAAAATTGCAACTCAAATTAAATATGCACCTACATATGGAAATGTGCTAAGACTGCCTATAAATGGAAGAGAATTCTACAAGACATGTGATGCTGCTTCTTCCTACCAATCAAAATTTTCCTCAATGTAAGCTAGCAAAACTTTGTTTTCTCATTTCTCAGGGATGTAATTGAATTTTCCCATTGGTTGATGATGTACCAAGAGTTCCAAACCCTAAATACAACATCCTGATGTTTCTAGAGGATGATCTCAACCATTCGATTGATTTAATCCTGACCATTGGTTCAAAATGTAAAAATCTATATAAGGCCAATGCCTTTTCATTTGTAGGGGGTTGGACTAAGTTAGATTTTAGGGGTTAGAAGGTCAAAACTGGGAAGTAGATTTTAGATAGTAGCTGTAGGAGAGGAGAGAGGTTGGAAATTGTTATGTAATATTGGAGAAGTTAATGCAATTAGGTTGTTGATTTGGTAAACTTTGTGTTCAGCTTCAACAGTTTATGGTTTCTTATCCTTGATTCTCAATGTTAGATGGTAGATTTCAGTTATTTTGCAATAATGGTGAAATTTTAATGGTGTTGATTGATCTCTGGTTCATACTTTTAGCAATTTGTTGATTGTATATTGTTGTGTAAAGTTAGTCTGGGCCTTATTTTGTGCTTGGTTCAACTGTGGATGCTTGTTTACATTGCGCTAGTAATTGGGTATGTAGATGGATGTTCATAGTCTGAAAATATTTAGATTTCCTTAGAAGATTGCACCATTTATGTGTAGTTGTAGGTTTTTCCTTGATCAAGTAGAGATTGGTTTCATTGGGGCTCTGTCCATCTGCAACATTCATCATTGTTGTGATTGATCTTAGGTTTAAGTCTTGGAAATCTCTCTGAAACCCTTACCTCTTTTGTTGTTTATTTTGAATCTGGGTTAGTTTTAGGATTAAAAGCATCGCCATATTGTTGCATCTAATGAAAGTACACTTCCAACATTGTTCATTAGTAAGGTCCGTTTGTGATTACCAGTATTTTCACATATTATCTGAGCTGTTTATGCATTGTCAAGACTTGACATTAGAGACCTTGGGGTTATCTCTTGAGGCTTGCTGATAGAGATTTACCTTTCAAGAGAGATAGGATACTTGTATCTTGTTTGAGTTGTTGCTGTGCAAAAAAAACCATCAACAAGAGGGAAGAGGGAAGAGGGAGGACCGAAAGCCAAAGGCTGCAAGGAGAAGAACGAGAAATGGAAGGAGGAAGAGATTGGGGATGAGGTAAAGGGTAAGGCCAAAGGGTGAAACTCAAAACACTTAGAAGAAAACGGTGAAGGAATGGAGCGATGGAGAAAGCAAGCAAGGAAGAAGGCAAGTGACAACCCAAAACCTCAAAATTCTAGGACTTAGCTAATTTTAGGAACCCCCAAGGAAAACGCATGCAAGATAACCCATGTAGGATCACTTAGATCGAATATCAGTGATGGGTCATCTAAGGGTGGCATGAAATGTCAACAATTCCCAAGAACCATACTTTGTTGTAGTGACATAAGGGCCCATCCAATTTGCCTCAAACTTTCCTTTCTTTCCTTGATCTTGTTGGGTCCATTGATTTTCTTTAAGAACAAGATCACCAAGTTGGAATTAGCGAGGTTTGATATTTTTGTTATAACTTCTTCTTAACCTATTTTGATAGGCTTGAAGATGGTTGTAGGCATTGAGGCACTATTCATCAAGAAGCTCTAATAGATTTAGGTGTGCAAACCAATAATCCTCATCATTGTTGATATTTTTCAATGAGATGCATAGAGATGGGAGTTAAACTTTTATCAACAAGATAGCCTTGATCCCATAAACTAGTGAATATGGAGTGGTGCCAGTAGGGGTATAGATGCTAGTGTGGTAAGCCCAAAGGGAAAGATTTAGGTGGAGATGCCAGTCATGAATAGTGTCATTGATAAATTTCTTGAGGAATTTGATTAAAGTTTTATTAGTTGCCTCAGCTTGGTTGTTACCTTGAGGGTAATATGGAGTGTACCAATGATGTTGGATATGAAATTTATCACAAATTTGTCATACATGTTGGTTTTTGAAGGGTTTACTATTGTCGATAATGATAGTGGAGGGGATACCATATTGGGAGATGATATGATATAGGATGAATTTTTAAATTTGGAGGCCAGTGATGAGGGTGAGTGGGATGGCTTCCACCCATTTAGTGAAATATTTAGTGGCAGTAATGATGAAGGTGTTTCCATTGGATGAGGGGGGATGTATCTTGTTAACTAGATCAATACCCCATTGTGAGAAGGGCCATGGTAAGGTAATGGGCTACAATGCTTGGGATGGTGCATGTATCAAATCAACATGTTGCTGAAAAGGAACACATTTATTAACATATTCACATGCATCATGCTCCATGGTGGGCCAATAATAGCTTGTTTGAAGAAGTTTCTTTATGAGGGCTATACCACTTGTGTGAGCCCCACAAATACCACTGTGTACTTTGTGTAATACTGAATTAGCTTCCTTAGTGTTTAAACATCACAATACAGAGATATCATATCCTCTATGATATAAGGTGTCTCCTAGGATTATGTAACATGATGAAGGTTGGATGAATGATCGACATTATTGGCAAGTAAGATTAGGTGATAAAATATTATCATGGAGGTAGGTGTATACATCATGATACTAGGGAGATTGGGGACTAATAATTGCACACACCATTTCCATATCTGGGATAGCATAGGTAGGTACGAAAAGATTCTCAACTAAGAATTCACATTCATGGTAGTCACAGGGAATGTCTAACAAGGACCCAATAGTAGCCATTGCATTTTTTGCTTTATTCAAAAGACACGAGACCTGTTAAAAATAGATGTAGCTGAAATAGTTCTTGAAATCATCGACCATGCAATTATAAGGAAGAAGTTTATCATCCTTAGTTTGAAATTTATTGTTGATTTGTTTAATAATGAGTTGAAAGTCACCATAGACATGTAGCTGACTGATATTCCATTGAACTACTATTATTAGACCAGTAATAAGAGCCTCATATTTTGTAATGTTATTTTTGCATGGGAAGGCTAACCTGAAGGAATTAGGTATAAAATTACCTTGAGGAGTCACAAAGAGAATACTTGTACCTGATCCATGTTTGATAAACAAATCATCAAAGTATAATTTACA
This sequence comes from Sequoia sempervirens, assembly GCA_007258455.2. Taxonomy (NCBI): domain Eukaryota; kingdom Viridiplantae; phylum Streptophyta; class Pinopsida; order Cupressales; family Cupressaceae; genus Sequoia; species Sequoia sempervirens. The sequence goes on along the minus strand of VDFB02281492.1, from coordinate 568,937,349 downwards.
TGGAGCCTATTTAGTGACAGTGAAGATATACTCATCTAGAAATTTTGTGACCAAGGGATAGACATCTACTAGAGGAGCATCTACTAGTTGATTGGTGATAACTTGATCTTTGATTTCTTTTATATCGACATAATCAATATCAAAATCACTGAGAAGCATGATCCATTCAACCATACAACTTGTCAAAAATGTTTGTGAGAGTAGATACTTGAGAGGATCAACCTTAGAAATGAATTTGATAGAATAGTTGAGCATGTAATGTCTGAGCTTCTAAAAACTGAACATTATTGCCAGGAATTCCTTTTCCATAGGTGTATAATTAACCTTGTAGCTAACAAGGGTACAACTAATATATTACACTGCTTGTTCTTTCCCATTCTCATCATGGTGCACAAGAAGTGCCCCCAATGCAACTAAAGTAGCTGAGATGTAAAGTAACAATGGCTTTCTTGAGATAGGAGGCATATAAGTGGATTAGCCAAATATTATTTGATTGTGTTGAAGCCTTATTGAAATGAAGCACTCCATTGGAATGGAGTATCTTTGTGAAGTAGGTGACTGAATGGTTGACATTTATTTGCTAACTAAGCTATGAATCTTTGAATGGGATTGTAATTTTCCCTGCAAGCTTCTCAACTATTTAAGTGTTTTCAAAGGAGGCATATCCATAATGGATTTGAATTTAATAGGACCAACCTCAATGCCTCTCCTAGACATAATGAAACCCAAGAGTTTACCTGATGTGACACCAAAGACACACTTCTTCAGGTTGATTCGTAATTGGTATTGCTCCAATCAAGTGAAGATGCATTCAAGAATGGTTGGGTGATCTTCTCTAGTTTTTGATTTACCCAACAAATCCTCCACATATTCTTCCATAATTATGTGGATCAGATCATGGAAGATGAATACCATGGTGTATTGATATGTAGCATCAACATTCTTTAAACCAAAGGGCATGAATTGGTAGCGGAAAGTATCCCATGTACTTGTAAAGATTGTTTTACACTGATCTTCTACTGCAATACAAATTTGATTATAGCTTGAAAAACTATCAATTATGGATAGCATGGCATGAACCACTATTAAATCCATAACTATGTCAATATTAGGAAGTGAGAATTCATCCTTTTGGAGAAGATTTATTGAGATCTCTAAAGTTAGTATAAATGTGAATGCCCCTAGTTGGCTTGGCAACAAGAACAATGTTGGAAATCCAATCAGAGTAATCGATGGGCCAAGTAAAACCAACTTATAATAGATTTTCTAGCTCAAATTTGATAAGTAATGCAGCTTGAGGATGCATTTTGTAAAGATTTTTCTTAATGGGATTGGTATTTGGATGAAAAACTAAGTGGTGAACCACTAATGTAGGATCAAGTCTCAACATATCCAAATATGACCATTTAAAGCTGATAGAACCTCTTTGAAGAATGCTATAAAATGTTTGATATTCATTTTTTGATAAAGAGGTTACCACATATGTGAACTTCATGGTTTAGTTGAGGTTCCCAAGTTGATCTCTTTTGCCTCTTTTATTAGAATAAGAGACCTCTCTAATTGTTATGTATCCATGAGGGGAAGATGAACAACCTCATCCTTTGACACCTCAAGGAGGTTTTCATTAGAGGATACACACTTTCTTTTTACTTTTGATAGATCTAGAAGTGCGTCAGGGAGGTTTTCACCAAAAGATCTTGGACTATTTTCTTGATTTTTACTTTTGTGGTTAAGAAGTTCATCTTCCCCAAAGTAGGCCTATTGATCAAGCATGCAGACAAATATTGATTTGGTTGAATACACTAAAAAATAAGAGGGGGGTGAATCAATATTCTGCTAACAAAATTGATTATTAACCATCCAATTAACAATCCACATCTAGCTGCAATAGTGAGCGAAAACACAAAAGAGATCATAACACATTGACACCAGGATTTTTACATGGAAAATGCAAGGTGGGAAAAACCACAATGAGGATTAGCTCACAATATATTATAATTGGTCATAAGATATTATAGGGCTCACTGCCAGGATGCACTGTCCTTGAAAGGCTCACAGCCTAAATATAAAAGATGGCTTACAACCAAGATACAAAAAGGTATGGCTTACTACCAAAAGTGAATTGGTGAATTGCACCTTCAAAGTGCAAAAATCATTTTGAGTTAAGCTTTGAAAACCTAAAAATTCTTCTCTGGTTGCAGATATACAATCATCATCAATCACTTTGCACTATTTCATTTGTCGCATCACTCACATACACATTCTATCTATCAACACACTCTTTTGTCCATCATACACACACATATATACACAGTCATGTTTTCCAACATCAATTAGATCAACCTCATTGAATGTGAACACACAAAATTCAAAATGACTTGTCAGCCCAATACAAAATTCCTTTAGGAACACAAAATAAAACATGTCATTCAAATATTAGGTCGGCTTAGACCTAATAAGGAACACACAAAGTACAAACAATTCTTAACCTTGTTGACCAAAAGAGTACTGAACTTCTATCTCTTGGATTACATAGCTAGATCAACAAGGATGGATAAAAGCTCATTTATACCTATAACTTACACTCCTGAGCAACATATCAAAAACTCATAGAGTTTCCTTTTACTGAGAGGATTTTTGTACCAAGATACCAGATCAACATAGACATAGTTTACTCAGCCAATTACCAACCAATGTTGGCATCAATGACAACAAACTTGGAGGTTTCCTTCTTCATTCTTCCAATAATCTCCCCCTTTTTCATTGATGGCAACATGTGCCAAAAATGAGACATGCTTCAAAAAAGAGAAAATATTGTGCTCAATTCCTCTTACACATAACATAACAAAACATTCTTTATACATATTCTTCCCCTCTTCTCCTCTTCCCCCCCTTTGACATCAAGGAAAAAGGACCGAGAAAGGAAAAAAACTTCAGATCAGCAACTGGGATCACCCTGTAACTCCTTGAGAATCACTTCCCAAGTTGGCTTTCCATCATCCCAGAATCCTTTTGCCCTAGAGAGAGTTTTATGCAAAGATTCTAATTTCACCAGGAATTCTTCTCCTTCTTCTAGAGTGGATGGAGCAATGTTCATATTCTCAAGTTTTTCTGCTTCCATCAATGCAATTGATATAAAGACATGTTTGGATATAACTAGGTCTCCAAGATGGGCATATCATCTCATAACATCTTCCTTCTACCTCTGCAGGATGAAAAATTTACTTTGAAGATCTACAATAGAAACCACCTAACATAGTTTCTATCATCTGCAATCTTATAATCTTTGGAAGCATTTATAAGTTGAGACTCAATCCAGTCCATTAAGTCCTTGATACCTTGAGTGGCATCCAACCACTTCATGTAGGAAACAAACAACTAGGATTCCTCATCATATTCTCTTACCTCTTTTAGGGTTTTCAAAGCCTTGTCACATGCAACTGTATGCTTGTCTTGTAGAAACAATAGTCTTTTCTCTAGTAGACTAAACTCCACTTCTCTTGCAATCTGTTCCTTGAGGTTAGATGTATACTCTTTAACTGAATCAGCTATAAGCCTCAAATTTTCAATTGGAGTTAAAGAGTTATTTGATGTAACACTGTGGGTTTCTCCTGTAAAACTTTGATGGCTTGATTTATCAACTCATTTCCCTTTTGATAAGACTCCGTAGCTTCTTATGTGATAGAGCTAAGAAAAGTGCCACTTAAAGTTTTATTTTTTCATTGGCTATAATCTTTTTCCAGGTCCACATAACCTGGGTGTGATGGCAGTTTGACTAGCTGTGGTGGAAGCATAGGTTGAAATATAGTTTGTCTTGAAAGAAGACCTTTAAGAGTACTTCTGGATGATTCTATAGATGGCTTTGATGGTTCAGGGTCTTTAGAAATTTCTCCTTTAGTTGGAATGGGTTCCTTGTCTTCCTCTTCTTTTTTTCTTCCTTTTCTTCTTCTTCTTCTTTTTCCTTTTCTTTATCTTCTTCTCCAGATGAATTTCCAAAGGAATTATCTCTATTTTCTTTCTCCCTTCCATCTTTCATCCTTGTCATTTTTCTTCTTTTTTTTCCTTACTCCATTCACTCTCATCTTTGTTTTTTTTCTTCCCTATTTCCATTAGATTCTTGATGTTCTTCTCTCTTATCACTATAATGATCTTTATGATGATCATTGGATCTTTTTCTTGTAGTTTCTTTTGTGTCGGTCAGAGGGGAAAGGGTATTTGAAGCACCAAGTGTCTCATCAATAGTCTCCAAGATTAGATTATCCATTATTTCTACAATGGTAGCTTGTTCCTGTTCCTGAGCAGTGTGCGACGAAGAACTGGTTCTTGCCCCATAGCTTCTTGCTAATTTCCTAATTACATCTTGAGTATCTTTCCTCACTTTTCCATATAATCATCTTCCTTAGTCACTCACATGTTAACTCTCTGCTTGACTCTAAACAATGTAGAAAATTATTTCAATAGATTTGTAGCTTCTATCTTTGAAAAAGTGAAGCTAATAGATTTTAAGGCTTTACTTCTCATCTTGTCTTCAACATTTAAAGGCTCTTTCCTTCTAAGTACTAACTCTTTTCACACTTTTTCAGTAAATTTTGACTGTATGGTATCCATGTTTATATTACAAATGACTATGTACTAAACAAATGCATTTATGATAGTTTCTTTCCCTTCATCATTGATCTTATCATATAACTCAACAGTTGGCATAAGGTCATTATCAATCATATTGTTAATCAAGCCTCCTAGATCTAATGGTGGATGATCACTTACTGGAGTAGCTCTAGGCATGTCCTCCATAGGATTAGATGATCCTTCTTCATTCTTCTTTATGTGCACATGGATTCAGTAAGTATCCTACTCTTCCTTCGACTCCTCATCTATAGAGACAACTTTGGTTTTAGCTCCTTCACCAGAGGTACTACTCCTTTTGTTCCTTTTCAACTATTGCTCTCCCTCTAAGCCAAGTTCAATTTCTTCCTCAACAACATCACTCAAACTTCTTTCCTTGTCAGCTTTTTGTTTCACTCTTCTTCTTCCTAAAGTAGTAGATGGTGCAACAAGAGGTATGTCTTTCTTGGATTCCATGGTATTGGGACTAGTAGTGGTAGAAATATCAATGGATGTAGGAACACTTTGTTCCTTCTTCTTTCCTTTCTTGATATTTGTAGCACTAGAGGTGGTAGTGCCAGAGATAGGTGATGGTGTAGCATCGAAGGATAGTATTCCTAATTTTTTGGGTTTAGAGGGCTGTTTAGCATATTTGGATTTCCTTTCATCAAGTTCCTCCTTCAACTATTCTATATCATCCTTGGAGTATGTTTAGAATTCAAAGAAGGCTTCAAACTTCTTTCTTCTTTTAGATGCAGTAGCCTTCATATGTATTTCAATAGATTTATCTTGATATGTACCATGCCTAGGTAGAGAGGGGTCCTTAGGACTATCCAACAGGATCTCAATGTACCTCTCTACCATTCATTCTTCAATCTCATATCCTAGAGGTTCATTCCATTGAATTCTGGGTTCTACAGCTTCAACGATGCATTCATTTGCAGATACAAGAAATGTTATCTCCTCATACTTCTTCACCAAACTCCTTGGAATCCATTCTCTTTCATGCATTTCATTTTGAAATACTACAAAGAAAGTAGTTAGGGAATTTTTCTATGCCCTAAAATCTCCTAGACTACGCAGATGGTCAAAAATATGATGAGCAACCGGTCTGGTGTTGTCCCATATTATGCCTTTTCTTCCTGGTAACTCCTTCAGGAAATAGAATAGCAAACAAATCACTAAAGTGCCAAATTTAAAAACATGCTTCTTTTCCTTGGTCATACTTAGGTTCTCCATAAGTTGCAACCTAAGCAACTCACAAAGATCAAATCCTTTCCATTCACCACCATTTCATAAGTAGTGTGAATTGTTGTAGCCGATACTAAATTTACTCGATTTATGAAATATAATTTTTTCCCAATCATGATGGAAATGTACTTGATGGTAGGGTTTATAATATAATTTGTGGTTAAATATCTTCCATCAAACTTAGCACCAGTCAGCCGTGTGACTTCATCATTTTTGACCGCTTTTAGAATTGCAATGGCACCAGTTCACAAAGATCAATCACAACTCGAATTTCCTCCTTGTTGATAATACTTGGTTCATTTTCCCACACAAATTTTCTATGAACCCTACCGAGGGCCATTTTGAAAAACTTTGCCTCACTCTCACTAGAAAGGTTTAGAAACCAGTTCCAAACATTCAACTTCATTCGGGCTAGGTTTTCATATTCCACCTTAAGCAGTAAATCATCTCCAATCAACTCATCGTCCCACAAATCGTTTAGCTCTTGAAGATTGTATTCTTCTAACTTCCCATGAATGTATGCTCTTGGATCTTTGGTGGGTAGTACATGACTTGGAATGTGCGAGAATGCACCCACGAGGTCATTTTCATACACTTTCCATGAACATCTTCTAAACCTAGGTTGGGGTCTCTTAAAGAGTTCCACAATAGTAGGAGTGGCCATATTCCCCAAACAATCTTGAAAATGCTTAGCAAAAGGTTCCTTCAACTTTAAAATCCATAGAGTTTAGGTAACAGAGAATATCTTTTCTGCTTGACAGGAACTAGGGTTTCAATGTTCGATGCTCTGAATCACCTTCAATCTCACTTCAGCTTGCACAACTTCTTCCAAATTTTCAAAATGTGATTTTCCTTAACTTAGTCTCCTACTTTATTGCTTATGAATTTATCCCTAATTCATATTTATTGCTTTTTAGCTTTAAATTTTTCAACCACTTTATGAAACATACTGAAAACCAAGATAAGTTCCGCAATTTTTTGGATTTGCTTATTTTCTGCCAAAAATTTCTCAATACCTTCAAAATGATGACTCTAATCACATATCCTTGTGTCATCCCTTGAAATGTCATATATCAGGGGATTTTTAGATTTTTCTGTAACTGCTCCCCCTGAAACCATTACTAGGTTCAGTTCTTGGAAGAGGTATCTTCACCGGATGCAGATAGAGGATCATTTGATTCATCCTTTTTCTTAGGTTCTTCCTTCTTCCAAATTTTTTCCATTTCTTTCCTTACTTTGATAGGATCTACTTTATTCACATACTTGTTCTTCAATTTTGGATTAGGTTTCTTCCCAATTTTTCTTCTACAAAGTTTTGAGATATGTCCTGGTTTATTGCAGGTATAACACACAACATTCCTTTGATCAAATTGATTTGCATTTATCCTTGCTCTGCACTAGTTAGCCTTGTGTTCAAAGGTATTGCATGTGTAATAGTAGCCTTGAAAATATTGAATCCTTCTACCAGTATTAAATATATTCATCATTAACTGGCTTCTACATTCAGTAGCTCTATGTCCAAACTTGTTGCAAACATAGCATTGTCCAGTAAAGAATCCAACATTTTGACTCATTCTATTCTGGTTCCTCCTACTTTTGCATTCTATTACTCCATGACTAAATTTATTGGATGAGAAACAAAAGTCATTAAAAGATGGGTACCTTTGAGCATTAGGTTGTCGGATAAGAATCCTTTTGGTATTGCTCCTTTGATTCTTGATTTGATGAAAGTTGTCTTGAATCTTCTTTTGATTTCCCACTTTGTTGGAAATAGGTTTTTATCTTTGAGCTTTTTCCTTCTTCAAGTCCTAGATCACCTTTATCCTTAGTAGGTTTTTGAGAAGTAATCAACTCATCAAGCCTTGTAGAGATAGTTTTGAATCTTTCTTCATGAGATTTTTCTTTTACCACATAAGCTCTTAGGGTTACCACTTCTTGTTCAAGCTTTGTGCATTCATCAATTTTATTTTGAATTTCAGCTTTCTAACATTCCTCAATTCACTTCTTCTCTTCTACTTGTACCTTCCATTCGACAATGTCTTCATTAGCCTTTTTCAATTGACCACTAACTTCCTTATGCCTTTCCTTGAATTTTTTGATCTACTCTCTTAGCTTCTTGATACATTCATTTACTTCCTTCAGGTTTCCTTTCAGACTTTCCTTCTCATCTTCACTTTTATCCAATTCTTCAAGAGCAATATTGATTTCCTCAGATGCAAAGTTTTCTTCTGGAGGAACAAGATAGCTTTTGTTAGCCATTTATTTAAATTCTGGGACCTTCCTCAAGTTGTAAGACTTTTTCAGAGGAACCAAGATCTGATACCAATTGTTGAATAAACCAAATACTGCGGGGGGTGAATCAATACTCTAGTAACAAAATTAATTATTAACAATCCACATCTAGCTGCAATAGTGAACCAAAACACAAAAGAGATCATAACACATTGGCACTAGGATTTTTACATGGAAAATCCAAGGTGGGAAAAACCACGGCGAGGATTAGCTCACAATATATTATAACCGGTCATAAGATATTATAGGGCTCACTGCCAGGACACACTATCCTTGAAAGGATTCTAAATAGAAAAGATGGCTTACAACCAAGATACAAAAAGATATGGCTCACTACCAAAAGTGAACTGGTGAAGTGCACCTTCAAAGTGTAGAAATCAGTTCCATTAAGCTTTGAAAACACCAAAATTATGCTCTAGTTATAGATATACAATCATCATCAATCACTTCACACTATTTCATTTGTCGCATCACTCACATACACATTCTATCTATCCACACACTCTTCTGTCCATCATACACACACATATATACACAGTCATGTTTTCCAACATCAATTAGGTCAGCCTAATTGAATGTGAACATACAAAATTTAAAATGACTTGTCGACCCAATACAAAATTCCTTTAGGCACACAAAATAAAACGTGTCATCTAAACATTAGGTCAGCCTTGACCTAATAAGGAACATACAAAGTACAAACAATTCTTAACCTTGTCGGCCAAAAGAGTACCAAACTTCTGTCACTTGGATCACACAGCCAGATCAACAAAGATGGCTAAAATCTCATTTATACCTATAACTAAAACTCCTAAGAAACATATAAAAAACCTATAGAGTTTTCTTTCACTGAGAGAATTTCTAGACCAAGATACTAGATCAACATAGACACATAGTTTACTTGGCTAGTTACCAACCAATGTTGGCATCAATGACAACAAACTCGGAGGTCACCTTCTTCATTCTTCCAATAGATCTATGATCTCCACAAGGCATACCCTCATGCAAGCCCATGAATTCAATGAATGACTCATCATTTTGAAATACATCAAGGTGTGTAGAGCCACGTTGGTCCCAATCAATGAGTTCAAGATGATGAAGTAAAAGGTTAATGACAAGGATGGTTGTGGAAAAGAGGGAGGAGACATCCAAATCATCGTAGGAGAGTTTAATGACTTCAATTGTAATATATTCAATGGGAACAAAATATGAAGTGATATTATTAGAAGTACTTGGTAATATAGAGGGCTTATTTTACTTAGAATCATACCTAAGTCCTCGATGTTTATCATTAGTGGGAAACTCTATAGGTTGGAGTATACCTTGTTTATTTCCCCCAATCCTTTCCCTTGATAATTAACCTTTTGAGTGATCTGATGACAGAAAGGATAAGTTTCTTTAAAATATTTCAAGAGCGTGGTAGATCTCTTAGGTTCTTCTCTATATACCTATTGACTAATATATTCCTCAATTTTCTCTTGTTCAAAAGTACTTGGAGATTGGAAAGTGGTAGACCCCAAAATTTTGGTTATCGACACTTGTAGTTTCTTCGATTGAGATGGCCTTCCAAAGGCATGTAGAGAAAGGGGCATGTAGCCCACATTGAGAGCAATGCTTAATTCATATTCCCCACAACCTTTATCCTTGATCTTGACCCTGGAAAAGGTGGACACGAGGAGAGTAGATGGATTGGATGGCATGGAAAGTGTATTGGGATCAACATAAGATGAGGACAAACTTGCATTAAAAGGTACATTTTTGACCCTTGGGAAATATCCAGAGTGGGGGAGAGTGGCCTCAAGAGCATAGCAATATTCAAAAGGGTGAGGATCAACATGGATAATAACCTCAATGCTATTGTGAGGGAACTTGATGTATTGGTGATATGTGAATGGGATGGAATGCATGACATGAATCCATGGGCTACTAAGGAGGATATTGTAAGGTAGGTCAAGATCAATGACATGACATGTGGTGTATTGTAATGTAGGACCAACTTGAATAGGGAGGAAAATAGTTCCAGCTGAATCTCACTCTACATTGTCATATGCTTTAATGGTGATTACCTGATTGTCCAATTCAGCTTGAGTGTACCCTAGTGGAACTCTCAAAATCTCTTGTTCCACTAGTCTAAAATTCCTTTACTTTGGTGTCCTCTTGGTCTGGAATGGAAATAGGGTTTAGGTTAATGCTAGGGGTGGGTTTTTACTTAATATATTTTACCCTTGTTTAAACCCTTATTCTTTGGTCTAATCTTTTGTTGGCTTGTTGTGGCTGGTTCTAGGTTGTCTTAGTCATATTATTAAGTCTTTGGTCTCATTTGGTTACTGGCCCCTTGTGGTTAGGATTCCTCATTCAACCATCACCTAATATTTCCCTTATTACTTTGGTCTAGGGATTTAATATTTTATAATGTTGAAAATATGGTTTTGTTTGGCCTTTACATCCTTTGAAAAAAAATGAGATTAAGTCCTTTTGAGGCCTTGTCCTATGTTTTCCCTAGGCGGTCCCTCTTTTAAAACAACATTTTACACATGTACATTTTTTTGCTACTTAAGTCCTTGTATCGCTCATTGTTGAAGTATTTTTATTCATTGGGTTCATTACGACGATGAGTGATGAGCCTTTGAGTTTCATTTGTATCGTGCATCATGGAAAGCTTTGGGTCTTCATGTCTTGTTTTCGCGATGAGTGATGGGATTGTTTTCTTTTATATCGCTTATCATTGGAGACTTTTTGCTCCTTGGTTCCACTTCAGCGATGTGTGATGGACTCATTTTTTCCTTTATATCATGCCATTGTAGAAAAGTTTTATCCCTTATCTCAATTACAATGATGGGAAATATGAAATGAAAGGAACGGTGGGCTATGATATTGCCACCTATCAACATTTGGTGCCATCGCTCATTTTACTCATCATCAAAAGCATTTCCATCTCCAATCCGAGTACTGTGATGAGCGATGGACTAGGGTGAGTTATTTGTATCACTAGGAATTGCTCTTTGTTGAAGTATACAAGTGTCTTTGAAATGCTTTAGTGACAAGTGATGGAGAATATGATGGTCAATATTCCTTTCATCAGAGATTTTCCCGTGATCACCAAAGTATGGGCCTAACTTTGAAGCACTATGGTGACGAGTGATGGAATTCAAAAGCATTGTAAGTACATGGGTAGCTACATGGAAGCTTCCTAGGGTATCATCACTATTTTAAAGCACATTTGAAAGAATAAAGAGATGGTTGAGGAGAGCCATAGATCATGTTTTAAATCAAAGAGGATTAATGATAGGAATTTAAACTTGAATGGCTACTTGTTAGTTCACTCACATGAGCTATCTATTAGACATTAATGGAGAAGATGCTCCTTTTGAAAGGCGCAGGAAAAGTAAGAGGGGGGGTGAATCAGTTGTCACCAAATTAAAACACACAACTTCAAACACTTATCAACTTCACAACCACTCAATTCTGTTACTAAGTATGAACATGAAATGTAAATAATAGAAAGAAAAATCAACACATATAACACTAGATTTACATGGAAAACTCAATAAGGGAAAAACCATGGTGAGGATTAGCTCACAATATAAAGTAATTGCACAACCAAATACAAAGAGGCTCACTACCAAGGCCTCATTACCCAAAAGGATTCACTTTCTAGATACAAAGGATCACTGCCTATAGATAGGACTCACTGTCCAAAAGGAGGCTCACTAGCTACAGAAAGAAAAGATAATAGAAAGATCCACCACTGAAAGTTACACACATCCATAGCCTGATCAGAAGGATTGTAGACATCGTCAGCTCACTGCTTTCAAGAATCTAACGCATTAAAGTACTGCTACCTCAATTCACTTTCACACAAATTTGATTCTCAAATTTTTGGCTTGATTGATTGATTAATTTGTAACATCAAAACTTATATTTATACCATCTTCAACCTTAGAAACTTTCTCCAAGGTCAGCTACACATGCTTCATTTCATAAATTTAAATTAGGTCAGCAACTCAACATTCCCGCAGTGGAAAGGAATGAGAGTGGACCAAACCAACACTTAACCAAGACCCAAAAAATCATCTCAGATCAATCACATGCTTCCTTAATTAATTCTTAATCCTTCATATGAAGTGTAAACACTAGGTCAAACAAACCTAATGAAAAAACAAATGAACTTTGAAGTACATGCTTTCACAATGAGAAGATAACATGCAAAACACATAACACACTTCACCAATCACTGTAACACATCTCATATTCCTTTACTCATCTGCATTAGCGATAACAACCTTCAAACCCAGAACACTTCTCACCAATCCATCCAAACTATACAGACACATATATCAATACTAAAACTCAACTTCTGGAGCACCAGACCACATACATCTTTTCTAGAACATAGAGAACACCATTAAAAGACATACTCTAGATCTGGAAGACTTGAAACAAACCAGCAACAGACTACGAAGCAAAAACATTTCTCCTAGTCCATAGACAAAAAAATCTGTCAAACCTATTCACATACCGTTGAACACATCTTTCACTCTCAATCAAACAAGAAGCTACAAACTAGGATATATCACCAACAAATGCCCAAAAATAATGCATCAAATCTGCACAAGCATAGGATCAACAAATAAGAAATGTGGAGCACAAACCATAGCACATTTTAAACATACACAACTCTGTCTTCACTACAACACTTAGTAACTCATCATATCAGCACATCTACAACACCATAAAGATAGCTCCATGTACTCACAACATCTCATAAACATCTCAACTATACATGCACAACCTGCAACATCCTGTACTATGTTGACATCAATAACAACACAACCAAACTTACTCATACTTGCAACAATCTTCCCCTTTGTCATTGATGGAAACACATGATGTGAAAAAACATCAAAGGAACATTCTCAATATTCTCTCTTCCTTTCAACTTCTTCATTTTCTCTCCCCTTTTACTATTTTTTACATGAAACTCTCCCCCTTTGACATTAATGGCAAAGACAACATCTTTTGATCACTCCTCCTTAGGAGTGCACCCGCACAACTCATATTGGAACAATGAAACTTTCTACTCCCCCTGTGGAGTAGACCCATCCATCAGTCCAGATAAATGAAGAATCTATAGATCCATTGGATTGATGCAACTCCATGTGTACCTAGTTCAAAGAAGGAGGGCCAATGACCCCCAATTTCTTCCTAAGATACTCAAAAGTATCCTTCATAAGAGCCTTAGTAAATATGTCTATAATTTGATCCTTTGTAGGCACATACTCTAATCTAACTTCATTCTCCAATACTTTTTCTCTCAAAAAATGGTATATGATAAATATATGTTTTGTCCTTGAATGCATTACAAGATTATTTGAAATATTTATAGCACTTTTATTATCACAGAAGATAGGTAGAGGCTCATCACATATCACTCCTATGTCTTTTAATGTTTGCTTCATCCTCAAAACCTATGTGCAACAAGATGCTGCTGTAATATGCTCAACTTTTACAATGGATAAAGAAATGGAATCTTGTTTCTTACTAAGCCATGAAACCAATATTCCACCAAGAAAGAAATCACCACAACCTGTACTCTTCTGGTCATCTACAAAACCAACCCAATCTGCATCAATGTAAGCATTCAGAGTGAAATCAATATCCTTAGGATACCACAAGCCATAATTTGAAGTGCCCTTAAGATATCTAAATATCCTCTTCACAACTATAACATGTGCTTCTTTCAGTTTTGCTTGAAATCTAGCAACCAAACATACTCATGCATGATATCCAGTCTTGTAGCAGTAAGATACAACAATCGACCAATCATAGATCTGTACTTGCTCTAATAAGATTTAACAGATTCATCATCTTTACTCAACTTACATCCAATCACCATAGGAGTACAAACAGGTTTGGAGTCATCCATTCCAAACTTCTTCAACAACTCTTTGACATACTTATATTGTGAAATGAATATCCCCTTATTAGTTTGATTCACTTGTAGTCCAAGGAAGAAATTCAACTCACCAATCATAGACTTTTCAAATTCTTTTTGCATCTCTTCTACAAACATCTTACACATACCTTCATTTCCTCCAAAGATGATATCATCCACATACACAACTACTATCAAAATCCTGTTTCCTTCAATAATGAAATAAAGATTGCTATCTATGGAGCCCTTGCTAAAGTTTTGTTGTGTCAGATATCTGTCCAATCTTGCATACCATGCTCTAGGAGCCTATTTCAATCCATACAATGCCTTCTTCAACTTACATACCATATCTACTTTATCTGATAGCTGAAATCCTTCCAGTTGTTCCATGCACACTTCTTCCAATTCTCTATTTAGAAATGCAGACTTGACATCCATTTGACATACCTTGAAGTATTTATAAGCAGAAAATGACAAGAACATCCAAATTGCCTCCATTCTTTCCACCAAGGAAAATGTCTCTTCAAAGTCTATTCCTTTAACTTGTGAATAACCTTTACATACAAGTCTTGCTTTGTTTCTCACAACTTCACCATTCTCATTCAATTTATTTCTGAACACCCACTTAGTGCCAATCACATTCTTGTTTACTGGTCTAGGAACCAGTTCCCATATCTGATTCTTCTCTATCTATTGAAACTCTTCTTTCATTGCTCTAACCCAACTCTCATATTTACATGATTCACTCACAGACTTAGCTTCTATCTTTGAAATTAAACACAGATTTACCTCACCTACCAACACTCTACTTCTTGTTTTCACACGTTCACTCTTATCTCCAATTATCTGGTCTTCAGGATGATTCTTCTTTACATACTTAAGAGTCTTAGGAGCAGGTTCCAAAATCTCTTCCTCTTCTTCAATCTGTTCTTCTCCTTTCTCTTTATTCTCTTCTAGTATAGGTTTGTAGATAGCTCATTCGGTTCAAGTTCACTTATCTCAACTAGTCTATGCATATTCTCATCAACCTTCATATTTGCACTTTCAACTATCTTCCTCAATCTCTTATTGAAGCATCTATATGCTTTGCTACTAGTTCAATACCCAAGGAAAATGCCTTCATCACATCTAGCATCGAACTTACCAAGGTTCTCATCATCTCTTTTAATGTAACACTTTCTTCCAAACACCTTAAAGTACTTCATAGTAGGAATATTACCAGTCCACAAGTCATAAGGAGTCTTAATGTTGTTACCTCTGATCTGAACTCTATTAAGAATATAAAAAGAAGTGCGGATTGCCTCTCTCCAATATACATTAGCTACATTTTCTTCTTTCATCATAGTTATTGCAACTTCTTGAATAGTCCGGTTCTTTCTCTCAACAACTCCATTTTGCTGAGGAGTTCTTGGAGCAGAAAAATGTTTGTTTATGCCATGCTCTTCACAAAATGCATTAAACTCAATAGAAGTGAATTATCCACCTCTATTAGACCTTAAACATTTAATTCTTAGGTTTACTTCATTCTCTACCCTTGCCTTGAATACTTTAAATCTATCTAGAGCCTGAGTCTTCTCTCTAAGAAATGTAACCCATGTCATTCTAGAATAATCATCAACAAGGAGCATGAAATACTTGTCACCATTTAGACTTCCTGTTCTTGTAGGTCCAAAAAGGTCAGTATTGTTAGGGTTAGATAGGATGATATATAACAATTAAATGCAGATTTAAGTAATAAATAGAGAAACTAAAAACACACAGAATAAATTATAACACAAAGAATTTAACATGGCTCACCCAATCCGGGCTACATCCACCAAACCACAGCCATCCAATGATTTTATTATCCAGTGCAAAAACCTATTACAATCTTGTGAATAATCACGTTTTTCATTATACTGTAACACCCATCCGAACCCCTTTTTAATAAGCTTAGAAGCTTCCAGATTTGGGTTCTACAAAATTAGATTTTTACTTTTTCATTGATTTTTTTCTTTTTCAATGATGACGTGAGAAAGTAGGAGGAAAATTTTTCTCGGGGGTTGCTGCCCCCAAACCCCGCTCGGGGCCTGGCCCGACCCCAGACCCCGAAAATGATACATGTCAGGGTGTACAATATAGCATGATCAGTTGCCACTTACCAACAAGTATGAACCAATTCCAACATTCTGATAGCTGACTGATCTTTTCCTTTAAAACTGCATATAGTTTTCTTTCCCAACTAACAACTCCTGCACACAGTATTAGGCTTTGTGATCTTAGGAAAATATTAGAACACCTCTCTTGAACTGATCCTGATCAAATTATCAAAGTTTACATGTCCCATCCTTTGGTTCCATATCCAACTTTTATTAACTTGAGATACCAGGCACTGACCATCAACACGCTTAAGCTGATAAATATTTCCATGTGTTCTTCTTGCTGCAACCATAGTTCCAGACCCTTTTTTGATCTCACAGGTATTATTCTAAAACAAAATCTTGAACGCTTTGCTACACATTTGTCCAAAACTCAAAAGATTATATATTAAGCCCTTAACATAATAGACATCAACAGTGTTGTGATTTCCATCAAAACTAATTGTTCCTTTCCCAACAATATTTGCTCCAAAATCATCTCCAAACATAACTAAACCACCATCATATTTTTCAAGCTTAGTGAACTTACTTTTATCTCCGGTCATGTGATTAGAGCAACCATTGCCAATCACCCAATATTCTTCATCTTGTTTAGCATGAAATGCAGTAACTAGAGTACCTTCCTTCTCATCCTTCTTACTCTCCGAACCACATTCTCTTGCACATCTTCCAGAGTTAGCAGACATAGATTTATTCTCTAAAGCTAAAAACAAGCATTGATCATCATTGTCCTCAAAATTTGATTCATCATCAGAAATTTCAACATCTTCTTTGACATAATAGAAATTATTGTACTTCTTATCCTTTTTATTTTTATTATTATCTCTATTCTTCTTATGTACAACTCTATTTGGACATCTTGAAGCATAATAACCAATATTTCCACAACTGAAACATTTAAAAGGTAACATACGTTTGTACTTACTGATACCTTTCTTCAAATTCCTTGTAAATTTTGCTTCCAACTCATCTAAACTATCATCCTCCGGATCATCTTCTATCTTTGTAGCTTTAAAGGATGACTCTATTTTCTCCTCTTTCTTTCCAAGCTTCCTCATCTCAAATGTAGTCAAGGTTCCAAATAGCTGCTCTTTAGTAAACTTCTTAGGATCATACACTTCCTCAATAACTGAGACCTTACGACTGTAACTCTCTAGTAAGGTCATTAGAATCTTCTCTATTATATCCTCATTTTACAGAGTACCCCTTGATTCTTAACTTCATTTTATTGCAAGATCAACCCTATGGAAATAGCTTGAAATATATTCATCTTCTTCCATTTTCAAATTTTCATATATGCGCTTTGCTGCCAACTTCTTTGTCAATTTCACTCTATCCTTTCCTTCATAAATATCTTCCAACTTCTTCCAAACTTCATAAGTAGTGCCCAAAGAAATAACTTTTGTTCGCCCAGTCTTAGATAAAACACTATAGATTGCATACCTTGCTTTCTCATTCTCCTCATAGGCAGAAACCTCATCTATAGAAGGAAGACCACCTGCTAGTGCAACATATTTAATCTCAACAACCTTCTAGGTCTTGTAACCAAGAGAGATTATGTAACCTTTCATCTGTACTTTAAAGTCAATGTAGTCAGATCCATCAAACATAGGGATTACCAATTTGTGTGCCATCGGATCTAACTAAAGCAATTGAGATCTTCAACAAGGAACCAAAGCTTTAATACCAATTGTTGAAAGACGCAAGACAAATTAAAGGTGGGGTGAATCAGTTGTCACCAAATTCAAACACAAAACTTCAAACACTTATCAAATTCACAACCACTCAATTTTGTTACTAAGTATGAACGTGAAATGTAAATAATAGAAAGAAAAATCAACATAGCTAACACCAGATTTACATGGAAAACCCAATAAGGGAAAAACCACGGTGAGGATTAACTCACAATATAAAGTAATTGTACAACTGAATACAAAGAGGCTCACTTCCCAAAAGGACTCACTATCTAGATACAAAGGCTCACTGCCTACAAATAGGACTCATTGTCCAAAAGAAGGCTCACTACCTACAAAAAGAAAAGATAATAGAAAGATCCACCACTGTAAGTTACACACATCCGCATCCTGATCAGAAGGATTGTAGAAATCGTCATCTCACTGCTTTTAGGAATCTAACACATTAAAGTACTGCTACCTCAATTCACTTTCACAAAACTTTGCTTCTCAAATTTGTGGCTTGATTGATTGATTAATTTGTAACATCTCAACTTGTATTTATACCATCTTCAACCTTAGAAACTTTCTCCAAGGTTGGCTACACATGCTTCATTTCATAAATTCAAATTAGGTTGGCAACTCAACATTCCTACAGTGGAAAGGAATGAGAGTGGACAAAACCAACACTTAACCAAGACCCAAAACATCATGTTAGATCAATCACATGCTTCCTTAATTAATTCTTAATCCTTCATATGAATTGTAAACACTAGGCGAGCCAAACCTAATGAAAACACAAATGAACTTTGAAGTACATGCTTCTGCAATGAGAAGATAACATGCATACCACACAACATGCTTCACCAATCACTGTAACACATCTTAGATTCCTTTAGACTCATCTACATCAGATGTAACAACCTTCAAACCTAGAACACTTCTCACGAGTCCATCCAGACTATATAGACACACACAAGAATACTAGAACTCAACTTCTAGAGCACCAGACCACAAACATCTTTTCCTAACATAGATAACACCATTACAAGACATATTCTAGATTTGTAAGACCCAAAACAAGCCAGCGGAGGACTATAGAGCCAAAAAATTTCTCCTATTCCATAGAAAAATAGCTCTATCAAACCAGTTCACATACCGATGAACACATCTTTCACTCTCCATCAAACCAGAAGCTACAAACTAGGAGATATCTCAAAAATATTCGCAAAAACAATGCATCAAATCCGTACAAGAATAGGATCAACATAGAAGAAATGTGGAGCACAAACCAGAGCACATTCTAAACATACACAAATCTATCTTCACTACAACACTTAGCAACTTATCATATCGGCACATTTGCAACACAATAAAGATAGCTCCATGTACTCAAACATCTCATTAGCATCTCAACTATACATGGAAAACCTACAACATCTTGTATTGTGTTGACATAAACGACAACATCAATGACAACACAACGAAACTTACTCGTACTTGCAACAACTCCATCTCTGAGTCATAGAGGGTTTATGATCACTTTCTTTCACAATTGTAATCGTCAAGAGTTGAAGAATTGGTCAAGTGAAGAGAAGAAGACGAGCTCCAGGTGAAGAGAAATTAAAGAACAAACTACTATTTTTTTCTCTAGGTGAGTTGAAATCTATACCTTTGTGAGTGATTTTATAGCACTGGGTGATTTAGGAATTAATTAAATTGCTAGGGTTTGCAATTTAGGGTTGCTACTCCCTGTTAGAAAAGGAATTGAAATTGTTGCATGTAGGGTTTGTGGTGCAGGAGCACCTGGCAAAGGACTATTTTGTTTTTGAAGTTCTTAATTTTGTTGTGCTATCATAAGGTCATGTTGACCATTATTTTAGGTGATTAGGGTGTTTTTGAACTTTGGGAAAGAAGGTGACAAGTATTAAATAGTTTTATAACATCATTATGTTAAGTTGTCTAGTGTTGGCAAGGTGTCTGAAAACACAGCGGGTTTTACAAAAGTTGTTTTTAGGTCATTTTGAAGCCCGACCCAAGCATCTAAAATTGCTTTGGAATCCTATTTAAGGCATGCCTCAACTTTGGAAAGAGGTTAGACGATTTTATGTTGAGTGACATTTCTTTGAAAATTGAAAAAAAAAACGTACAAAGACAGTTTTTCATCATTTTTGTGTTAAAAACTAAACTTTAATGGCGTAGCTCTGCTATCTTCTTGTTTGTAGTATGTAGTATTTACATTGTATAAGCTTTAAGTGCCATATTTCTGTCTTTGTATACCTTTTTCCTTCTTTTATCTGCAAATACTTTGTTTTCTGTCATTTTTTGTCCTATAGCAAGCTGTTTTTAATAATGGAGTCCTAGGGTGCCTTTCCACCGTACAAATTGTATGGCCTTTTGGGAAATGTGCCTAGGCTCCGTGCTTGTAAATATGGTAGCTGTACATATGGTAGGTGTTAGGTTTTCTTTGGTTGCAGGAGCTGGAAGAAACACCTTGCCCTAGGCGAGCCAGTGAAGAGCCCGACTAGGAAAGGTTGCAGTACGGTGTTAATAAATTGTAGGGGAGAAAATATTTTTGAAAAATTATTTATGGAGAATTTAGGGGAAGGTGTTGGCCATGTATGGTGATAAGGAGGAGAGCCCAGCAATCCGTTTAGGTGGAGAACTTTTCACCAGTCCTAAAACTATTTCTGAGCAGTTTAGAACCCTAGCTGCTTGACCAATTTGGTGTTTGGACAGCACACGGCCTGAGCAAGAATAAAACCCTAGAAATATTAAAGGTGTAGATAGGGGAAACACATTACCCAAGTCAAGAACCTAAGTCCTTTTGTGGGTTTAGGAGGGAAAAGCAATTTACTTCTGTTCAGAGGCTCAATGGCTACTAGCCATTCAAACCCTAGGAAAGCATCTTGTGAAAGCGATGGAAAGATAGAAACTTGTGGTTTAAGAACCCTAGATAAGTGATTTTTAAGTCTTTGTGAACTTTTCTAACCCCTGCGAGAACCTAGAAAAAGGTTGAGTTTCTTTGGTCTTTAGGGAAGATTAAGGGCCAAAGGAGAATGAAGCGTTGAACCAAGGATTGGTTGGGTTATTCAAAATTTGTCAAGATAGTGAGGTTGGAAGGAGAACCAGGGGAACTTAGACAAGGTAAAGTTCCTATAGGTTAAGGTGGAACATAAATTTCACCCAGGAGGTCTATGACAAGGCCTAGCACAGGAATCTATGGTTGCTTCCTGCAGCTTCTAAAATAGTGTGTTTGAGTTCCTGCAGCCTCCCTATCAAATTGGTATTAGAGCAAGCTAAAGATTTGGGAAAGAGGAATATATGTCAGAGGTTGAGTCAAGTGAAACTCCCGTCATGGTGAAAAATGCACAATTAGCCAAGAGGGTTGAAGAACAAGAAGAGGACAACAAGTCTTTAAAAGAAAGAATAGAGCAACTTGAGAAAGCATTGAACAATGCAAGGTTGGAAGGAAAGTTACCAAAGGAAGAAGAGGTTCCAGAGGAAGACAAGGTCCCTGAACCTGACCCTGTTTTGGAGGAGGAGCCTTTATTGAAGGCATTAAAAGCCTTGAGTGGAAAAGGACTTGAGGGAGTACCATTATTTAGTGGGAAAATGGAACCTGATTTGGTCATGGATTGGATAGAAGGCATGGAGAATCATTTTGAGTGTGATGGAGTTACTGAAGCTTAGAAGGTGAAGGTTGCTAAGTCAAGATTGAGAGGATCAGCCTTGACATGGTGGAAGTTTATTTAGACTGAAAGGGAGAAAGAAGGCAAACAACCCATATCAACTTGGAAAGGAATGGTTGCTAAGGTAAATGAAGCCTACATGCCAGATGACTACGAGATTTAGTTGCACAAGAAGAGGCAAAGTTTAAGGCAGAAAGACCAAGATGTAAACACTTATACTGAAGAGTTCCAAAAGCTTTGCTTGAGATCTAATGTAACAGAGGATGAGAGCCTAAAAGTGGCTAGGTACCTTAATGGATTGAAGTGGAACATTCAGGAAGAGATGGCTTTACTAAGTCCTAAGACAGTCCACCAACGTTATCAGTTGGCTATAAAGATTGAGGAAAGGAACAAAAGAAAGCATGAACAGTCTTCTAAGGGCAGAGGCAAAGGCAGAGATTAAAGAGGACAACGTGGTGGTTACCAAGGTAGAGGTAGTGACCAAAGAAATCAAGGAGAATCTAAGCTCACTGAGCATGGAGGTGAAACATCTTCCAGAGGAGGATTTAATAGAGGAAGAGGACCTCAAGGAGGTTCAAACAGAGGAAGAGGAGCAGGTAGGAGCAAATCTTATTTTGCAAACATGAAGTGTTATCATTGTAACCAACTAGGTCACCTTGCTTATAGATGTTCGGAGAAAGCATCATCTTCTAGCAATGAAAAGAGAGTGGCCTATGTACAAGAGGACACTATGAGTCCTAAAGCATCTGAAATCAGTCACATAGAATCTGAGGTAGGAGAAAATCTGATGTTTAACAGAGTTCTGATCAGGCAGCCAGTAAAAGAGGAACCTAAGCAAAGAAGAGCTCTTTTTAGAGTAAGGTGCAAGATACTTGGAAAAGTATGCAAAGTCATTGTGGATTCTGGTTCAAAAGACAATATAATCTCAAAGGAGGTAGTAACTAAGCTAAAGTTGGAGAAGGTACCTCACAATAACCCCTTCAAGGTCACATGGCTAAACAAAGGGCAGAGTGTTTTAGTTAATGAGCAAATAACAGTGGAATTTTCAATTGGAGGCTATAAAGACAAGCTAGTTTGTGATGTATTACCCATGGATGCATGCCATCTACTACTGGGTAGACCATGGCAATATGATAGAAGTGCCATTTATGATGGGAAAGAGAACACCATCTCATTCAAGAAGGATGGAAGAACCTTCAAACTGCAGTCATTGTCAGAGGAAGATGAAGGACAGTCAAAGGTGCCTAACATCATGTTGAGCAGTGGTAAGGAGTTCCTTAAGGACCTACACCAAGTAAATGAAGGATATGTGATCATGATGCAGTCCAAAGAGGAAGAAAAGACTGAAAGGACAGTCTTACTAGAAGCAGTCCAAAAGTTGCTTGATAAGTACAAGAGCATCGTTAGTGATGGTACACCTACAACTTTACCTCCAAAGAGAGCTATAAGTCATCAAATTGACTTCATACCTGGATCTTCATTACCTAACAAAGCAGCATACAAGCTTACACCAGAGCAAAACCTAGAGGTGGCTAGGCAAGTGCAAGAATTATTGGATCAAGGATTGATTCAAAAGAGCATCAGCCCTTGTGCAGTACCAGTGGTATTAGCAACAAAGAAAGGAGGTAAGTGGAGACTTTGTACTGATTCTAGAGCAATAAATAAAATCACAATTAGGTATAGGTTCCCTATTCCTAGAATAGAAGATTTAATGGATTGCCTTGGAGGAGCACAATATTTCACCAAGTTGGACCTCAAGAGTGGTTACCATCAAATCAGGATTAAGGATGGAGATGAGTGGAAGACAAATTTTAAGATGAAAGATGGCTTATATGAGTGGAAAGTGATGCCATTTGGCCTCTCAAATGCCCCTAGCATGTTCATGAGACTAATGAATGAAGTGCTTAAGGATTTCACAAGGATTTTTGTGGTAGTATACCTTGATGACATACTGATTTTCAGTAAGACAGCAGAAGAACACCTCAAGCATGTGGAGATGGTTCTTAAAAGGTTGCAAGAAGAGAAGTTGGAAATCAATCTAGAGAAGTGTGAGTTCTTCAAGTAGGAACTTGTGTATTTGGGGTTTGCAGTATCTCAAGGAACGTTAAAGATGGATCCAAGCAAGGTTGAAGCCATCCTAAACTGGCCCACACCAACCACAACAATAGAGGTAAGGAGTTTTCATGGTTTGGCTCAATTCTATAGAAAATTCATAAGGAATTTTAGTGGTATATGTGCACCAGTTCTAGATACCATTAAAGGTGGTCTGAAAACAAAGTTTAAGTGGAATCAAGAGGCTGATAAAGGGTTTGAAAAACTGAAACAAGAAGTGGAAACCCAACCTATTCTATTATTGCCTAGTTTTGATAAGTTGTTCACTGTTGAGTGTGATGCAAGTGGAGTATCAGTAGGAGGAGTACTTAGTCAAGAAGGTAGGCCTATAGCCTTCTTTAGTGAAAAGCTCAATGAAGCCAAGCAAAAGTACTCAACCTATGATCTAGAATTATATGCTTTAGTGTAGTCCCTTAGGAAGTGGAGGCATTATTTGTTACCCAAAGAGTTTTTGTTCTTCACTGATAACCAGGCACTTAGTTATATCAACACCCAATAAAAGTTGAGTAATAGACATTTGAAATGGATGGAATACATCCAAGCCTTCACATTCACTATCAAGCACAAGAAAGGGCAAATGAATAAGGTGGCAGATGCATTAAGCAGAAGGTTGCTGACAGTGTAGGAAATACAACTAAAGAGCATTGGATTAGAGAGTTTCAAAGATCTCTATGGTGAAGATGAAGACTTCTCAGAAGCTTATAAGGTATGCTCTGATTTTGAAAATCATTTTCATAGCCAATATGCTGAGTATACATTGCAAAATGGACTGTTATTTAAGGGTAATCAGTTATGTGTTCCAAGATGGTCAATGAGAGAAAATCTGATTCAAGAAAAGCATAATGGCAGTATTAGTGGGCATTTTGGTATCAATAAAACTTTAGAGCTGGTACAGAGGTTTTATTATAGGCCTAAGTTAGAAAAAGATGTTAGAAAATATGTGGAACAATGTGTTATATGCATGAAAGCTAAGGGAGGAGCTAGCAATGCTGGTTTGTATCAACCCCTGCCCATTCCTAACAGACCATGGGAGTGTGTGAGCATGGATTTTGTAGTAGGTCTTCCTAAGACCAAGACTGGTTTTGACAGTATTTATGTTGTGGTAGACAGATTTAGTAAGATGAGTCACTTCATACCTTGCAAAACTACTCATGATGCCAGCTACATAGCTCATCTTTTCTTCAAGGAAGTTGTTAGGATCCATGGAATTCCTCTAAGTATTGTTTCTGACAGAGATGTGAAGTTCATGAGTCACTTTTGGAAGACTCTATGGAGAAGATTGGGAACAATCTGTCTTTTGGATCAGCTTACCATCCTCAAACCGATGGTCAAACAGAGGTGGTTAACAGAGTGTTGGGTAATCTTCTAAGGTGTCTAACCATGGAATATGGACAGACCTGGGATATGGTAATTTCTCAAGTTGAATATGCCTATAATGACAGTGTCAATAGAACTACAGGAAAAAGTCCTTTTGAGGTTGTGTATGGGATGCACCCAAGAGGTATTTGTGAAATTAGAGACCTTGGATCTATGGAGCATAGGAGTGGACATGCTGAAGACTTCACTCAGACCATGAAAGAGATTCATGAGCAGGTCAAGAACATAGTCACAACAGCAACCCAAAAGTTGAAGAAGAATGTTGATTTGTCAAGGAAGGATGTACAATTTGTAGTTGGGGACTATGTTATGGTCCACCTCAACAAATCCAGATTGCAGAAGGGAATGGAAACCAAGTTACATATGAAGATAGTGGGTCCATGCAAGGTATTGGCCAAATATGGTAAGAATGCATACAAGGTGGAATTACCATCAGACTTGGGCATCTCTCTAGTTTTTAATGTTGCTGATTTGATCAAGTACAAGGGACCAGTCAAGGATGTGGATCAAAACAGTCAAGAAGTTCTCAAGGACATCAGAAATGCACCCTTCCCTCATCAAGACAAGCTACAAGCAAAGAAGATCTTGTAGTCAAGAGTGAAAAAGACTACAAGGCACAAGGTGTACATGGAACATCTTGTCAAATGGAAGGATAAACATGAATTTGAAGCTACCTGGGTAGAAGAAGCATATTTTAAGAAGCAAGGCATTGATATGTCTCTGATCTCTCCTAAAGTTCCTTAGTTGTTTGAGTTGAGAGGGGGAGAATGGTGCAGGAGCACTTGGCAAAGGACTATTTTGTTTTTGAAGTTCTTATTTTTGTTGTGCTATCATAAGGTCATGTTGACCATTATTTTAGGTTATTAGGGTGTTTTTGAACTTTTGGAAAGAAGGTGACAAGTATTAAATAGTTTTACATCATTATGCTAAGTTGTCTAGTGTTGGCAAGGTGTCTGAAAACACAACGGGTTTTACAAAAGTTGTTTTTAGGTCATTTTGAAGCCCGACCCAAGCATCTAAAATTTCTTTGGAAGCCTATTTAAGGCATGCATCGAATTTGGAAAGAGGTTATACATTTTTATGTTGAGTGACATTTCTTTGAAAATTGAAAAACAAACGTACAAAGACAGTTTTTCTACATTTTTGTGTTAAAAACTGAACTTTAATGGCGTAGCTCTGCTATCTTCTTGTTTGTAGTATGTAGTATTTACATTGTATAAGCTTTAAGTGCCATCTTTCTGTCTTTGTATACCTTTTTCCTTCTTTTATTTGCAAATACTTTGTTTTCTGTCATTTTTAGTCTTGTAGCAAGCTGTTTTTAATAATGGAGTCCTAGGGTGCCTTTCCACCGTACAAATTGTACGGCCTTTTGGGAAATGTGCCTAGGCTCCGTGCTTGTAAATATGGTAGCTTTACATATGGTAGGTGTTAGGTTTTCTTTGGTTGCAGGAGCTGGAAGAAACACCTTGCCCTAGGCGAGCCAGTGAAGAGCCCGGCTAGGAAAGGCTACAGTACGGTGTTAATAACTTGTAGGGGAGAAAATATTTTTGAAAAATTATTTATGGAGAATTTAGGGGAAGGTGTTGGCCATGTATGGTGATAAGGAGGAGAGCCCAACAATCCATTTAGGTGGAGAACTTTTCACCAATCCTAAAACTGTTTCTGAGCAGTTTAGAACCCTAGCTGCTTGACCAATTTGGTGTTTGGACAGCACACGGCCTGAGCAAGACTAAAACCCTAGAAATATTGAAGGTGTAGACAGGGGAAACACATTACCCAAGTCAAGAACCTAAGTGCTTTTGTGGGTTTAGGAGGGAAAAGCAATTTACTTCTGTTCAAAGGCTCAATGGCTACTAGCCATTCAAACCCTAGGAAAGCATCTTGTGAAAGCGATGGCAAGATAGAAACTTGTGGTTGTTTAAGAACCCTAGACAAGTGATTTTGAAGTTTTTGTGACCTTTTCTAACCCCTGCAAGAACCTATAAAAAGGTTGAGTTTCTTTGGTCTTTAGGGCAGATTAAGGGCCAAAGGAGAATGAAGCGTTGAACCAAGGATTGGTTGGGTTATTCAAAATTTGTCAAGATAGTGAGGTTGGCAGGAGAACCAGGGGAACTTAGATAAGGTAAAGTTCCTATAGGTTAAGGTGGAACAACAATTTCACCCAGGAGGTCTATGACAAGGCCTAGCGTAGGAATCTGTGGTTGCTTCCTGCAGCTTCTAAAACAGTGTGTTTGAGTTCCTGTAGCCTCCCTATCAGTTTGGGGTAGGGAAGTGAAATTTATTGAATTTTAGTTTGAACTCTGTGAAATTGTAGAATTAAGACCATAATTCTTAGTCATTTTGAAACCCTAGTTTCTATTACACCGTAACAATGAGTGAGCCTAGTGAACCTTCTACCAAACTTAAGAGGAAACCGGGGGCAAGAGACAAAAACCCCAAGATGATAAGCCCAAACTAGAGATGCCTAAGGCACTTGCAAAGAAGAGAAATTTTAAGAGATATTACTCTCGTTTCATGGAAGAGGCTCCTAAGGATCTTTCCGTAGAAGTTAAACTAGTTGGAAAGAGAAAAATTGATGAAGGTGCATTGACAACTCACTTTCAGGATTTAGTTGCCGGGGTTGGTGATGTGGTGCTACCATAAAGTGGTTATGATCTATTTATATATGCTTTCAAAAGGAGGTTTTCCAGTCACCCCACTTGTCATCTATAAACTTGTGACATTGGAAAATTGGTTTGCCCCAATGTATTTGCGGAGGTGGACTTGATGCTTGAATTGGAAAGATGTTATGACCCTACTGACAGAACAATCAAGAGATTTACAAACTTTGTTCCCATGCTGGAAATTTCAAGAAGCCAAATAGTGGAAGTTTTCAATTTGAACCCATCTGCAACTGAGTCAATAAGCTTCTGTGCATTATACAATGAGTATGAGAAAATTAAATTTGCATACAGAAAAAATGTTTTGCCAAGACACAAAAGACATTACCTAAAGAAGAATGGTGTACCTTTTAGTCCTCTGGAGTTAGAACTATTTGACTGTGATGATTTTGAAGACTATTTCAAGAATACAGACTATGCATTGTGCCAGGTTTTTTATAGGAAGTTTGATATCAAGATGAACGTTACTTTGATGGTTTTGGAAATTGATATTCAAAACAAGTATCAGAACATAACTTTTGACTATGCCTCTTATATTGCTGATCACTTGCATGAAGGCTTGATAAAGTTGAAAGATGCAACACCTCCATTGTCATGCAAACACTATTCTTTGTTAATGCACATGCTATTATGGAAAGGAAAAAAGGTAATGAGGAATTTCATGAAGTTGAGGGAAAGGGATAATATGGACAATGAGTTTCCTATACAAATGTGGATCCATTTCTGGGATGTGCACTGTCTTGAATCTGACTATACTACATTTTGCAATGTTTTTAAGTTTTTAGTGTTGAAGCAATTGGGCTTAAAGCTCATTTACAAAATATCAATGGGCGTAAAAGAAATCTTGAGGCCCCTGGAATATGAGCAAGATACTACACAAAAATTCAATTGGGGGGATTTGTACCTTCATTCCAACTATACTACAATCGGGATATATGGGTCCCCAGTGCCACGTCATCGACTGCCTACATATATGTCTGATAGGAAAGAATTTATGGAATTAAAAAATAAGTTGAGAATGTTTAGAGAGATGGAAGGGCATGTTATGCCAAAAATATTGGATGATAAAGGTGAATTGAAGGAGTTTGTAGCATGGAAAGATGAGTTAGGAAATTTACTCCCACACTTCAAGCAATGATCAGTCTTACTGATTACACAATGTTAAACCCAACTGTTGATAATATGTTAGGAATTGAATTAAGGATAGATACATTTGTCAAAGATACCATGATATTGATTTATGCAAGATACAACCGGTATAATACAAAAGAGCAGAAATTACTGGACATGCAGTGACCAATTGAAAAGTTTATAGATTAAGCCTTAGATGAATAATTGTAAATTTTTTATCTCTCCCTAGTCTTGAAGATTTATGACAAATTTGATGATGTGAATGGGTTTATGCTTTCCTCTTTTTATTTCTTTCTTGTTTTAAAGTTTCTGCTGACTGGATGTGCATGTGGAAGACAATTTTTCTCATGGAGAAGATGCTTTGGAGTGACTACAATGATGAAAGATGCCTTTTGGAAGGTGGGAAAATATTCTTCAACAAATGGAAATATTTTTTGTCTTATATGTTTTCCCCCTCATTGAAAATGCAAATGTAACCACTTGGGGAAGTTTTGAAATTTAAATTCAAGTGAATGCCAAATGTAAAATGTGACTGTAAGTGTAATTTGGCCCGAAGCTTGTTGCTCCCATGTTTTATAAATGTCAATTCAAGGCCAATTGCATGAGTCTTTGGTTGGAAGAGGTTTTGAACTCATGTAGCGAGAATTTTGTAATCAAGCACAAATGAATAGAATAATATTGAGTCTTAGGCATGAATTCTAGTTTTGTAATAGGCATAATAGTTTTATAGTAGTAATGGAATTTGAATGAAGAGTGCAAATTTTGGAACAACTTCTCTCCTATTGTATTTTGTTACTCAAATTATGAATAAAATAATCAAGGATCTTTTATTTTTCCTCAATTATTTTAGTTGGGTGTATGGTTTTATCTTTTCTTTAATTCAAAGAATTAATTAAAATTCTTTGATGAGGTCATAGGTTTGTGTGATGGAATACAAGGATTAATAAATAGTTTCTATTCTGGAAGATCTTGAGTTGTTTTATTGCCAGGCAATATCACAATAGTCCATGAATGCTAAGTTTAATTACTGATGTATTATAGTTTATTACAAATTTAAGATTTCTTCCCATGGATAAAGCACTAATCTATTATTTTGGTCATCTTTGATTTAATTGAGTCGGCCATGCCTATCAAAGAACATAATCTTAAATAAAAACATTCATATACCTTTAATTTGTAGTAAAGTTTTATAATAACCAAACATTCCTTGTTTTAGATGGTAATTAGTTTGACAATTAGCCAAATTCTTAAGGGATTATGCCTAATTTGTAGTCTATAGGAATGTATCTATTATTCAAAATGTTTGTGGTAATTTGGCACAAGAGTATCATTTAAAACATTGTAAGGATCACCCTACTAGGTCTTGCAGAGCCCAAAGTGCAGAGGGAAAGCCTAACAAGATTTCACCTATTAATTGGCCAATCCTCACCATTGTTGATCATTGAATGATGGAAAATTCATAGGCAATTGTTGAGATTAAGTTTGGTTCTTAAAAAATAACCAACATACCCCACCTATTTTATGAATTTCAATGTACACAAATTAAGGGCACAACCATTATCTAACAAGACCCTCTTTACTTTGTGCTTAGAAATGAGGACTTCAATTTGTAGAGGACAATTATGGCAATTGGAGGCATGTCATTTTAACTAAAGCACAACTAATAAATATATGAAAGTTTTCCTACTAATGCTTGAAACTATGTGCGGTCAATGTTGGTAGAGACACCAGTGTCTTGCATTTCCTTGGTGAGGATATCTTTGTGGATAGAAAAAGACTTTAGAAGGTCTAAAATAGAGATTTGTGTAGAGGTTTTTCCAAGATGATCTAGAATATTATAATGCTGAATTTCTGGAGGAAAATAGGGTGCATTAGATGGTCTTGGGATGGTGATTCAACCTTGTTGAGTGGTGATCACACATTGAGGTTCTTTGGATTTTACTCTAATCAAGGACACAAATGGATCAAATTGCATGATGCAACTGACCACATTGTCATAATTAAAGGGGACACTAGTATAATCAACACTATTGGTCTGGTTGTTTTGGCTATTATTTTGGGGCTTGAACCAACATTAGCATTGGATGTGCTAGGTCCTTAGGAGTTCTTCAAAAAAGCATTTTGGTATATCTAGAGTTAATCATTAGAAAAGGTGGATTGATTCCCTTCCAAGGTAATTTCACCTTTATCAATGAGGTCCTAGACATAATTATTGAGCTTCATACATTTATTGGTAGAATGTCCCTTAATCCTATGATAATCACAATACTTGGTTTCTTTAAACCAATTAGGATTTGGTTTAGTGTCATAAAAAAGTTGGGTAATTGGATAGGTGACCAAATTAGCTTGGACTAGTTTACGAAACACTACATCAAGGGGTTCTCCTAAAGGAGTGAAAGAGAGTTTGACATTACCTTGATTAGGAGGTTAGGATGTTCCTTAGGGAATGGATATTGCATTTGTAGTAGGAAAGATAGGCACATTTCAATTAGCTTGAGATGTGTTAGCCACCTAGATATGTTTGGTATTTGTTACACCATCATTGGCAATATTTTTGGTTTTATTCCAAAAAAGGGATTTATCATTAGAGGGTTTATCAGTGTTTTCCTTATAAATTTTGACTAAACCCTTAGCTACAAGCACACTTTCCATGGTGGCACCTTTCTCAACGATCTCATCAAATGAGGATGCAAAATGGATGCACAAATGAAAGGAAATTTTTGTGCGTAAGTTTTCAACAAAGATATTCACCAATTGCTTTTCAGGTAAGGGCCATAAGAAATGACTATCCTGGGCTCTCCAACTCTGTAGATAGCTCACACAACTTTCTCCACTATGTTGTTTATTAGCACACAGGTCAAGCATGTTGACCTCGTGTTCAATATTATAAGAGAAATGCGCTACATTTTTTTTTGGAAAAGTCTGTAAAGGTAGAAACAAAACCATGAGGGAGGTGTAAAAACCACTCCAATACATGTCCACCTAATCTTTAAGGGAACAAATGAAGGAGGTATTTATCATTGTAGGACACCTCTTGACAAGTCATATAGAATTATATAACATGATCCTAGGGGTCACCTTTCCCTTTATAGTTATCAAATTTGGGGATCTCAAATGTTTGGGAAAGGGTGTAATGGCGATGATGCGACCAAAGGGATGTGAGAATAGTTATTCAAACTTAAAGGTATTCTTAGTATTCCTCACTTGCAAGTCCTTGATTGTGGATTTCATGTCCTCCCACTCTTGATTAGGTATTGTGGATTAGGGAGGAACTGCTAGATTGGAACTCAGAGGATTGTGTGGGATGTTGCAATGGATGTGATTGATAATTGTGTGAGAAATTTGGTGGTTGATGAGTTGGTTGAGAGGGGTATGATTGTGATGGATATGGGAGAAAACTGGTAGGAGGAAGTTGAGGATTAGCATATTGTTGTGGGGGTTGTTGAGATTGATATGAAGAGTATGGAGGTGGTTGAGGTGGATATGATTGATGTGTAAGGTCCTGCAGGATGTAAGGAAGTTGAGTATGGCATGGTGTAGTGGGATGTTGATAATGATATGGATCTTGTGGTACAAGAGGATCCACATGAGGTGCTGGTGTAGGGTATTGATGATATCATGAAGAGAAATATGAGGGTGGAGAATTAGGATGAGACTGAGGAAAATGATTGGGATAGTATAGTGGTGGAGAATTGGGATAGGATTCTAGGACATTAGCAGGAGGTGGAACATGGGAAGAAGATGGAATGGGGGCATGGGAGGTATGACATAGCAGTTGAACTGCTACACAAGGAACATTATAGGGTACAAATGTAGATGCATTACTCATGGGAACCATCATATTCCATTGAGATGGGTGATGAACTAATACTTGTCATGTGGGATTTGTTAGAAACCAAGATCAAACATGCAAACCAAAAAACCTTCCACAGAAGAGAAAATCAGAAAAAATCAAATTTATTGCAAGAAGATGTGCAAAATATTATTATTCAGGAATTCATAATTACATGAGATGATTTGCTTTATAAAAGCAATGTATGCATAACCCTAATCTTATATTGAGCAACAAGATAGCTCAACAAGATAAGGATGACAACTATTGACTTAGGAATTAAAATATTACCTAAGTAAACTTATGCAAGTGCAATTAATGTTAGAAACCAAGATTAGACATGCAAACCAAAAAATCTTCCACAGAAGAGAAAAAAAAAGAAAAAAAGCTATTGCAAGAAGATGTGTAAAATATTATTATTCAGGAATTCATAATCACATGAGATGATTTGCTTTATAAAAGAAATGTATGCATAACCATAATCTTATCTTGAGCAACAAGATAGCTCAACAAGATAAGGATGACAACTATTAACTTAGGAATTAAAATATTACCTAAGTAAAATTATGCAAGTGTAATTAAATAATTAATTACACCAACACCCCCCCATAAGTGCAACTTAAGGAGACTAAAAAAGCATGCACCTAAAACTAAGATGAATGCAAGAAAGCATGAATGGGTCCTGAAAACAAGGCTAGATTAGGTACCCATGTACAAATGCAATAATGAGGTAGAGAAGGAAAACCCAGTGGGACAAAACCCCCCCTACAATGAGATGACTGCTACAAAGAAGCACTGGAAGAACACTATGGAGTAACACTGGAACCAAAATTTGACAAGCAAGGAAATATACTTCTGTCTACAAGAAACCAAATGAGAATCACTAATTGACTCAAGGAATCATGATAATGCAACAATAGACCTAATGCCACAAAACACTGGAAAACTCACAAATTGGAACAACCCTAGAATCTATGAAGCAACAGTATATAAAATGATGCCCTCCATAAGAGGGAATGATATGATGAAAGAATCTAGAAGCCATGTATCTCGATGCCGATGCCAAACTGTGACTAAAACTGATCTAAAGGAGCAAGTACCATGAATATTCTGGAACATTAACCACAAATTTAGTGGCCCTCAAACTAAGATGTGACCCAATGCATATCATTAACCATAGGCTCTTAATCTAAAGTGTGAACCCATGTGAATCTGATATGTGTTAAGCAAGAGCAAGATGTGGTCAAAAGGAACTAAGAAACTAGATACAACCCATGCAAGTTGACATCAAAAACAAGATGGAGATGAAAGTGAAACTACACTTTAATCAAATTATTATGCAAGAAACCCCCCTGATGGAACTTTATCTCAGTTCATTTATTACAATAACCCAATGATTGTAAAAAGGAGAGAATAAAAAAAATGCATAAAAAAAAAATTGAAATGGATTTAAGATCTATGTAGAGGACATAATCAAATTTTTGATGTTGTGAGAATAGTGAAAAAAGGATCACCGAGTCAAAAGATATGCCCTTCGAAGCGAAATCTGAACATCTGACTTCAATAGGAAAAAAATCCCACCAAATGGAAAAATATCTAAAAATAAACTTCCCCATTAGAAAATTGGGCTCACCAGCTTTCCAACAATATCTCGTTTCAAAATTTTTTCCTTCAGGATCAAAAGTTATGCCAAAATAAAAAAATAGTTGTAGAAGGGCAATTCAGGGTTAGCAAAGGCTAAATGGGCACAAAATTGTAGCTCCTTTTGACCTAGCTCTTGGTCCACCATATGACTGTAGGTGGGCCTGGAGCAAAAAAGAAACCTGCCACTAGGCGGGTGGCGGGTGGGCAGGGCTGAGGTGGCGCTGCTCCTGGTGTTGCTGATGGGAAAGCCCCCTATAGGATAGCCCATGGACATTGATGTGATTGGGGCAGAGGGTAGAAGGGGTGCGGGGGTGAAGAACCGGCGACTGACGTAGATGGAGAAGTGGCTGGAGAATGAATCCAGTGGGAGAAGAAAAGCTGGCAAAGAAAAATCCGGTTGAGGGTATATGCTGGCCGGCAGGTGAAGTACAGTGGGCCGATTAAGGATTGTTTGATTTGATAGGCCCTGGTACACACGTACCAACATCCCGTAGAGAATAACAACAAACCCTAAAAAAAATCAGCCAGAAAATCCACCATATAAAATTTAATATGCCCCACATAATTTGTCAAGCTCGATTTAAATAAATATTTTGTAGAACATAATAAAAAATTTATTTATTTTTATTCTGCAACTGTATCGTACCCTGTACCTGGTGGGTCGTACGACCTGCTATGTAATTTTTTTTCCTCACGAACAATCGACGACAAATATAGGTGAGTTATATGTTGATTTTTGTCTCTCAGATGCTCTGGATTTGATGGTGAGGTCCGATCTGCCTCAAGATGCACTAGAAGTGTCACAACTCCTAGATCTGGCAAATCTTCAAACCCTCATAACTTTGGCATAAAATGTCAGATTTAGGCAAAACAAAAGTCAATCTTGACTTTTTTGATAGCCCTGGACTTGAAAATGAGCTTAGATTTCCTCCAATGTGCATTGAAAGTGACCATGCAAGAGAACCCAATAGAGAGACAAACTCAAGAAGATCTTGCAGCCATAGCCAGAAATAGGCTCAAGGCATGAAACCCTCAAGGGACCCCGAACTACTTTGCACTAAATATCTCCAAAATCCAAGAAGGGGATGCATATCAAGGCTCTAATACCATGTTAGAAACCAATATTAGACATGCAAACCAAAAAACCTTCCACAAAAGAGAAAATCAGAAAAAGAAAAGCTATTGCAAGAAGATGTGCAAAATATTATTATTCAGGAATTCATAATTACATGAGATGATTTGCTTTATAAAAGAAATGCACGCATAACCCTAATCTTATCTTGAGAACAAGATAGCTCAACAAGATAAGGATGACAACTATTAACTTAGGAATTAAAATATTACCTAAGTAAACTTATGCAAGTGTAATTAAATAATTAATTACACCAATAGGATTTTGGGCGTTTTGATGGATTGGACCTTGAATCTATGTAGATGATGTAACATCAGGACCATGAATAGGAATAAGGCCTGAATCAGATCCTAATATAGGAATTCAAATGGGAGATGGAGGAACTTGTATTACTACATCATTCCTAAAATCTAGTATGGTCCAATGGTTTTTAGGAGGAGCTTGAGGGTGTTAGAAAATGGAAAGTGAACAACAATAATATAAGATTAAATCAACTATAAATTAGATATAGCAGTGTTTACCATATGGAGTTTATATCAACAAAAATAATGAAAGCATAGAACAAAAAATTGAACATCAAAAACATTGTTTAACATGGAGAAATCCCTTCGAGAAAAAAAACCAAAGAAGAGATGAATATATTTTATTATAAAAAAAATGTGATTATAATACATCCACTCTAACTCCTCTTCAACCTTCAATCTGACACCATAACCCCTACAAAGAAAACTTGAAGAAAACCATTACCATCTCCACTTTCAAGCACTTGTTATATAGAATAATTCAACCCATGAAGAATGGTGTCAAAATTGGAAAAATCCTCCTTCCACCACCTTAGAATCATCAATTTATAATCATAGTGATCACTTATAGATGCTCTTACATCTAACATAAGGCATATTTCATGCATGGGTGCCTAGGGACCAAGATAAAAAAACACCATCATAGATGTCATAATCGTCATAGAATCTTATGACATGTGCCATAGTTGTCATAGCTATCATAGATGCTCTTATAACTTCTGAGATTACCAAGGTGGATTCCTAGAATTTCCATATTAACCATTTCACCACTACTGTGATAACTATCTAGTAAAATTAACATAGTAACTCCCTACTGGTAAAACTATAATTATCAAGGCCAATAAAAAATTAATTATCGTTGTCGATGAAACCTTTCATCCCTTATGAGTGAATTACAAAAAATATTAGGAGTAATTAACTTACATGATATTTACAAGGTTGATGGAACCTTTATCCCAACATTCTCCCACTTGACATCATACATTGTAGATACACTCATAGGAAAACATAAATATAAACCAACTAAACACAAGTAACAAGGCCCATGGCCTTCCTACACCAAGTAAAATTATTTGTGCTCATAGGTTTGGTAATTACATTTGAAATTTTTTCCTATGTTTCAATCTACTTCAATTCAATTTGACCATTAGAAATCAATTCATGAACAAAATGGTACTAAATATCCACATGTTTAGTTTGTGCATGATACATCAAATTCTTAGCTAAATGAATTGCACTTTGACTATCATAATTAATCTAAATAGTTTTGCAATAAAAACCAATACCAATACACAACCTTTGTAACTAAATTTCCTCCTTAGAGACATGAGTAGTAGCCATATAATCTACTTCTATGGTGGATAAAGCAATTGTATCCTACCTTTTACTCATCCAACTCACTGCTCCTTCAAACAGAGTAAACACATACCCATTGGTGGATCGTTGACTGTCCAAGTAACCTGCCTAATCTGCATCAAAAAATCCATGCATGTCCAATGAGTTAACCATATTATTAGTGCCATGATAAAGAAAACAATAATCAGAAGTACCTCACAAATATCTAAATGCCCTCTTAACAAAAGTCCAATGCTCTTTACTAGGATTAGACATAAACTTGCTTAGAACTCCCATTGCTTGGGATATATATGGTCTAGTGCAAAAAAATTGCATACATCAAGCTACCAATGACACTAGCATAAGGAACCTTAGAAATATCCTCAAAATCATCATCAAAATTAGGACACATATCTAAGCTCAACTTAGTACCAATAAAAAATGGAATACAAACCAACTTACAGTCATGCATATTAAACCTTTTCAAAATGGTATCAACATACTTAATCTAACTTAACCAAAGCTTTCTATGACCCCGATCCCTACTGATCTCCATCCCAAGAATGTATTTTGTAGCCCCCAAGTCCATATCAAATGTGCTAGAAAGTTGTCTCTTGAGCTCACTAATCATCACCTTTCTATTACCAATAAATAACATATCATCAATATACAAGACAATAAGTAGGATTTGATCATCAATAACCTTAATGTACACATAATGATCCTCTTTTATCCTAAGAAAACCTAAATTTAATAAAAAAGCATCAAACTTCTGATACCACATCCTAGATGATGGTTTCAAACTATACAAAGATCTCTTTAAACTGCAAACCAATTGTTCTTTTTGATTCACACCAAAACTATCAGGATGCCACATATAAATCTCCTCCTCAAGATCCCCATGCAAGAAATCATTTTTAACTTCCATTTTCTGTATCTCAAAATCACAAGCAACAACAATAGATAATAAGAATCTAATATAAGTCAATTTAGCGAAAGAAGAGAAAATTTCACCCAAATCAACTCCCTCTCTCTAGGAGTATCCCTTAGCCACTAATCTATCCTTGTATCACTCTAATTTACCATCTACCCCAAATTTCTTTTTAAATACCCATTTACATCCAATGGGCTTCCTTCCTTTGGGTAAAATAACAAAGTCCCAGGTGTTACAACTACCCAAAGCTATCATCTCCTCCTGCATGGCCTTCAACCAAGACTCACTTTCCTTTGAAGAGAGCCTCCCTGAAAGACATAGGCTCATTTTTAATACTCAATAAAGAAAAAATACAATGGAAAATTTGGTGGGATATACCTATCAACTAGATTTTGCTGTCTTGTGGATCTTCTAAGGATATGATTATGGGGCTCTTGATTTCCTTGATATTACTCAACCTCTTCCAAATTTTCTTTCTCATGTTCTTCAATTTGATTAGTAAATTAATTTCAAACCTCATCTTCCTCCTCCTCATCCTCAAGTCCAACTCTGTTCTTCTCGAGGTGCAACTTCCTACTTAATTTTAAAATACACTCTCTTTTCCTTATCTTTTTCCTTTGGCTATTGAAGATAAAAAATAACACTAAGTTCCCTAAAAATCACATCTCTAGAAAATATATTTTTTTGGTTAGAGTATTCCATAACTTGTAACCTTTTACATTATCACCATATCCAATGAAAATACACTTTTTAGCTTTTGGATCCAACTTAGTTCATTTTTCTATAGGCACATGAACATAAGCCTCACAACCAAATACCATTAAATGTGAATTAAAAGGTTTCTTACCTATCCACATTTCATAAGGTGTTGTTTCAAGAGCCTTGCAAGGAGATGTATTCAACAAGTAACAAGTAGTACTTACAACTTCTACCCAAAAGCATCTGTCAAGCCGTGAACTACTTAGCATACTTATGGCTCTTTCCATAATTGTCCAATTCATCCTTTCTGCCACTCCATTCCATTAAGGATTTTAAGGAGTAGTTTTTTGTCTAACAATTACCTCATGCTTACAAAATTCATCAAATTCCTTAGAAAAATATCCCCCTCCATTATCTGAACTCAAAACCTTAATATTACAATATGTTTGCTTTTCAACTAAGGATTTAGATTCTTTAAACTTAGTGAAAGCTTCAAATTTATGCCTCATAAATATAACCAAGTATATCTTGTAACATCATCAATGAAGGAGTTAAAATATATAGATTTTCCAATTGATTCCACATCCACAAGACCAAATACATCTGAATGAATAAGTTCTAATTTATTCTTAGATTTATTACTGCTTGAAGGAAAATATTTTCTATTTTATTTTCCAAGCACACAATTTTCACAAAAATCAAAACTCTGATTAGAATAGGAAAAATTGTATAACAATTTTTTATTCAAAATGGTTTTTAAACTAGTCTCACTAATGTGGCCCAATCTATGGTGCCACAACATATAAGTATTTTCAAATTTTTAAGTTACATTAGTAGAGTTAACAAAAATAGTGGCTTCAAGCCTAAACATAGTCCCTTGTCCTTGTCCCTCTTGATATCACCAAATTTTCTCTTACCAATCTGCAACCATGCTTACCAAATGTTACATGCAATCCCGAATCCTTCAACTTAGAAACTGAAATCAAATTTCTTTCTAATCTTAGGATATGCAAAACATCATAGAGGATTTTTAACCTTCCATCACTGAATCACAACTAAATCTAACCCCTTCCAAAAATAGGATATGAAGAGTTATCACCGAGGTAAACTTAACCTCCATCATATTTTTCATATGTGGAAAACCATTTCTTTTAAGGAGTCATATGATATGAGCATCCTGAATCAATTAACTAGTGTTCATTAGTTATAATATGAAGAGAAGAAATCTATAGTGTAGGAAATTATATACCTTTACAATTTCACATTATGTTTGGATCTCT
>VDFB02281492.1:568856525-568897225 GCA_007258455.2 Sequoia sempervirens | reverse complement strand
TATATATTTGTATACGTTATTCATTACGTACATATATACATATGTAGTATTTATTTAAACATCTAAGAATAATAAACATACCCATATATATTCATCAATAGGTATATATACAATATATATATTATATATATATATATATATATATTTATGTATGTATATATATACATATATATGTCATATAACAATTGATATCCCTATGCATATGATGTATCTGTGCATGGGTATGCGTAAGTATTTCTACTTACGTGTATATAAACATACGTATTCGCTCACATGCATGAGTTATCTTT
The DNA here is from genome assembly GCA_007258455.2 of Sequoia sempervirens. Taxonomy (NCBI): domain Eukaryota; kingdom Viridiplantae; phylum Streptophyta; class Pinopsida; order Cupressales; family Cupressaceae; genus Sequoia; species Sequoia sempervirens. The sequence goes on along the minus strand of VDFB02281492.1, from coordinate 568,896,935 downwards.
TTCACATACATATATGCATATACACATTCTATGGATATACTTATCGATCAATATATAAAAATAAATACACAAAGAATAACTTATACTAAATACAAAGATTTAGTCACATAATCCAAACTAAGAATAATCACAAAATCAAAGACCAAAACCAAAACCATAATAAATCATCCCCAAACTATGACTGAAGGTTTACTTACCAATTCCTGATCTAACTCGACTCAACTTGATCAAACTAGGATGTGAGTGTGTGATAGCTCAAATAGGCATATTAGGGTTACCAAACTGAGCTCCTCTCCTGAGTGATACTCCCCCTCTCTTACCTAAGGGCTTGATTCCTTCCTACATCCAACTTAGTGCATCACAAAGGTAGTTAGCCATTCATATGAAATTCATCATAAATCATTTGCATTATTAAAGCATTAAAGTACTCATATTGCAATACATATTCATTCATCATATTTTTCATTAGTATATACAAAAAATAATCATGCATTAAAACATTTGGTAATCCTAAAGGAGTGTAAAGTCATGATTTGCATTTCATATCATATTTACTCATAAAGGTAAAAGTAATATAGTAACATACTTCCACCCTTGTGAATCATCATCCCCGATAATTTAAAGTACTAAAACATATAGATAAATTCAAATAAAGATTTTACTTTCAACTTTCTAAATCATGTAAGAAATAGGTATATTTTATTAATAACAGGGTGTAACATACTTCCCCCCTTGTGAATCATCGTCCTCGATGATTTAAAGTACTAAAAAAAAAAGATAAAGTCAAATAAATATTTTAATTTCAACTTTCTAAATCATGTAAGAAATACGTATATTTTATTAATAACAAAATAATCTTCCCTCATAGCACTGTCCTCTACAATCTCGTACTTCTTGGACCTTGCACTGAGTGAATCTGCTAAAATTTTGGAAGATTTTGCGTGCTTCAATTAAAATTTCTCTCCATTGAACTATACATCACAATTACAATAAATCATATATACATCATAAGTACAATAGTGACTTTATCCCATATGACACCTCTACCATAGTGATTGGAAAAACATATTCTCATTGGCTATCACACTATTATCCTTAGTATAACCAAAATAGAAAAGGAATGTCGGTGCATTGCGTACTGCATTGTGGGTCCCATCCTTCCCTCTAGTTTTCACACCATTGGAAAAATCAGAAGCCGAGACCATCCATCATTGACACTAATAATTACCTTAAACATAATAGTACTTCCCTTTGACTACTATCCATCTCGAGCACAATACTGCCCTTAGACACCTATCAATCCTAAGCATAATAGTACTATTTCTTAATTCAAGCTTTGTATCAACAAAGTTTTCCTTGATCATTTCAATCTATTCTTCCATTTATGACAATATTTCTGATCTAAGGTTAATCCTATTTCCTTGGTTATCCCAGCTATAGGAATTCAACCCTTATTCCCATATAATGTTTTAAATGGATCAAATTTCAATGATAGAAGTTTATTGTATTAAAAGTATTCCATAAACCTTTCAAGATTTGACTTATCCCTTTTGCCTAATTGGCTGAATCAAAGTAATAAATTGAGCATACATTCAATTGAATTTTTCAACAAGGTGATATGGTTTACACAAAACCTTAACATTTCCTATGTGTCTCAATTTGAGATAGCCTTCTTAGGAACATTAAGCAACTTCTTTACACAGTTTTTTTTTAGGATTGATATCCTACAAATCAAATTTTCCAATCAGAAATTGGTTACCTCGACGAGTTTTTCCACCATAACATTATGCTAGTTCCATTGTTATAGAAAGATCAAAACTATTCTAATGATCTGCCACTTCCTCTCTACAATTTTATGGGAGTATACAGGTCCTTCTAGTGATGATATCATGTCTTCACCCTCTGGCATACTAGACAACTTGCTACATACCTTGCAAAATCTTACTCTATTCCCTTCTGGATTATAGTGGTTCCACATCAGACAATTAATTTTGTCATTCTAGTGTGTCTTGAATATGACATCAATTTACCTCATTTCATTCGTTAATCTCCCAAAATTTGGTACACATGTTTTTCCTTGTTTCATAATAGTCCGTTCTAATTAAATGAAACATCTTCCTTGGAATTATACCACATTTTATTCTTGAAATATATTGATTAGATATTTTTGAGGAGTTATAACTCCATCTTAGGGCATCCATATCCTAGCTTTCTTTTGCCCTCAAATTATTTCCAAAGTTGTAGTATGATTTCATCTCAATCTATCTCTTTTGATGAGAATTTATATTAGTTGAGTAATAATTCTTGTTAAATCATGCTGGTTTGATATTATCTTCCAAAAGATATCCAACAATTAATGTGTACCTAGTTACCAAGCATGAATGTTTCATGATAACTCAAAATCATGAGTACATAAATCTTCCCTTTCCTATTTCTTAGGTGATAATATTGTCTTACATGAACAAGTATTCTACCTAACATTTTCCAAAACATTAATGATAATAAAAAAATGATCTTCCAAAACAATTACAGATAGAATTATGTTGTAAATATTTCTCTCATTAGTCAAAAGACTTTGAACTTTCCAATATTTTTCAAAAATAATTCAAATAACTTAACCTTTAACTTAATCAACCTTTTTGTGGTCATTGAGTATGAGACTTCAGTTAAAATTTCTCTTATAATGAAATACATCATTTAAAATTTGTTGAATCCCTATCCGATCTTGTCTAGATCCATAAATTTTCTTCTTTCCCAACATGGTATTTCCAAGACTTATGTAACATTGTATCATCTTTGAGATTCATGTAATTCTGAAAAATAATTTGTTGATTAGGAACTTAGGATGGAGTGGATGGCTGGGAGAGGAGCACAAATTTTGTGCAGGCCTGCAACCTCTTAGGTGTGACTTGTATGCATTTCATTCTCCATCCGTGTTTGTTTAGAGGTTGTGATCAGTGGTTTGGAGGTGCTCAACATATAGGGGTGGGTTCTATCTACTTTCAGGGGTGGGGTTTGTGTATTTCTGTGTATAGGGGTGGATTCTATCTACTTTCAGGGGTGGGGTTTATGTTCTTGTTTGCTAGCCTTAGGTGAGGCCTTAGTTGCGTACTGGGGTGGTCTTTTTTTGGGATTATGGTAGAGAGACATGCTTCTACCAGTTTGGTGGTGGCCGGAGGTGGCGTGTCTTACAATGGCTCTTCATTGGGTTTGAAATCTTTGCAGTCAGAGTTGTTTTATGTGGGGGAGGGCCCTAAATTGAAGAAAGTGAATGGCTATTTTCCCAGAACCCAAAATCATCTCATTTTGGTCATTTCTCCTGAATCTGTTGTTGATGATGTTTCTTATTAGAGTAGACATGCTCTAATATTAAAATTTCTTGGAATTCGTGTACCTCTGTTAGCTTTGGAAGCTTGGATCAGACATTATTGGAAGGTTGAGGGTGACATGGAGCTAATGGTGGTTGCAAAAAGTTATTTTTTGGTTATTTTTTCCAACATGGCTTATAGGAATTGAGTTTTTGAGGGAGGACCCTACTTTTATAATCATGTTGGATTTTTGTGAAACCCTGGCATATGGATTTTAATTCAGCTAAAGAATTTCCATCGAGGGTTCCTTTTTGGGTCCATCTTCCGTGACTTCCCTTGGAGTTTTGGAGAGAAGACATTTTGCAATAGATTGCTACTCTTCTTGGAAAGTCTACTGCAGTTTCCCAACAAACCCTTGAAAATGAGGTTATTTCTTTTGTTTGGATTTGTGTGGAGATATATTTGAATAATCCCTTGCCGGATTCTCTAGAAATTTTTCTTGGTTCTTTTTCTTGGGTTCAACTGCTTGATTATGAATCCCTTCCTCTTCATTGTTGGATTTGTCATGAGTATGGAAATATTCAAAGGAAATGTCCTAGGGTTAATAAATCTCCTCATTCTAATAATTCCCCTTTGTCTTCGGTACCAAAATTTGTTAAAGAGGATAAAGGGAAATCTTCCATGATGGATGGTGAATTAGATAAGGATGGCTTTGTGCCTGTTAAGCCTCATGATAAGGGTCATGGTTAGAAGAGATATTTGAAGGACAAGTACTCTGAAGAGGGATTTAATCAATTTGAGGTGTTGGACACTTTAACCTTGGATGAAGGAATCCCGAAAAATGTGCCTTTTGGTGTTGTTGGTATGGGTTGTGATGTGGTGTAGGGATAGGGGTCCAGTCATGATCTTCATTTCTCACAGGGTGTGCAAGATCATCTAGTGTCTCTGAATGGTCCTATGCAGGATGATGATGATATTGTTTTGGATGATTTGGAAAAGGAGGGGCTAGCTTCTAGCAAGAGAAAGGGGTCTTCTCCAGCCTTGGGGGTGCAATAACACACCCTTATGAAGGGACTGTTTGAGTACTCTTCTATATGTGGCCATAAGAAGGATCTTGAGAAGATTAAATGTACTAGAAATTTGTTGGTGGAATCTGGGTTTGTTAAACCCATTGATGCTCACTTTTTGTAATCTCCTCCATGATTATTCTCTCATGAATATAAGGGGGTTGGATAAAACCTCTCATCAAAAGGCTATTCATGATTTGGTTGTTGTCCATTCTCTAGACATATTTTGTGTTTAGGAGACTAAACTTTTAGTTGATTTCATGCTTCAATGTGCCTCTCGTATCTGGTGTTTTGGTCAATGTCAGTGCATTGGTTCTCAGGGGAGCTCTAGGGGTTTGGATATTTTTTGGAACCCAAGAATGATTGATCCACTATGGTGGATTTCTAGTCATTCTATTATCTCCATGGTTTCCTCTACTTTGGAAATAAGTGTGACTATTTTGGTTACTAATGTTTATGCTTCGACTGATATTCATGGAAAAATTTGCCTTTGGGCCCATATAAGGTATGTTAGATCATGTGCTCCATATCTTCCTTCGGTCTTAGCTGGTGATTTTAATTTCCTATTGAGTTTGGAGGATAAAAGAGGTGGGTTTCCTAGGATAGGGACTACTTCTGATCTTTTTTGGGAGAATATGGATTCTCTAGCTTTAATTTATGTTAAGCCTTCTAATGGGGTTTTCACTTGGAATAATAGGCGGAGTGGAGAGGAAGTTATTTTTGAAAGGCTGGATAGATTTCTTGTCTCCTATTTTTGGGTGGGAGGTAGCTTGGTTATTGGTTCTGAGATTCTTGATTGGAGGGGTTCTAATCATTGGCAATTAAACTTGTAGTAACCTCTTTTACAGTTCCCAAGAATCCTCCTTTTAAGTTTCAACTTATGTGGCTTTGGGATTCTTTCCTACATGATCTAATGGCCTAGTGGTGGTGTGATGGAGGCCCCACTTATGGTACAACTATGTACTCCTTTGTTAAGAAACTTCAGTATGTGAAATATCACCTTAAGAGATGGAATAAGCAATGTTTTGGCAACCTAAAGGCTATGAAGAGGAATGCTTAGGCACGCCTTGATGTGATTACTCACCAAATTTGGGATTATGGTTTCTCGAATGCTTTAGGAAGAGTTGAATCCTAGGTTACGAGAGTAATTGAGGAGTGCGAGCTTTGAGAGGAGATTTTTTAGAAACAAAAGGCTCAGATTGATTGGCTTTAGGGAGGGGACAAGAATACTGCTTTCTTCCATCATTTTGTGTAGGATCATCGTACTAGGAGTTTTATTTCCTCTCTGGTTAATTTAGAAGGGCTCCACATATCTTCTCTACAAGCTTTGTCTCATGAGGCTAGATAGTTTTATTCTGCTCTTTTATCCAAGGATTCACCTGCTACAGAAGATGAGAATTCGATCCTTGCTTGCATTCCCTCCCTAATCACCAATGATATGAATGATTTCCTCATCTATCTGATTTATTTGTCTGAATTGGAAGAGGTTGTTTTTGGGATGAATAAAGGTAAAGCTCCAGGTCCTGATGGATTTCTTGTTGATTTCTTTCAAGAATTTTTGGATATGATAAGTTTGGATTTGTTAGAGGTTGCCCGAGAATCTCTTTACATTAAGAAAATGCTTCGAGCCTTGAATTCTAATTTCCTGGTTATCATTCATAAAAAAGAAGGTGCTGATCAGCTTGAATTATTTAGACCTATTGCTCTTTGTAATGTCATGTACATGATTATTACTAAATTGATTGCAAAGAGGCTCAAAGTTTGTCTTCCTTCTGTGATCTCTGAGGAGCAAGGGGGTTTTGTGGCTAGTAGATAGATCCTGGATAGGGTGGTGGTTTCCTCTGAAGTCATTCACTCTATGGAAACTCCTAAGGAGAAATCTATGTTCATCAAGTTGGACATGTCCAAAGCTTATGATAGAGTTAAGCAACATTTTTTGTAGAGAATTCTCTTAGGCTTTGGTTTTAGTCCAAATTGGGTCAGTTGGACTATGAGTTGTGTTACCTCTTCCTCTTTTTCTGTTATTATGAATGGGGAACCTTTTGAGATTTTTGGGGCTTCTAGGGGCCTTCGTCAAGGAGATACTCTATCTCCTTATCTATTTATTATTATGGCTAAGGGTCTAGGAAGATTTATTAAGTCTTGGTGATGGGGGAAAAATATGCCATTATTTTACCTATTATCTGCTTTCACCTTTGTCATTTTTCCTAGTATTTTCTATTGCTCCTATCACTTTTCATGAATGCACTAAAGATATTTTATAGAATGCAAGGAAAGATAAAAATACGTGAATATATCAAATCCTTTGGTTGTTTATTAATCATCTCCATGGTTTTGATAATAGGGCATGCTTGAACGGATGACACATGGGCACGAGGGAAAACAGTGAAGTAAAGGTCAAGGCTACGCAAGAGTCACTTGTTGCTTTGGCTAATTTAGTGCCAAGTTGAATTAGTTTGTTTTAGTTTGTTGTGTTATTTTGAAATGCTGTCAAGAGAGTATAAACTATTTCTGGTTATCATTTAAAGGTTGTTGGCCACAGGCTGAAACAACCAAAACTTGTATATGTTTTTATCTAGTAGACTATTATGTGTATATGTAGCTATAATGCATATAAATATGTAAGCTGAGACTTAGATGATATAGATAATATATATAAAACTATTATTGGCAATTTGATATAAATTCCTGTGTGTGTAATTCAAATCACTGTGATGCTGAATGAATAACTAGCATGGAGTAGTTTATGTTGTGAGCTTCATCACTTGACAATCTGTAGAGCCAGGGCCCACTTCATTGATTCCCTAGTGAATTTTATAGTAGGAATCTATTGTGTGGTAATGTACATTTTGGTTTTGCATATCAATTACTGTATTTATGTTTAAGTGTTGGAATTCTATCAGTGTGCTTAACCTTTATTAGTATGCTTAACACTTATTAGTTTACTTAATATTTATCAACACATTGAATGTTTATTAGTATGATTAAAAGTGACTAAAGTTTTGATTAATCGAAATTACTATTAGAGTATGAGATAGTATTACATTTCACAAAAGTGTTAATTAGTGTGATTGGTAGAAGTACAAAAACCTATCTTAAGTATACTTTCATTCAATTGTTTAATCTTAGTTCTGTTCAATTCATTTCAATAGAGATTGTTAGTTCTACTCAAATCATTTCAACAAAGATTGTTAATTATGTTTTGTTGTGTGTTAGTAATCTATTTTTTTTTGCACAGGTTCCTATCACATAGGTGACAAGAGGTCAAAAAACTAGATTTATGAAGAAATTCAATTTGCATGTAGTTTCATCCATCCACACTTGGGTTTCTAGGTTCAACCCTTAGGAAAACAGGCCCAATATATTTCACAAGCCTACGCTCCCAAATTAACATTGTGGAGTAAACTGAGAAAATTGCGAAATTCTTGAAGATTGATCTTGACCCATTCAAGATAAAATTACAAGGATAATTATACCTAAAATATCAACCATAGTTTAATCCAATCACTTGGGTTTCCGAGGGCATGATTCAAGGTTGGTGTTGGGGTAATGGGCTGCCACAATTTTCTCATCATTAGTTTGTTGATGACACTACTCTTATGGAGAGGGCTCACCTTCAGGAGGCTATTTCTTTTAGGCAGGCTTTGAATTATTTACCTTATTGTTTTGGGTTAGAAAGTCAATAAACACAAGTCATCTATCTACTTTTTTAATGCTCCTCAAGCTATTCAATGATGGATTGCAAATATTTTGAGGTTTTAGATTGGGTCTCTTCCCTTTGTCTATTTGGGAATTCCTCTTGTTTTTGGTAGGAAACCCGGGTCTTCTTGGTAGAATTTGCTTGATAAGTTGCACAATAAGGTCACTCATTGGACTTATCATCAGTTATCTACTACTGCAAGAGTCTCTTCTGAATTCTATTATCCAGGCTCTCCCTATTTATAGGTGTTTTGTTCAAGCTGCTCCTTTGTATGTCCTTAGGGAATTTGATGCTCTCTCATGACAATTCATATGGAGTGGTAACTTGAAGATGACTAGGTTTAGTCTTGTTAAGTGGGAAATTATGTGTAGGCCATAGAAAGAGGGGGCCTTGGCTTATGATCTACTATTTTGAATGGGAAAGCTCTTGCAACCAAGTTATATTGGCATTGGTGTACTAGTCAACATTAGTTTTGGGAATTTATTCTCACCCATAAGTATCTTAAGGATGTTAACACATTTGATGTTCCTCACTTCCCTTTAGAGGGAAGGGGATCTATGATTTGGCATTCTCTGAAAATGGGGGCTCAGTTGGTTAAGAAGGGGCTATTTTGGATCTGTCATATAGGTTCTCAAGATTTTTTTGGGTGGGATTCTTGGGATGTTCATCCTCCTATCCTTTTTGCTTATCCTCACCTCTAGCTTCTTTGTGAACATTTTACTGCTATAGGTTGGAATACAATTGAGCACTATAAGATTGTTCAAAATTTTGGGCTGGCTCCTAGTCTTAGATGGAAGCACTCCTCTGATTGGCCACCAAGAGGGTCGAAGGAGGATAGGCAAGATTTGGATTAGATTATTGCCTCATGTGAATGTAACACCTTGGTGGGGCATGATGTATTGGCTTGGATTAATAGTGATTTTTTTGATAAGTACTCTATTTCAGTGGGTTATGGAGAGTTGGTTAGGCAAATATTTGGGGACACTGAGGTTCCTTGGTGGAAACACGTGTGGAACAAATTTTCTTGGCCCAAGTGCAATTTTTTGATGTGGTTGGTGGTCCAAAACCGGTGTCTTACTTGGGATAACTTGTGCAAGCGTGGGTTCTAGGGTCCCTCTATGTGTGTTTTGTGTTGTAATAGTGAGGAGAGTGTCTCTCATCTCTTCTTCCAATGTTCCTTCTCTAGGGAGATTTGGCACTTCTAGTGGGGTGTGTGGAACCAGGCTTGCTGGCATGTCTCCTCTTTGGTTGAGCTCTTTGCTCGGTGGGGCAAGGCCCCTATTAAGACTTTTTTTCTTCAAGTTACTTGGGCTCTTGGACCGACCTTTATTATCTGGCATATTTGGCTAGAGAGGAATCACAAGATTTTTCAACATGTGAAGTTGGTTATCCAACATTTGTGGTAGAAAATTCTTCATTCTTTGGGAGAAACTATTTCGTCTAAGTGTGACTTGGCTGAGGGTGTGGATTTGGGAGATGTTACCTATTGTAAACGTCTCAGTCTTCCTCTTTAGAGTGGTGCTGCGAAGGGTGCTAGCTAGATTATGAGAAATAGATGTAGACATCCTCTTCAGAAGATAAATAGGGAGGGGTGTTGGTGTCCCCCTTCAAAGAGTGTGTTGAAAATCAACATGGATGGTTCTTCTCAGGGAAATCCAAGTCATGCTGGTATTGGGGGTGTTGGGCGGAATAGTTCTATGACTATTCAGTTTATCTTTTATGTTTATAAGGGTCTAAATACTAACAATGTGATGGAGGTTGCCATTTTATATGCTATGGAGCACAATTGTGCTCTTGGGTGGAGGTAGATCATTTGTGAATCTGATTCTTAGGTGGTGATGACTTTGTTGAAGAGGTAGTAATTAGAAGATGTCAATTGGCATTTAGCTTTGATTATAAAACAAATTCTTAATCTGTGTGCTTCCTTGGAATCTATTACTTTTTGTCACATTCTTAGAGAATAGAATAGAGTTGCAGATTGTTTGTCCAAATGGGCCTTCCATCATCTGTAGAATTGGAACATTGTGGATAGGGTCAATTACCCCTAGATTGTCACAAAAGTTGGGCCACTTAGTGGATATTGACAGGGGTGTGTAATTCCCTTGCTTTGCACTTCTTTGTTTTAGTTTGAATAAATTTTTACCCCTCTTTTAGTTTAAACTTCATCTAATATTATATTTCCTCTTATTTGGTTGAAAGAGTTAACATTTTCCTCGTTGTTTTTTGATAGTTGAATGACTATTACTTTCCTTTCTTACCCTGTCTAGGTATACTTGTATATACTTTTTGTTCTCAAATTATTTTTTCGATTTTGACAAAATAGTCTTCTTTCATATCCAATTTCCCATTGGTACATCTTCAAATGATCATTTAAGGGACTAAACATTAGTTTACTTTTATTGAAAATCTTTGGTAAGTTCCATTTGAACTTCAACCAAACTATGCTCTAACTGAGCCCTTGCCTAAATAGTCCGATTTACTATCCAATCTTTTACCTTACAATCATCTTTATAATAAATTTTTTCCAAATTCTTGGTAATTTCATTTTTTTATAACCTTAGACACTCTAAGGTTGTTTGGTTTCTTTTCCCCATTTCAATTCCGAACTCTAAATTGCTCATGCCCATTCTAGTTGGTGGGATCATGTCTACTTTTATTCTTTGTAGGTTGCTTATTTTTCTGACAATTCTGGTCTCTACCCTTTATTCTAAGGTATCAACTTTCACTCTTGATTCCAATTATCATTGTAATTTTTTTAACTTTGTACCAAATCAGGTCTGTTAAAGGGTTATCTAGCCTCTTGGATACCTCTCTAGTTGATTTTGATTTACAAAATGTTGACTTTCTACTTCGACTAAAGTTTCCTATTTATTATAACAATTAGTTATTTTTCTAATAAAGAATTTGTATGAAGAGACATAAATCACATTCATAGACTCATAGTATCCTTTTCATAATTTTTGACTCTTCACAACTATAGGTTGCTATTGGAAGAGGGGATCAATTTAATTTTATTTCTCACCCTCAGAGTCATTTAAACAATTTTGGCATTGTTATTTCCCCATAACCTTCCTACTGAACCTTGTTGCATCACTTCCACAATCCAAGGGTAATTTTGTAGGAGTTGTTGGTTTAGGAGTTTCAACCCCTAGGGATGACTCTTTCCTAGTCCCAAAGTTTAAACAAGTTTTAGGAAAATTGAATTTCCTAATGTTTCCTTGGTTCTTCTTTTCCCTTTCCATTATGGAATAACATCCTTTCAGAAACTATTCATTGATAATGTTTACATAGCATTTTCATAATGAGCTCATACGTTCCAGTGCTAAACCGGGTAGCTCTAATACCATGTGTAACAACCCCTATTTTTAATCCAAAGAATTTACCTTCGTTTTAACCCACATGTGAATAATATATGCTTGTAAAATATAACAATAAAATTTTTCTTTCCATTTTCAATAATAAGATGCACATTTGAAATAATCCCATTTCAAAATTCCATTGTATTTACAAAAGCAACATTACAAAATCCCCAGTAATGCTTTCATATTCTATTTCAATGATATCATTTTCCCATTTACAATTTCTCAATAAGAATAGAGATAAATGAATACATACATAACTTCCTTGAGCTTTAATGAAATAGAGATACAAATGGTCTAGATGTCCTTGTTGGCATACATCCTCAAATTTTGGCAGCCAACTGATGAGGGAGAACATCACTCAAGAAATTTTCCACCAACCACAAACTTACTATAGTCCCCCACACATCTACCTATTTGGTAAGATGGCCCTCCCTTCGACAAAGAGATTGCGTTGGTAACTTCATAATACTAGCCTTCCTGAGCGTGGTGTTATTTCCTACATAATCTAGTGCTATCATACACTAGCTACAACCTACATGTATGATATTCCCAGCCTAGCTATGCAAACCTAGCTTACACTAAACTGACAATGTAAATAGTGGCTAATTATACTACTTTGGCCAAATTTTCTAATTAGTTGCTCGTAAGCGTAGTCGTATGTTCACCCACCCCTTAGCTTGATTTGGTATTTTACCATTCATACTCTTTTCAATCATAACATATGTTTAATCCCAAAGGTAATGACATAACAAAGTGACCAACTAGGTTACTCCCTTTACCATGGATTATCCTAACCCCAAGAATAACCAAGCTATCCACACGGGTATTCATAATGTCACAACATTAAATGAATCCATTTCAAAAGTATAGTTGCAACATTAGATGACTTCAATCAAATGTATAATCTCAACAATAAATGACTTCAATCAAAAGTAATATAAAATCTCTCTTTCAATATGACTCAAATATTTACATGTTTACAATGTTCACTACATTCATATCTAAACTGGAGGACATTATCAACTTGTGAGGAGTTTGTGCTTATGCATCCATAGTCCTCTTCACAATACGACTTTGGGTTATCAAAACGTAAGTCCTCTTCTAGAATTTCGTGAATAAGAATAGACTCTTAGTCAGGAATACAAAAATAACATAATCAAAGTATATGTTTATCAACCCTAATGTTTGAATATTGATGTAACAATCAAGTATACACCCTAACCCTAGGGGAAACAAATTTTCTCCTACGTTCAAGGAGATATGAGTAATCAATCAAGTATAGACTATCAACATGGTTTGCATAACATCACAACCTATCATTGATGACATGTCTATCTTGCTATCATTCCCATTGTATTACTAACCTCATTATCCACAATGGTTTACCTAGCATCATAAGCTAACAAATCCAAGATAACACTTCAATGTAATATTATTATCCATATTTTACAACCCATAAAGCATATATGTAGTCTATGAAAATTTAGTTATTTAAGCTAATACACTAAGATTATCTTATATAACCACACAATTTCAACAATTGGAATAGATATGTATATATATAGTCTCAACCAATAAGATCTCATAATAAATCACCCAAATATCTTGCGAGCTCCTTAAAATAAGAATGATCGAAAGATCAAACAAGCAAGTTCAAAAAAACAAATAATTCATCTTTCCTCAAGCACTTGCACTCAAATATGATTCAACATAAAAAGAATAGAGAAGTGAAATCAGCATGCCTAGATTTTATAGCTCCTAATGAGATATCACTTCTTGAGATCAATCCCATAGTCACGCTTTGTTCTCATTCTAAAATCAACCTATCTCCAATCCCAACCTCTTAATTACAAAGCTCTCAACAAAATGAAAATACTCTAAAATAAACTCTCTTTCCTCACTAATCACTCAACTATTCTCTCACACAAAAAACTACAACAAAATTACAAATGAATAAAAAGAAATCAGAATGAATGAGTGTAACAAAAGGTAGAGAAGGTACCTCTAATTATACCAAAATATGAGAAACTTAATGCTACAAACAAGCTACTAAATCTACCACCTTTTCTCTCCTTACTGTCACCATTTCAATAGCAAACTCAAAATGTATTGACTCAGCCATCTAAAATGAAATGTGGTTGTTTTAAACTAATTTACAACACATAAACAATCCCCTCGTTTCCAACTTCTTAAAAAGGATGAGTCGCCCTTTTTCAAGTGAGAATAATGAATCTTTTATTGAATCAAAACAAAACAATGCATATCTACAGGTTTCATAATTGCTAAGCAAGTCGACTACCTTCTCAAGCTTCAACCAAATCTATTTTTACAAAGTCTTTGTGCTTATATTGTGCGTTGGTTTACAAACTTCTACTTGCTTTATTCCACCTCTTTCATGGTGCTGAATTTTACACCTCATGCACCCCTTACCTTGCTGTGTGGTTGGCTTCAATATTAGAAACTTAAATAAAATATCTTGCTGCATTCTAGCACAAATTTACTGCTTTTATTATGTTTTTGATACTATTCACATTGCATCTAAAACATGCTTAATAAACTATGCATTTTGATTTAAACTTTCTTTCCTATGCGCTATGCTTTAGATTTCCCTCTCAAGCACTATATTTATGTGCTGCACATAATGGCTATGTTACTGGTTTTAAATCAATCCATCCTCCAACATATATGGTCCATTTTACATTCCTCCTTTATTTTCATTTACTTAGCAATGCATTAATGCATTGCTTTGACTTCTTCTTATATATGCACATTATATTCACTTCAATTTGTTATCATTTCACTGGCTTTAATATAAGCCATGCTTTGTAATATGGTTCACATTATATATGTGTCCCAAATTATCTTTTAAAACATTCAAAACACTTTTAAATATATTTTAATAAATATATATTATTAATATATATATGTAATATAACCTCCATTGTTATACACACACACACACACGTTTATTAAATAATTATTTTCCAATCTCATATGTACATATGATTATCAATTATATCTTCATACATACATACATACATACATACATACATATATATATCTTCATACATATATATATGTATTAGCATATATATTTAATAAAAATCATTTTGTGATGCAGAGCAAGGGATGGTATTAGGCAATTGATACCATATTTCACAACAAATGAGCTAATGCTCCTTCAAGGCCATAAAACTCCAATAATGCACCAATGCTTCAAACCATTCATCCAACACTTAAGACATCTTAAACAATGTTAAAATATCATGTGCAGACCAACAATGACTCACAAGAACTTAGGTTTCCCAAACTACTTGGCATTCCTCTACCAATAGACCTAATTTCTACTAGTACTCCAAAATGAAAAATATTGACACAACTTTCAAGAGAGATCTGACACCCAAATTAAAAATATAGATTAAGATACCCTTTTGGCTCTTATTTAATATATCCCAAAATGAGGGGGGGTTGTTTTGTACAGACATTCCCTAATTTTGACTATCCTACTTCTCTAAGCTTTGAAGGTGGGGCAACAAATTGAGTTTTTTTGTCATAACTTTCATTGTAGAAATTACACCTAGATTGTAAAGGTAGATTCAGATACCCATTTGGGCTTTATACAACATACTTCAAAATCAAGGTAGGTTACTGTTACCCATATTTTCACCCATGGCTCAATCAGGTAGAGCTCATTAATAAAGAAGAAAGATAATGGTACATTTTCTATTCGTCTTACATTGCATTCATATATGTACAAATGAAATAACTTGAGAGACTACAACTACAGATCATCACATTTATATAGATGCATGAAACACAAGAAGATTTTGCAAATTTCTTCTGAAAAGTTATTTTATTGAATGAAATATCCATTGTCTCACACAAGCTGTGAGATTGACTTTTCCTTGATACAGATAAAGACAAATTAATGCATGAATAAATAAAGGAAAATAAATGTGCATGTAAGGGGGGTGACCTGTCATTTCCTGAATGACTGGTTAGTGGTTGTCTCACTTTGGTGTTGTCCTTCCTAGTTTCTTATGCTCATGTTCATACAGTAGTCAAACAATGTGTTAGAGTTGTGCTCTAAGCAATGAAGGGTCATAAACCATACATGATCATTTATATCATCTACCTATGCATGTATTAATTCATCTCCATGTGTATTAAAGAGCAGTGCATGCCTTAGGTGTCTAGAAAAACCATCTGATCAACATACGCACAAAAGACATGCATTTTTTTTTCTAATATGTTTGTTGCATGTGCAACTACATGTGCAATCATATTTCCAGATCAAGCACATGGAATAAATGAGGCTCCCATAGGCGTTAAGCCCAGTGTGTTCTGTTTTGCTAAAAAAACATAGAAAGGAAATTAATCTCTTTATGATTCACTCAAGCAACCATACATCATCCATGATGGTGAGGTTTTAGTCACTGTCATAGGTGACATATACTTGTTTGGAGTAATCATAAAGGATGTAGGTGATGTCATGCATCAAAACAAATTAAGGGATGTAATGATGTACTGTTCCATGAAGGCACAACATCTGCATATATGTGTGTTTATGAGACAACATGAAGTAACAAGTGTAATCAGGAGCTGTCATAAGTTTCATGAGGATTAGTGTTATAGTGTGTACATGAATAAGGAAATCATATCAGGATGCTGTCTCAAACAACAACGCAGTGTAAATGGAAAACATATTGATACTAGTAAATGCTTTAACAATCTTTGTTCAGTAGGGAGGAGAATACAATGATTAGACATTGCTAGAAAAGAAAATCAAAGCAATCACTGCATTCAAGGGTTGCTCTGTATTTATTCACCTCTTGAAGAATTTGAAAAGTACAATAATGATAGTGATGTTCAAAACAAGGAAGTACCATTTTGTCTATCTCTTCCAGTGTTTACCAGTATGAGAGAAATCACATAATAGCCACATCTTACCACTATAACAAAGAGATAATAAAGGGACAACTTGTTAATTGTTTAATCTCACCACAAATGTCAACACAAAGGAATAGCCATAAGTGATGATGACAGTGGGAAGACATGGTTTCAGCTCACAATAATGATTCCTCAAAAGACATGAAATCATGAAAAACTTTGTGAATCAAAATATGACATGGATGGTGAGCTTTCATGTTAGAGTACAGTCTTCAATTATGCATAGGGCAGACTGAAGAGTGATAAGTATGGGCTATTCATGTTTCTGAGATTTAATGAGCTTTTCGAATATCATTGTGATGGTATGTTAAGACTCAGGAAAATGAGTGAATTTCTGTGCTAAAGTCATGGTGACAGTGTTGATACGAAGACTCTAAAGTGAAAAGCCTCAACCCAGAATTGGGTCTTATGGCCATTTTAGCATTCATAAGAGCAATTAAATCCACAACCCGCAAGAGGAAGAAACCCTAGGTTGGGTAGTAATACAAAGCTAAGTGATAATAGAAGCTTAAAGGCTGAGCCACAACTATTGGAATAAGAAGATAAGCCTAGATGGTAAAGAGAGACACACATGCCATAATACAGAGACCCATTTGGTTTTTGTCCCAAGGTGTTGAATAATGAGAAGAATTTTTTTTTTGAGCTTATACATGCATTTCAGAAGTAGAATGTATAAGGAAAAATGTAGAGGGTTTACCCACGGCCAGCTAAAGGCCGAATGCAAATATTGTTAAAAGAAACCCTTAAAAGCTTCTAAGGAGACAAATTAGAGAACCCTTGAGTCATGAAGACAACAAGACTATTGCCTGTGAGGAGGTCAAATGCTCAGCCATGAGAAACAAAAATAGAGCGTTCATATTTTCCAAGAAGTAACAGACTGAAAAGTGAAACACATGAAAGCATCAATAGAGGAAAATGCCTGGAATGATGGAAATAGCAACAAAGTATAATATATTCCTGTTTTTGTAAAGATGGCTCAGTTTCAAGCATATACCTCGAGCTTTTCTTTGGTTGTTTTGCTTGAAAATCTGTTGGAATCCACCATGAGAGCTTCTCAGAAAACCCTATGTCGACGCGGTCAAGAAATTTTCCAGAAATTTGCAATGTAAAAAAGAGGTAAAATGAGTGCTTTGTCATCGTTTCTTATTTCTAGGGTTTCAACCCTAGTTGGTGTCGATGGTAAGTAAAAGGTCTTTTCACCTTTTATTTAAAAAGAAGTTTGCAGTATAAAATATTTCCCATGGTGAGTTCATTTATTATGAACTTTATACATCTTTTTGTAAATGTAAGAGTATTGAGACCCTTTTAGACTTAGTCTTTTGCTTTTGATCTCCCACTTTGGCTGAATCATATGAATTTTTTGCATATGGAAAAATTTAAAGCATTTGACTTTAATGATGCTATTATAAATCATTGAGTCATATTGCTATTTTAATGCAAAGACATGTAAAATGCTACGTAAATGACTTGAGTGATCTTGTTAAGGATATGCTTGGAGTTATCTCATTTGAGAGCATCTAGGGAAGTTGTGTTTTGTTTACCAACATGAGGAGAAAAGGTAGGATGATTCATCACTTTTTTGAGAGAATATAGGCCTTTTTAGAGCACTTTTAGGAGTAGTTGTGGTTGGATTAAGTCTTGCATGACTTTTTCATCCAACATGAGCTCTTTTTGAGTGGATTTGAAGGCTAGATTTTAGGCCTTATTGTTGCATCTGATCCAAGGATTTCTAGAACCTTGTTTTGTGGATCAACTTGGGGATTGGTTACTTAGTCACATTTGTAACTCATTTTGACAATTAGTTCTGATTTATGCAATTTTTGAAGACAATGACTCTTGCAGTCCTTTTTATAGATTTTGTGCATACTTTTGTAACTCATTTTTGAGATGAACTCAAAAAATATCTTGGACATTAGTACTTGAAGTCTTCTACCTCCTTAATCTTGTAGTTCAGTGTGTTATTATGTGGTTGATCAAATTACATGTGAGGAATTTTTCACTTCCTTGTAGTTTTGTCTCACAATTATTGTGCCTTTTCTGCAAAAGTAAGTCTATGCATGTTGAAAATTGTGTTTTAATTTGCACATAGCTTTTAAATCGTGAAAGTGACCTTTCCTTTTGAAAGTTAAATGCATTCAATACTTTCTTCAAATTATTTATGCATAGGTTTATAGAAATAAGCTGTGCAAATTCTATTTTTCAGTCATTGAAAATAAGTATCTATTCTCTAAATTTTTAGATCCTTACAGTTTGGTGTATCACCGTAGGAGTAGTATTTTTTGCCAGTTTTCACTTTAAAGATTTTCCTCTTCCCTTTTCCTTCAAAGTCAGTAGTTTAGGTGATATTACCAACATAAGAAGCCGACCTCCTCTAGAGGTTCTTTTCCATTTTTAGGTGACCCACAACCTCTAGAAAAGTTCCCATGTTTCTCTAAGGTATCAAGTTTCTACAACTTGATAAGGGTGCAACTTTAAGAGTTAATATTTGCTTTGTATGAAACCCTTCAAAATTGACTATTCTTTTGCCAATTAGACCTAAAACATAAATAAATCCGACCTAAGGCATCACCAAAACACTTGCAAACCTTCTTCCTTGATCCTGCAACTTTGAGGAATCAAAATACATGTTATTATAGGCCATTCCACCGAGTTTTAGGGGTTTTCATTGGTGGAATGGAAAGATATCCATTTTTCTTACTTCCAAGTTACTTTGTTTAGGGTTTCAACCCATTTGGAAAGAAATGACTCTAAAATGCTCAAATCTTAATGAAAATAAATGAGACCAACTGCAATAGAAAGACAATTCAATTATCTACGATCTACAATTGATTTGGAATCAAAATATGACTGTACAACACTGTACTACATCAAAGAATAGTGATGCAACGTTCAAATTTGCAAAAACAAAGGAATTTTATTACTCCAACTTCAAGATTTTCAACCTCTAACCCTTGCCTCGACCTCCCAAGGAATTTTTAAACCTTTCAAAATCTTTCCCAATGGTTCACAACCAATTTTTCAAGTTCCAATTGTTCAACTTCCACTAGACACCAAAAAATATAAAGGTTATTTTTTTGCAACTTGACAACATTCAACAACTCGATACTTTTTACATTTGCACACAAAATTAACACCTAGTGACCCATACTAGAATCCAACACATTTAAAATGGTCTTATTAAACCTTATTACATATTAAGAACTTAAACAAAACAAAACATTAAATTTTTACCCCTCTTGAAGGTATGAAAACCTATGGTGCCCCTGCACCATACTCCCGAGGAAGAAAAGATACAAGCTCCACTTGAATAGATAGTATCAACATGAGAACCATGCTTGAATTCTCTTGTCTAATACCTTTAAATCCTTACACATTGTCTTATTTGGAACAACTCCATGTTTTATTCATCTTCACTGTAGGTTTCTTGAACACTCGACAATGGTAGTTGAACTTGTCAATATAAACCTATCCCCCATCTGCACCTCTACCTTGTAACTGATCCCTTTTTCCTTGATGGATGTCATCCACTCAAATAGTACCTTGTTCCCCTTCAATGGATTGTTTCATTTTCATCTTAGGTTTCTTGTCTCTCAAGTTTGAAATCTCATCAAGAGCACTTTTCCTTCTTTCTTTGTCTCTAACCATCATATCAACAAATATGGATTCTTGTTCAATGTTACTTCCCTCTTCTAAAAGAAATGAATCAGAACTAACCTTGGTACCTTCAAGATCACACTCACTGACATCTACAACTCTCTTTTGATGCTCCATTTGTAGTGGTTGCTTGTCTAACTATCCATCTTCCATTTGCAACTCAGTTTGTTCATTATGCTGCTCTATACTTCCTTTTCCACTCAAACATTGCTTGCTCAACTCTACAATCTCTTTCCCAACAATCCTCTTTCCTATAGCATCCAAATTCCCTTTATTGACAACCTCCCAAACAAGTGAATCATTAGTGTTGACACCATTCCTTTCTTTAGACACATCACATTCTTCATTTTGTTTGTCATAGGATACTGTGTATAACAAACCAACCCCTAGAGAAAAAGCTAAATAGTGACTAACACCTTTCTTTAGAAGTAAAAAGTTATAAAATTTATCAACCACTATGTCTACATGATCCTTCAAGACATCTTGAACTTCCCAAGGCAACTCTTCAATGATTTTTTATGTTAAAATAGTCCTAGGCTTACTCGCCATTGTATTACTTACCTCTTCCTCTTTCTCAAACAGATTTTTCTCTTCCTTCATCAACAAAGATTCTTCAACGTCTAGTTTTGCTGCCTTCTCTTTCCTTCTTCTCTTTTGAATGATCTTCTTGATAGGCCATTTAACCTTTTTCCTTATTGGTAAATTTCAACCACTTTCTTGTTTTGCTCGCTCAAGAAGCTGTTGCATTTCAAGTTTCATTCTCTCATGCATCTTTTCTTGAATTTCTTGCATTTTATCCAAGGCTTGTCTCAAGTCTATGATCTCTTGCTCAACATTTACCTATTCTTCCTTCTCATTTTTCTTCTTCTTCTCACTTCTCTCTTTTCCTTTCTCTTGTTTCTTGTTTGGTACCTCCTAACTCTACAAGTCTCCACAGACAAATGTCCTTAACATTTCCATTCTCCTATCTCAAGCAAGTCTCTTTCACCTTGCTTCTTCTTGTCTTCATGATATCACACCTAGGTTTCCTCCTTTTCCCTTGGCCTAGTCTTTTGACATCCAAGTTCTTGCTTCAACCTGCAAAAAGACAACACATAAACTCCAAAAACTTTCTTTCCCAGACCTTTTAGGCTCTGATACCAATTTGATGTAGAGTAGGGGATGGTATTAGGCAATTGATACCATATTTCACAACAAATGGGCTAATGCTCCTTCAAGGCCACAAAACTCCAATAATGCACCAGCGCTTCAAGCCCTTCATCCAACATTTGATACATCTAATAAAATGTTAAAATAACATGTATAGACCAACAATGACTCACAAGAACTCAGGTTTCCCAAACTACTTGGCATTCCTTCACTAACAGACCTAATTCCTAATAGTACTCCAAAATGATAAATCTTGAGACAAATTTCAAGAGAGACTTGACACCCAAATTACAAACATAGATTAAGATACCCTTTTCGATTTTATTTAACATATCCCAAATTAGGGGGGATTATTTTGTACGAACATTCCTTAATATTGACTGTCCTACTTCTTTAGGCTTTGAAGGTGGGCCAACAAATTGAGTTTTTTGTCATAAATTTCATTGTAGACATCACAACTAGATTGTAAAGGAAGATTCAGATACCTATTTGGGTTTTATACAACATAATTTTAGAACCAAAGTAGGTTACTTTGTATGGAACCTTTCAAAATTGACTATTCTTCTGCCAATTAGACTTAAAACATAAAAAATATGACCTAGGGCATCACCAAAACACTTGCAAACCTTCTTCTCTGATCCTGCTACTTTGAGGAATCAAAATACATGTTATTATAGGACATTCCACCAAGTTTGAGGGGTTTTCATTGGTGGAATGGAAAGATATCCATTTTTCTTACTTCCAAGTTACTTTGTCTAGGGTTTCAATCCGTTCAAAAAGAAATGACTCTAAAATGCTCAAATCTTAATGAAAATAAATGCGACCGAGTGCAAAAAATAAGATTCAATTCTCTACCATATACAATTGATTTGGAATCAAAATATGGTTGTACAACACTGTACTACATCAAAGAACAGTGATGCAACATTTAGATTTACAGAAAACAAAGGAATTTCATTGCTCCAACTTCAAGATTTTCAACCTCTAACCCTTGCCTTGACTTCCCAAGGAATTTTTAAACCTTTCACAATCTTTCCCAATGGTTCACAACTAATTTTTGAAGTTCCAAATGTTCAACTTCCACTAGACACCAAAAATTACAAAAGTTGTTTTTTTGCAACTTGACAACATTCAACAACTTTGACACTTTTTACATTTTCACACAAACTTAACACCTAGTAACCCAAAATAGACTCCAACACATTTAAAATGGTTTTATTAGACCTTATTACATATTAATAATTTAAACAAAACAAAACATTAACTTTTGACCCCTCTTGGAGGCATGAAAACCTATGGTGCCCCTGCACCATTTTGCCAATCAATACATATATATAATACAAATGTATGTACGTATGTTAATATATACATATATATGTTTTTATATGATATTCATTACATACATATATACATATATAGTAATTATTTAAACATCTAATAATAAGTATACCCATATATATATATTCATCGATACATATATATACAATATATATATATATGTCATATATCAATTGATATCTTTATGCATATGATGTATCTGTGCATGGGTACATGTAGTTATTTCTACTTACGTACATACACATATACATATTCTCTCACATGCATGATTTATCTTTTTCACATACATATATACATATATACATTCTATGTATACACTTATCGATCAATATAAACATAAATACACAAAGAAGAACTTATACTAAATACATATATTTAGTCACATAATCCAAAATAAGAATAATCACAAAAATAAAATACCAAAGCCAAAACAATAATAAATCATCCCTAAATTATGACCAAAGGTTTACTTACCAATTCCTGATCTAACTCGACTCAACTTGACCAAACTAGGATGTGAGTGTGTGATAGCTCAAATAGGCATATTAGGGTTACCAAACCAAGCTCCTCTCTTGAGTGATACTCCCCCTCTCTTACTTGAGGGCTTGATTCCTTCCTACATCCAACTTAGTGCATCACAAAGGTAGTTATCCATTCATATGAAATTCATCATAAATCATTTGCATCATTAAAGCATTAAAATTCTCATATTGCAATACATATTCATTCATCATATTTTTCATTAGTATATACAAAACATGATCATGCATTAAAACATTTGGTAATCCTTCAAAGGAGTGTAAAGTCATGATTTTCATTTAATATCATATTTACTTATAAGGTAAAAGTAATTTGGTAACTAAGAAACAGGGTGCAACAATATCCCTTTCCAGACTAAACTTGGACACAAAGATACAGGGGATGTAGAGAATCAATTTAATAATGAGATGGAAAAATGCAAGAGGATCATTAATATTAGAAAAGGATGAAGAATAATTTGATGAGTTCTTAGTTTCGAAAAGGAGAGCCTAAGAGATAAAAGGTTATATAGCTAGGAGAAGGCTCTAGCACTGCAAAATCTTGCCTAACAATTAGAGTAACTATTGCAACAATTTTGAGGGTGTGATTCCTAGTGCTACTTATCAACCATAAAGTCCTATACTAGTTATCAATAAGGTTGTATGTGTAACCACACCTACTTTACTCTCATAAGAATAAATTTTAACACCTTTCATGAAAAAAGTAGTTCAAGGTCCACCTATAGTGTAGAGGAAACACTAAATGGGAAGGATAAAACATTGGTAATGATACCCAATTATTTTCCAATGAAGGAATAATTGTTCATGTCTCCCCACTCCATGTCCAACATAGTTAAAATTACTAAGGAATTGGAAGTAGTAGAGTCATCTTGAGATGAAGTTAGTTGTATAAGGATAGAAGAATCTCCTATTTTAAAAGAGATAGTGAAAAAATTACTAATTATAGAAGAAAAGGAACCTACGGGTACTTCATTTAAATCTCAATAGGAATATGAAGAACTTAAATAGAATATTCTTTCCCCTCAACACAATATTGGGGGTCAATAAATATCCTAATATTAGTCTACCATTAGTGCCAATAACCATAAGAGAAATTAATTTTTTAGAAGAATCTAAGGAATATGATAAAACCAAATAAAGGAGTTATGGAAATAACTAAAATGCATAAATGACATGATACAAAGGTTCAAATTGAACAACTAAATAATTAAGAGGCAAGGATTTTCTTGGGTGAACAATAAGAAATAAGTAATGAAGTTCATCAAGAACATGGTGTTGGTATAGGAGAAGTGGGCACAAGTAAAAGGGTCGATCAACAAAGGTCACCTAAGAGGCCTCAAACAAAAGAAACTAGACAAGAACCTACTACTCTAACTTGGTTGGAAAATAAGATCTAGAGAAGGATCAAATTAAACTAGTATCAATTGATTTATTTTTTTAATAAAATAAATTGACACACCTAAGTAAAGGAGAAAGGCTAGGGATCTTTCATTAATAACCAAGGATTTTTAGGATAGGTGACATTAAAATTGCTATCCTAAGTTGATTTATGTGTCTCCATGTTCTTTGGAAAGTGTTCTAGGGGGAATGAGGGACAAAATATTTATTAATTATTTTACTATGACAAATTTTAATTACATTCAAAGAGGTGGACCCATTACGATGGTTGTTACTAAGCATCCCAGGAGAGTATTCCTCTCAGGAACCCAACTTTCTACATTGGTACCACATGAGTGTGCATGTTCTTGCATGTTATTTGCATGTTTTGCATGCTCTTGCATGGTTGGGTGCATAGGTGTGCATGTTGACCTACATGATCTTGCATGTATCCATTGGAGCTGTTAGAGAGTTATAGAGCACTCGAGTTTGACCAATTCCTAATGGCTATTGGTTAGGCGCCCATGTGATAATTTAATATTTTATTCCATGTTTATGGTCTGTCCACTGAGGGGGGCATGGGTTTTTCTAGGTGGTTTTGCTTATTATTTTGGGATACCATTTGTGGTATTCTCTCCCACAAACTTCTATATATTGGAGCCTTTGGATGGCGGTTTAGTATGATTTCTTTGTAGGTTGTCAAGACAATGAAGTGTTGCTGGATTGTAGAGAGGATTGTTGTATTGATGTACTTCATTGAAGATTAATATGTAAAAATTGGATCTCTTTGGATGTGGAGTTTTTTTTGCAAGGGTTTCTCCACGTATATCTTGTGTCACTTGTGTTGATGACTTGTGGTATTGCAAATTTTTCTTTCATTTTTGTAATTGTCAACCACTTAAATCATTTTATGGTAATCTTGTAAACATAATTTCAGATTTGCAACCACATATTTAAGTTCATATTGCTGCAAGTTATACCTTGATTTCCAACAAGGATTCTTTAGGATCTAGAATAGAAAAAAATTCCAACCCCACGACATCAAAGGATCAACATGAGATAACTCCTAATGAATATTATATTTATACCATTAATTTAGGATATTCACCTAGAGAATATGAGATAGCTAAACTCATAGGAAACATTGTGTTGGAGTAGCCAAGATCACTTGCAAGATCCAACATTCTTTAACAAAAGAATACTATGCAAGAAGAGAGAAACTATCATAAGCAACATTAACATTATATGAAATACATACAAAAGAACCTTGCATATAATGGCAAGGATGAAGAGGTGAGAAGGTGGGTGTTAAAAAATAGCTACCCCTCCAAGAAAGAAAAATGTGTAGGACTCTATGGAAATGTCTTGGGACACTTGGTGAGTCTACATGAGGTGAGACAAAAAAGAGGTGTCTCCCAAGCAAGCTTAAGAGTATTGTAAATAGGACCCTCCTAGATAGGATACATTATAACTAGTTTGGTAATCTCTTTTCACAATAACACCCCCAATTAAGTGATACTTAGGGAGAAAGATAAAAATTGAAATATGAGTCTCAAAATAAGGCCTGATAAGGTTCTCATGTATAATAAATATCTCTCACAAATAAAGAAATGGAGAAAATCTAGTGGGAACAAAAATCCTCTGCAAAAGAGAAAGAAAAGGAAATATACCTCCTCAAAATATGTCCCATGAAGATAGGAACATGAGGATGAATAAATACATAAGCATGTAGAAGCACTATAAATTTTTTCAAAGAATAAGTGATGGTGTCTACTAGAATCAATGAACATCTAAAGAATGTAGATCAAGATAAGAGATACAAAAAAATGCATGAGTGACATCAATTATACTAATCAACCACGAATACATAAATGAAACATAGGAAAACAAACTCTGTGAAGTTAAATATGCAGATAATACTATGATCATGGATCACAAAAAAAATGATGCATGAGTGACCTTTAGTACACTACTAGAATGTGTATGGAACTCTACATAAGTACTAGAATCTCACAATTTATGATCAAATAAAAAATTAGAAGGTTCCTCAACTTCTCCATCGAAACCTAGGAAACATTAACATAACCTTGTGATGATACCCATCTTAATGATGATAAGTAAGATATATAGGTAGAATAACTAAAATGTGACACATGTGTGCAAGATAATATAAAAGTAGGAACGGGTCTAATATGATGTACAAGAAACTGAAAATGGTGAACAAATAAAGGAACAATCACATGAGGTGAGAATCACTAGGATTCATTGATGTGATTGCAAAAACTAAGGCACTACACAACCCCCATGACACTTTATAACTTAGTGCAAGTATGAAAGAGGTACAATAAATGTGTAAAATTCCCACCTAAGGAACACAAAACATATTTTTGGAACTTTATGAGTGAATTTACAAAGGTATTTTCTATTATCTAGAGTTCTTACAAGTGTCCCCAAAAGGACAATTATAATATTATGTCATGAGCTAAACAATAAATAAATAAAATAAGCATTCCTTACTGCTACCCAATTTTCACCTATGGGCTCAATCAGGGGAAATTATGTTTTAAATTCGGCACGTGGATTAAATGTGGCTCCCATAAGGGTTGAGCCCAGCGTGTAGGTGTTCGGATTTCATTGGGAAGGTCTTTATCTGATGCTATTTCACAAGGAAGTCTATTGGAAAGCCTTGCCTCTATTAGATTTGGCATGAAACTCCTGAGGAAGAAAGTCGCTGGGACCTTTCAGATGTCTTGCCGACTGGCAGTGTGTTATATTCATTTGGGATCCACCAGTTGGCCAGACATTTTACTCGTCGTGTGTTTTTTATATGTCTCCCCGATTGCTGAGGTCTCACTGACCGTTGCATAGGGATAGTCTCGGCGAAAGAAAGGAGTTCGGAGAAAGGTCTGGTTGACAAGAAGAAGTCTCGGCGAAAGAAAGGATTTCTCCGTAATGTCTCGATGACCAAGTAGAGTCTCGATGACAGGGGATACCAAAGGGAAAAAGTCTCACCGACATGGTGGACTCTTGCCAAAGTGAAACAATGTTGGCGTAAAGTTTTGAGCTTGGCGAAAGGTCTTGCCGACTAAGCAGGGTCTCGCTGAAACAGGAGGAGCTTGGCGAGAGGTCTTGCCGACCCGTGGTGGTCTCACCAAAATGACCGGCGTCGGGGAGAAGTCTTGCCGAAAGACAAAGGTCTTGACTAAAGTTGGTGCTCTCACTGTGATGTCTCACCGGTGAGGTGAGGTCTCACTGAAATGAAGGTCTCAGTATAATGTTTGGTGCTAGGTATGAGGTCTTGCTGACTCGAAAGGGTCTCACCGAATGTATATTTGGAATCGGTAAGACTCCTGGCCGTGGGGTTTGAGTTCGGCATGATGTCTCACCGAAAGATGGGGGCTTCGATATAATCTCTCGCCGACTGAGGAGAGTCTTGCCAATAGCGATCAAATTTCCCATGGAAAAGGATATCGATAGGACTCTTAGCATTCGTTATGACCTCCTGCCGATTGAGAGAGTCTTGCTGATAGTGATGGATTTGATAATAAAAAGGAATATCGGTATGACTAGTGGGAACTCGCTATGAACTCTTGCCGACAGTTGTGAGCTATGCCGATAACTGCTAAAGGGCATAATCGTATCGGGGAGACACGTCTAGTGTCTTGCCGACATGCGATTCTGATGAAGCGACCTTTGACCATCTGGGAATCTACATGGAACAAGTTCAACCAATCAGAAGGAGCTAAAGACAGACCATGGGAAGTTTGACTATTGTGACTATCCTTGTCAGGAAGATCAACAGAATGTGAGCAGTATGGATCTGCTCTGTGATCAAGGATGAGGAATCGGTTCGAAGGTGGTGGCATTGCCTCTATGGAGGTCCGACAACAAGGAACATTTGGTGCTGTCTCTCAGGGGGATCAACTTGAAAAAAGATCTGAAACAGGAGGAAAGCCGAAGGGGAAGAAGTCGCTAGTCTCAGGGACAGCTGTGGTGTCTGTTGTCGAGTGGTAGATTAACATTTATTACTATCAGAGCAACCAAATTCAAGGTGGCTCTGATGGAGGTTCGAGGGTGGACATAGAGGCCAGAGATTAATGTGATTATTCCAAAAGATATTGAGGCCATTCCTAGAGCAATCCTTCACCGACATAGACAGTGGGGATACACATTCAATGCAGAAGTAACTTGATTAAAAAGATCTAAGGGCAGATCTTTCTGGAGGATGATATTTTTTTGTAAGCCCTAGGGTAGGGGCCGACACTTTTAGTATATATGGCATTTTTTGCCTCTTTGTAAAGGAGTTCTTATGCTTTTCAAAAGTTTGTGACTTTTGCAGTCCTTTCTCAGATTAGCAAACTTTTGTAACTCATTTGGAGCATAATATACAGAGTTTACCTTGGTCACTGTTGATGATTCAAAATTACCATCTTGTTCTTGCAAAGTGTTGGGCATTTCAGGTTAATGATCAAGTTATTTTTGTGAATTTCTTCTATTCCCTTATAAATTTATCTTTTGTTTTCATGCCTTCCTTTGCAAAAGTATCATTATACAAATCACAAACTGTGTTTACATAATCACACATGGATTCTAATCTATGAAAGTATTTTCCTCTCTTGAAAAAGTGTGTGAATCAAACCTGTTGTGATACATTAAGGCAAGGCTTACAGATTTGATGTGTAATTTTATGTTCATTGTCAATTTTCAAGTGTAAATCAAAGTATTCCATTGCTCTTATCAGTTCGGTGTATCACCATAGGGTTTAGTTTTTATTTTCATGCACTCCTTCTCCCTTTTCCTTACAAAGATAAGTAGTTAGGTGATAACACAAAGAAATCCAGCCTTCTCCGAAGGTTCATTTCAACTTTAGGTGACCCACAGCCTTGAAATGATCCCATGTTTCTCTAGAAAGCTCAGTTTTTCATAACTTTACATAGGGTGCATTTCTAGGAGATAACACTTACAAACCTCAAAAAATGACAAAAACATGAAAATGAAACCCCTATTATTAAAAAATGATCCCCCAAAAAATTTAATGGTGATGTGGCACTTTATTTTAGTGATTTTATATCTTCTACAAATTAGATTTGATGTATAAATCCTCAAAAGAGGAATATTTAGAATTTAGAATTTAGAACATAGTCAGGAAAAAATAATAGTGCCATTGTGTATAGCTCAAAAAATTAATCAGGTTAAAGAAGAAACACCCAAAAATGAGTCTCTAAAGTTCAAAAAATAGGAATTGTGCAAGGTGTCATATGAGAATCACTAATTTAAAAAAATGTAAATCAAACAACTAGACAAAATAAAAATATTTAGAATACAAAAAAAAACCAAAAAATGTGTTTATATATCGTTGAGAACGAGGCTCCTAAAGGTGAGCCAAAAAATAAAATAGGCCAATGGTGATGGGGGCTTATTTGGGGAGAAAAATGATGATATCATGCTAACATAAAAAAATCCTAGATGTTGGAAAATTCCTTCTCCCAATGAAATTATTTGTTGGATTGCTTAGTGATTGAAATTTTTTGCAAGTGTTGAAATATTCTTTCCAACTAACAAATATTCTCCATCGATGAAATATTCCAACAAATATTATTTTGTTACAAGAAGAATATGCAACAACATAATATGCTTGATGATTGAAAAAATATTATTTATAGTAGGAAGTGACAATCTATAGGTGTTAACTTGCAAAAATTGATGTTATGCCTGCAAAGGTTGTACCTGAAAAATAGAAAATATTATTAAAAATCATAATTGTACATCTATGTAGGGGGTTTTCCCACACATGAAAAAATGTGTCTAATGCAAAGAGGATGGCATAATGACACATGTACAAGATGATGAATGCATGATTGCATGTATTTTTGTATGACCTCCATGAATGACCCCTTAGAAGTCTAAAAAAAATATTGTAATAAAAAACTGAAGTGTTGTATATGAATCTTCATTTATCGGCCTCTTTGAGAATATTGATAAAGTCCGCTTTTCTCTAGGATGCACCTTTTGAAATTTGATGCCCACAACCCTCAAAAATTTAATCCAATCTAGAAAGGGATTTGTAAGTTGGCTTTGATACCATGTTGGAGTAGCCAAGATCACATGCAAGATCTAAAATAAATCCAAAAATGAATAATATACAAGAAGAGATAAAATATCATAAGAAACATTAACATTATATAAAATGTATAAAATAACCTTGTATATAAAGGCAAGGATAAATAGGTGAGAATTTTTGAGTGAAAATATGACTACCTCTCCATAAATGAAACTTGTGTAGGACTCTATGGACAAGTGTTGAAACACTTGGTGAGTCCACATAAGATGAGACAAAAAGTGAGATGTCTCCCAAGTGAGACTAAGTCTAGTATGAATAGGAACCTCCTAGATAGGATACACTCTAACTAGTTTGGTAATAACTCTTTTCACACTAACACATTGATGCTACAACCTGTAGGTTGAAAAAAGAAAAATAAAAGAAGGAAGAACTTAAGAAGCATATTATGGAGCTTCAAGGGTACTTGAAGTATTTGATTAGTGCTTTGCAATCTTTAAAATACCTCCCTGCAACTCTAGTACTCCTTTCCCAACAACAAGCTTCTTCATTGGATAAGATTGAGAATATATGTGAGACCCACCAGTTGATACTAGATATTATGCTACTTTATTCTGTAATGCCCCGCCTTGGTTACCGTTATAACAAAGTGTAAAGAGTAAAGTTAATCGAACAATTTTTTTAAAAAAAGATATTTAATTTACACAATTGCCATAAGGTTTCCAAGACGACCTTACTTTAACCTTACACATAAACTCAACACGTTATCATAAATATAATACAAATTTAATGCCAAGAATGGTTCAGTTTGCAAGACTTATAATATTCAAGAATCCATAGGTTCAGATTACAACAAGAGAGATTTTAATAAATCTCAATACATCCAAAGATGGTACAATATAAACACTCTTATACAAGAGGTAACTTTTACAAAGCATATAGTGATCATATCACAACTGACATCCATATCCACGAACATGCTCCGCTTCCATAGTCACGAATATGAAGTAACTAGAACCAGCTGCAAGCATAGGATAATCTGCATGAAAATATAAGGAAGATAGAGCACAGTTTCCTCCCGACCACGTGGAACCCGAAGGTCCACTCCCTCCGTGCTAGGAGATAATGACAGGTCCACAAGCAAAGAAGACAGAACATCACGTTTACAAGGTTTACAAATACACATTATGACATAACGTTTACAAATCAGAACAAATACAATACCAGTAACATATCACATTAAATAGAAATCAGAACATAAGGAATACCATCATGATATAGACTAAGAGTGTCATCACATTGTCGGGATAGGTTATCCTGGTGAATCTTCCTAGACTACCGGCCCTCTCTCCAAGAGTTACCCTGGTAGCCTCTACCGATTCCCGGCCCCTATGCAGACCAATGTGGAGTCACTTCATCTTTCAAGAGGACAAGATGATGACTTTCCATTCCAGGCCTTCTCAACCTTTTCTCAACCTGAACGAGCGTTAAGACAGTAGGCGAGGAACACTTTTATCTAAATTAATGTTTATAACTTCCCAACCCATAATTCTTTAGTTAGGTTTTCACTGAATTAACGCACCTACGATAGGTTACCCAGACAATCACTTCAGGATTTTGGCCCCTATCACAAGCCACTCTTTCTATAACATGACTCAACATAAATGACCAGGGGTAGCTATCAAATGTAAAGTTCGAATCCACAAAGGTTTACATTTCCAACCAGAATTACACCTTAGTTCTCAAAGTTTCATAACTTCAACAAATAAACGTACAAAGCTATACCCCCAAATAAATAATCATCACGATTGAACAACATAGTTTAGAGATTAATAATCTTGACAATGTGATTTTCACTTTCCTAGACTATAAGGAAATGAAACATACATCACTAATTTTACGAATGAATACACAACCAACTTTTACCATAAATCAATCTTCATGAATTTAAATTCCTTATAAAAGAACTATAGAGATGATCATAAACTGAAGTGTATTGAGTTTATAATACAAATTTTACTTCACTAGTTTTGATAAAATAGAAATAAAATTTTTAATGTATTGTAAATACAACTGACAATCACATTTAACTAATTTCATTAAATACAGAATTTATATTACAAATAATCCATAGATATTGTTATATTTCTAATAATTTTCAAGAATTTTATATACTAACATTATATAATAACAACACAAACTCTTTATATTTTATACTACAATTACCTTGAAAATAAAATAAAATAAAAGAAACATTCTCACTTATAAAACAAAACTACTTAACTTCACTACACTTAACTACACTTAACTATACTTGTGTATAATTAATATTTAACATTAGATATATTATAAAACAAGATTTTCTATTTAAGGAAACTGTCCGATTTATGCATGCATGGCAAGTTGAACTAAAGACAAATATAAGCTCCTAAATAAATATCACATCTATGAGTATGAAATAAGACTCCATGCATTCAACGCAAGTAACTGTTGCAGGTAAGAACTTGATGAATCCCTTTCAAAATGAAAACTTAACAATTGAAGTTTTCAATATTTACATAAATCTGCTAGCAAATCATTATGCATGCAGGTATATCTCAACACAGTTTTGACAGTTTTCGCGCCTTAAAGGGAGGTATACAACTTACAAAAGAATTTTGATCTCATAGTTTTCTATGTAACTAAAGAAGGTTCTACACCTCTTTAAAGAAGATACACCAAGCTTTAATATATATAATATTATCCTAACAAGGACTTAATAGATACCAATCTTGCATAACCAAAACCAGAGGAATCACACCATAAAATATGGATTTGTACTAGTGATTTTTCCTATGTAAATCATGGATAGTTTCAACGCCTCAAATGGAAGATATAGCGAACTTAAAATACAAAGACACTCATAAAGCGGATTGCCTATGATCAAATCTAGAGCGGCAGTATATACAAATTTTTATGTTCAGGTTTATTAGTTTAAAAGAAAGGGGTCCGCCATAATGGCTACTGTCAGGGTTTCAAAAATAAATCTTCTAACCTATGAATATACAATAAGTGTCTTGAAATGAAGATTGAGCGCAACTAAGAGGTTCAGTGATATAATATCATTTTTATTATTATTTTTTTTTAATAAAATAAGAAATCCAATCTCATAGTCTTGTATCGAGACTTAAAAAGGAAATACACAGAGCAATGAAGAATAGATCCTGACAAAATTCATTGATACAGGTTTCTATGTTATACCCTCGCCTATAGGAAAACGAACTTCACTCATATTTGAGCTTTAGACATGTTACCAGGCGTCAGTGGTTAAATTTGGTATTATTATTTTTTAAATTTTTTTAAATATACAAACCCACTTCTCTATAAAGTAGAATACGGCTTAAATACAATATAGAGGTATAACAAGACAGGTTAAACTTTAACAGCTAAGGAATGTCATAAATTTAAAATAAAATTCCATGATCATAATGAACATTGCTACTACCGGAAAGGTTAAATTTTCAATCCAATGGTGAAATCGATAAAGAAAGGGTAACGATTTAGGTTTTTTTAAAAACTTCATACCCAATTTGTATTGCAGGGTTATCAAAACAACATTCTTTCAAATGTTCACTAAATTCGTTCTTTAATCTATATTGATCATTTCCATAAACCAACAGATATTCAGGAACAATTTACCACCGTTTTCAATTCTAAGAACAAATGCTAAATTTCTATTTTCTTAGAATTCATGGCAGCTTTGTTTATTTATTTATTGTTTAATATTTAATTGCTTATTCTAACAATTTTCTGTTTAATTTACAGATTTGACAAATCATTATTTTTCCAAGAAGATCGCAGAAGAGATTTTACAGAAATTTGAAAAGAGGGAAACCTAGACAATCTTGGATATCAAGCTGAAACGAATTCTGAAATCTTTGTTGATTCCTCGATTAATTTTCCAGACTTCCATGGCGAGATTCAAATCAATCAGCTTCAAATCATGCTTATAAACAAAATCTAAAAATAATTTTTTTTTTCTGAAACAATTGCCGTACTAAAATTTTGCTAAAAGTTGCTGCCGTAAAAACTCTTCCCCGTGAATGTTAAAAACTGCAAATCCCTTTTCTAGATATTAATTCATGCAATTAAATTTCAATCATCCAATTTAACTGATAGTTCATTTCGCATTGTAAATAATTCATTCAGTTCAACTCATTCTTTAAAATATCAGAACAAACCTTTAACTGACAATCAGAGATTCTTATCTTGTCAAAAATATCTTGCTTTAAAAATATCTATTTCACATAATTCAAGTTGCATAGTTAAATCATCAATAATAATATTTTAATTTAAAAGCATTGCAAGGAATTAAATTTCACTGATAAATTCAACAACTTATTTAATTTAACTTAATAAATTAAATCACAAATGTTGGTGTAAACATTAATAAACATTTAATAAAATAAATATTAAATACGCAAACACAAAACAATATATATATGAACACGGCAAGACAAACTGGACTACACGGGGTAACACAGAGATACTCGTTTGAAAATGAACGATGGTTTAAAAGAACCTGTCAATACCTCTGACAACATATTTATAATGAATTAGGGTACGCTCAGACCTGACAAGCAGGTGGAGCCGTTACCCGGTACCTGTGTCTGCAGGAAAACATCAAGGTTAAAACATATATATATATATATATACTCATGTTAGAAAACACATTGTGAATAAGAATTGTAGCATAGCAGGGTACTCACGAATGAGTAATGCCACATTGTCTTCTTCACCGACACACACGAGCAAGATAAATCATAGGCAATTATTACAACATGATAACCATATGCAAAGTCATAAGAAAGAAACCATATCATGTAAGAATCTATCTCCATATCATCAAACTAATCACAATCCAGATAATCAGGATGTCAATGTATCATCCACGAAGTACAAAACAATATAATATCAAAATCACTTCTTAACAAGATCAACATAGTATCCAAATAAACTAAAACATTTAACAGGCAGAATCAAACCGAAAACAAACTAAAACAGGATGTCACAACGAGAGGGTCACTACATATTCTTTTTAGATTAACATAGTTTGAGTCTCATATGGATTATTAAACATTATGTTATGATATAGACTAATGCTATATAATATTATTTTTATTATAATGATTTAGACATGAGACTTTATATTTGATTTCACATTATGATGATTTGAACTTTAGATCTTGTATTTGATGTTATTGATGATTATGGATGAATGAGTAGAATTGATGAAATGAAAATTGTGATATGGATATTAATTACAAAATTGGGATGGAAGAAAATTATTGAGTTTAAATTATATTAATGAAATTATGAATTTTGAATTATTGTTACTATATGAAAAATTGAGTAAATGTTATTAGGAGAATTCAATGATGATGAAGTGGTTATCTAATGTGACTTAATTGTGATGGAAATTGTATGATGTGAATATATATGTTTCATTTGCATTGACTATATGATTTTATTGGGCATATTAATGTGTGAAATTGAGTGTGTAGGTACAAATTCCATAGCCAATGGAATTGGAGGTCTTCAAGGAACCCAATGTGACAAACCTTGTGAATGCTGACAATAGTCTGTAGGGACTATAATCTTATTGTGATGTAAATTTTGTAAAGTGGTTTGAGATTGAGTGTTATCTTTATTATAAAGTTTTATTTTATGTTTTTAAGTTGTATTTTGTCTATAAAGTTAGATTTGAGGGTATTTTGGGACTTTTATTTTTTATTTGAGTCAAAAGGGTTGGAAAAATGTTATTTTATGTTTTTATATTGTTTTTAAACCCCTGGGGTGTGAACCCAATGGTTAGGCACTTAATTCAAGTTATATTTTGAACTAAAATCAAGATATGGCCTCTCAAAAAGGCCTAGCTTTAAGGGTGACGAATTTGGATTTGGAATGGGTTGTAAATGGATAAATTTCAATCAGATTCTCATTTATCTTCTATTCTTAAAAGCAAGAGTTGTTTTGGGAAACAAATTTTGAGGACTTCTATTTATCTCTTCCTTTTTGGATTGTTGGGGGGTTGGATTTTCTTTTGGGATTTTGTAACTTCTGGTTTTGGTTTTTGGAAGAATTTTTCTTTGGGTGAATAGTTTGGAGGAAAAATATTGGAGCTCTTCCACGGCTTTCTTCCTTGGAAAGCGTGAGAGGTTGGTTATGATTTCCTTTTGTTTTCTTTGGTTAAATGTGTTAAAAGTTGAAGAGATTGTGAATATTCATCTGAGTAATTGTTGTAGTGTTATGTGTAGTTGTTTTTTTAATTGTGTTGTGTTGTATGGGGATGGTTCTCGTAGTTTGTTTTTTAGAGCTCCCCAAGTATGGGGTTGAGAGAGGATGAATCTACAATGGGGAAACCTCCAACCTTTGAGAAGGTGGAGATTTGGGGTATGAGTACCCACATTTTTGGAGTATGGAGAATTGGGTAAGAGTACCCACATTATTGGAGTATGGAGTATTTGGGTATGAGTACCCAAGTTATTTTGTAGAGTTGGATGGATGGATATAAGAAGAGAAGTTGTGATACTGTATAAATCTTTATATATATGCACGTTTCCTCATTGGGTAGCGTAATCTCCTAAGTCTCCCCCTTTCTTGAATCTTTGAGAAGATTCAATGTGAATGTGAATCCCTGTGTTTTGGGTGTTATTATATTCTTTTGTGTGTTTGATGATTGTGCATGTTTGAGAATGTGTGTAACCTGGTTCCTTTGATGGCCTCCAAGCTCGGGGGTGATTGGTTTTCTAGTCTAAGGATGGGTGGTGAGCACCCCATTGGCTTTAGAAGAAATTTGTGTTATGTGTAGGTTCTACAGATTTTTTTGTGAAGAGATCTCTCAGTTTTGAAGAAGTTGTAAGAAAAGATTATATGTGTTCTTTTGTAAAAGTTATTGTAAACTACCCAGTAGGACATTTGTAAAAGTTATGTATGACTTTGTAAAAGACTTGTTGGGCTATTGTAAAAGTTTTGTGATACTTGCTGCGAGAGATCATTTTAGTATTCTTTAGTTATGCGTATAAAATTGCTATTTTAAATACATTTTCTGTAGAATAATGTAAATTCTTTCTTATGGCTTTTGTGAAAATAAAATAAAATACAGAAATGGAAAACAATCAGATTTGTTTATTGCAAATTCTACATGCAAATTGTGAAAATAAATAGATCAATTGAAATATGGATTAAATAGATAAATTCCTTACATCTGTTTCTTTACAAATTATATGAACTCTCAACGTAAAAGAATGTTGTTAGAATTTTACATGAAGAAGAAAAGAAGGAAATTCTGTGCATGCGTGAATAGAAGTTTGAAATTTTAGTAGATAATATATAATTATAGCCTTCTCGAAAATTGTTTAACATTTGATGGATAACCATATTTCTTAAATTATGGAGACTAAAATAGTAATTACATTTTTGCTGTACAATTAGAAATTGATATGCAGCCATAATTATACAAAAAAAAATAAAAAAAATGATATCTGTCCTTCAAGAATTCTTATGGATATCCTTTCTATGTCTGTTGTTTACACTCAGTATGGAGTACTTCTAAATATATTTGCGGACCTGCAAATCAAACAACAAACCATGGGAAGTAAATTAGATTAGAATTTTTATCAAATTTTGTCAAATAGGGGAACCAAACAAGCAGCCCCAAAATCTTAATTTTTGCTTATTCGGGTTGCTCTCACATAACTCCCTGTTGATATTTATAAACTACATAAATTAATTAATTAAACCTGCAACTTTGTTTTGGGATCAAAACCATGCTCTGGGTTCTTCGTGTAACATTAGATCTCAGACCTGCAAATGAGAAAATAGATAAGAATAAAACATTTGGAAATTGCAACGCAGAAAATTAGGGGTTGGTTAATTTTTCTTCAAAGTGATTGCATGCACATCAAGTTAGTCACATAGATATCTAAGGAAAAATCACGATTTTCTAAACTAGATTTCAAATTACATGTAAGACTGATTGATTTAAGGAATTATTTACCTGTTCGTGTGAAGCTTTTCTATTACCGTGGACTTTTATATTTTATCAACGATAGCCATATGAAAGGATAGATTACTAATTTTTAGAAAATTTTATGGACAAACCAAACTAAATGGTGAATTAAATAATATCTAAAGTGATTTTATGTGGATGGGCATTGGATATTCGACATCTTTTTAGAAGTCTATTTAACATAATTTCTTAGACTTCGATGTTAGTCTCATGTCTTTTAAAAAAAAATACAAATATTCCCTCAATTAAGGAAAGGGGAATATATTCCCATTCCCTTAGGATGAGACATTATTAACTTAAAATAAGAGTATACTAAAAGTTACAATGATTCTCTAGTTTTGTTTTAAAAGAAAGCATTTTAGGTATGTTTTTAATATATATAAATAAATATAATTTTGTTGATTTAAAATTACTTGTGAATAGTTTTAGTTATTTTCATTTTGTTTAGAAAAATATATGTATTGTGAAATAAATAATTTAGTTTCTTAAGTAGTCCAAATTTAAAAAATAAATAAATGGGTATATATATATGTGATAATTATTATCCTTTATACATGTATATAAATAAATAAATAAATATTAAATATATGGTACTTAAATATAAATAAGTATGTTTATAACAATAATTATTGATATAATAATAAAATAAAATAAAAATGTAATAAGAAATAAAGTTTTGAAGCTGAAGGAAAGTTGTTTTATTCATTATTTATATAATTTGTGTATATTAAATATTATTATTTTAATAATAAGAGTTCTTTTTGAATTAATTTTAATATATGTGTATTTTGGGATTAAGTGTATGATATTTTGAAATAGTTAAATAGATTTGCCACTTGGTTATGATTTGGTAAAATAAATTTATTTGCAGGTTTTGACATTGCTATTTTAGTGGGTATTAATAATAATTTTATTAAGGTGAGGGAATTTATATTAGATTGGATATTACCATTATAGTATGCCTTTATGAGTGTTAAATGTGGAGACAAATTTAATATGGAACTTGTGCAAAAATTGATAAGTCACTACATTATTAGAAGATATTAAAGTTATATTTTAAATGCTAATTTTGGTATTAAGTGATATAATAGCATTAACATAAAATAAATGTATGTATCTTCCACTTTAAAGAAAAATTAATTCATAACACAATAAAATAAATTTGGCGATTTGTGTTTTTCCCTAGATCTTAAATCTAGAGTGACATAGATTGTATTGCATGCCGTGAGCTCTAGTCGCTTTTTAAGAACATACAAGATTAGCTAATTCTCGTTAATTTTTTCCCTTCCTTCCTTCACCCTTAAATAATAGATTATTTTTGCGTACAATTCGTGCCATGGGAAATCCTTTCTCATTGATTACACATCGAACTCATATTGGATGTAACATTCTCATCGCCATGAAATACGAGGGATTCATATTGCGTGTAACATTCTCATCGCTATGAAATATAAGGGATTCATTAGTTCCTCACATTGCTTTTAAACTTGTTCTTAGTTCTTTGTTGTAAATGCATATTTTATCTGATATATCGAATTTCCTTTGGCATATTTTATAACTGATATATTGAATTTCCTTTGCCATCCAAGAAGTTCCATTTGGAGTCTCAGATGATGTTCCTTATGTTTATGTCCTCGGCAATGTTTTGACGAGTTTCGACATAATTGTAAAGTGATAACTTTTTTATTTTATGATAGCTATGAAAAGCAAGTTTGTTATTCCTGTAAGGAAATCAAATTAGCATTGAATGAAGATTCAAGTATATTATGCTAGAAGCTCACTTAGCCTTTAAATTTTCAATAAATTTTAGGCTTGCATAAAAGAGCATTAGAAGAAGCCACACAAGTTTTTTATTGTC
>VDFB02281492.1:568818037-568856425 GCA_007258455.2 Sequoia sempervirens | reverse complement strand
TATGCCTGCAAAGGTTGTACCTGAAAAATAGAAAATATTATTAAAAATCATAATTGTACATCTATGTAGGGGGTTTTCCCACACATGAAAAAATGTGTCTAATGCAAAGAGGATGGCATAATGACACATGTACAAGATGATGAATGCATGATTGCATGTATTTTTGTATGACCTCCATGAATGACCCCTTAGAAGTCTAAAAAAAATATTGTAATAAAAAACTGAAGTGTTGTATATGAATCTTCATTTATCGGCCTCTTTGAGAATATTGATAAAGTCCGCTTTTCTCTAGGATGCACCTTTTGAAATTTGATGCCCACAACCCTCAAAAATTTAATCCAATCTAGAAAGGGATTTGTAAGTTGGCTTTGATACCATGTTGGAGTAGCCAAGATCACATGCAAGATCTAAAATAAATCCAAAAATGAATAATATACAAGAAGAGATAAAATATCATAAGAAACATTAACATTATATAAAATGTATAAAATAACCTTGTATATAAAGGCAAGGATAAATAGGTGAGAATTTTTGAGTGAAAATATGACTACCTCTCCATAAATGAAACTTGTGTAGGACTCTATGGACAAGTGTTGAAACACTTGGTGAGTCCACATAAGATGAGACAAAAAGTGAGATGTCTCCCAAGTGAGACTAAGTCTAGTATGAATAGGAACCTCCTAGATAGGATACACTCTAACTAGTTTGGTAATAACTCTTTTCACACTAACACATTGATGCTACAACCTGTAGGTTGAAAAAAGAAAAATAAAAGAAGGAAGAACTTAAGAAGCATATTATGGAGCTTCAAGGGTACTTGAAGTATTTGATTAGTGCTTTGCAATCTTTAAAATACCTCCCTGCAACTCTAGTACTCCTTTCCCAACAACAAGCTTCTTCATTGGATAAGATTGAGAATATATGTGAGACCCACCAGTTGATACTAGATATTATGCTACTTTATTCTGTAATGCCCCGCCTTGGTTACCGTTATAACAAAGTGTAAAGAGTAAAGTTAATCGAACAATTTTTTTAAAAAAAGATATTTAATTTACACAATTGCCATAAGGTTTCCAAGACGACCTTACTTTAACCTTACACATAAACTCAACACGTTATCATAAATATAATACAAATTTAATGCCAAGAATGGTTCAGTTTGCAAGACTTATAATATTCAAGAATCCATAGGTTCAGATTACAACAAGAGAGATTTTAATAAATCTCAATACATCCAAAGATGGTACAATATAAACACTCTTATACAAGAGGTAACTTTTACAAAGCATATAGTGATCATATCACAACTGACATCCATATCCACGAACATGCTCCGCTTCCATAGTCACGAATATGAAGTAACTAGAACCAGCTGCAAGCATAGGATAATCTGCATGAAAATATAAGGAAGATAGAGCACAGTTTCCTCCCGACCACGTGGAACCCGAAGGTCCACTCCCTCCGTGCTAGGAGATAATGACAGGTCCACAAGCAAAGAAGACAGAACATCACGTTTACAAGGTTTACAAATACACATTATGACATAACGTTTACAAATCAGAACAAATACAATACCAGTAACATATCACATTAAATAGAAATCAGAACATAAGGAATACCATCATGATATAGACTAAGAGTGTCATCACATTGTCGGGATAGGTTATCCTGGTGAATCTTCCTAGACTACCGGCCCTCTCTCCAAGAGTTACCCTGGTAGCCTCTACCGATTCCCGGCCCCTATGCAGACCAATGTGGAGTCACTTCATCTTTCAAGAGGACAAGATGATGACTTTCCATTCCAGGCCTTCTCAACCTTTTCTCAACCTGAACGAGCGTTAAGACAGTAGGCGAGGAACACTTTTATCTAAATTAATGTTTATAACTTCCCAACCCATAATTCTTTAGTTAGGTTTTCACTGAATTAACGCACCTACGATAGGTTACCCAGACAATCACTTCAGGATTTTGGCCCCTATCACAAGCCACTCTTTCTATAACATGACTCAACATAAATGACCAGGGGTAGCTATCAAATGTAAAGTTCGAATCCACAAAGGTTTACATTTCCAACCAGAATTACACCTTAGTTCTCAAAGTTTCATAACTTCAACAAATAAACGTACAAAGCTATACCCCCAAATAAATAATCATCACGATTGAACAACATAGTTTAGAGATTAATAATCTTGACAATGTGATTTTCACTTTCCTAGACTATAAGGAAATGAAACATACATCACTAATTTTACGAATGAATACACAACCAACTTTTACCATAAATCAATCTTCATGAATTTAAATTCCTTATAAAAGAACTATAGAGATGATCATAAACTGAAGTGTATTGAGTTTATAATACAAATTTTACTTCACTAGTTTTGATAAAATAGAAATAAAATTTTTAATGTATTGTAAATACAACTGACAATCACATTTAACTAATTTCATTAAATACAGAATTTATATTACAAATAATCCATAGATATTGTTATATTTCTAATAATTTTCAAGAATTTTATATACTAACATTATATAATAACAACACAAACTCTTTATATTTTATACTACAATTACCTTGAAAATAAAATAAAATAAAAGAAACATTCTCACTTATAAAACAAAACTACTTAACTTCACTACACTTAACTACACTTAACTATACTTGTGTATAATTAATATTTAACATTAGATATATTATAAAACAAGATTTTCTATTTAAGGAAACTGTCCGATTTATGCATGCATGGCAAGTTGAACTAAAGACAAATATAAGCTCCTAAATAAATATCACATCTATGAGTATGAAATAAGACTCCATGCATTCAACGCAAGTAACTGTTGCAGGTAAGAACTTGATGAATCCCTTTCAAAATGAAAACTTAACAATTGAAGTTTTCAATATTTACATAAATCTGCTAGCAAATCATTATGCATGCAGGTATATCTCAACACAGTTTTGACAGTTTTCGCGCCTTAAAGGGAGGTATACAACTTACAAAAGAATTTTGATCTCATAGTTTTCTATGTAACTAAAGAAGGTTCTACACCTCTTTAAAGAAGATACACCAAGCTTTAATATATATAATATTATCCT
This sequence comes from Sequoia sempervirens, assembly GCA_007258455.2. NCBI lineage: Eukaryota > Viridiplantae > Streptophyta > Pinopsida > Cupressales > Cupressaceae > Sequoia > Sequoia sempervirens. Next base: position 568,853,328 of record VDFB02281492.1, on the reverse strand, counting down.
AACAAGGACTTAATAGATACCAATCTTGCATAACCAAAACCAGAGGAATCACACCATAAAATATGGATTTGTACTAGTGATTTTTCCTATGTAAATCATGGATAGTTTCAACGCCTCAAATGGAAGATATAGCGAACTTAAAATACAAAGACACTCATAAAGCGGATTGCCTATGATCAAATCTAGAGCGGCAGTATATACAAATTTTTATGTTCAGGTTTATTAGTTTAAAAGAAAGGGGTCCGCCATAATGGCTACTGTCAGGGTTTCAAAAATAAATCTTCTAACCTATGAATATACAATAAGTGTCTTGAAATGAAGATTGAGCGCAACTAAGAGGTTCAGTGATATAATATCATTTTTATTATTATTTTTTTTTAATAAAATAAGAAATCCAATCTCATAGTCTTGTATCGAGACTTAAAAAGGAAATACACAGAGCAATGAAGAATAGATCCTGACAAAATTCATTGATACAGGTTTCTATGTTATACCCTCGCCTATAGGAAAACGAACTTCACTCATATTTGAGCTTTAGACATGTTACCAGGCGTCAGTGGTTAAATTTGGTATTATTATTTTTTAAATTTTTTTAAATATACAAACCCACTTCTCTATAAAGTAGAATACGGCTTAAATACAATATAGAGGTATAACAAGACAGGTTAAACTTTAACAGCTAAGGAATGTCATAAATTTAAAATAAAATTCCATGATCATAATGAACATTGCTACTACCGGAAAGGTTAAATTTTCAATCCAATGGTGAAATCGATAAAGAAAGGGTAACGATTTAGGTTTTTTTAAAAACTTCATACCCAATTTGTATTGCAGGGTTATCAAAACAACATTCTTTCAAATGTTCACTAAATTCGTTCTTTAATCTATATTGATCATTTCCATAAACCAACAGATATTCAGGAACAATTTACCACCGTTTTCAATTCTAAGAACAAATGCTAAATTTCTATTTTCTTAGAATTCATGGCAGCTTTGTTTATTTATTTATTGTTTAATATTTAATTGCTTATTCTAACAATTTTCTGTTTAATTTACAGATTTGACAAATCATTATTTTTCCAAGAAGATCGCAGAAGAGATTTTACAGAAATTTGAAAAGAGGGAAACCTAGACAATCTTGGATATCAAGCTGAAACGAATTCTGAAATCTTTGTTGATTCCTCGATTAATTTTCCAGACTTCCATGGCGAGATTCAAATCAATCAGCTTCAAATCATGCTTATAAACAAAATCTAAAAATAATTTTTTTTTTCTGAAACAATTGCCGTACTAAAATTTTGCTAAAAGTTGCTGCCGTAAAAACTCTTCCCCGTGAATGTTAAAAACTGCAAATCCCTTTTCTAGATATTAATTCATGCAATTAAATTTCAATCATCCAATTTAACTGATAGTTCATTTCGCATTGTAAATAATTCATTCAGTTCAACTCATTCTTTAAAATATCAGAACAAACCTTTAACTGACAATCAGAGATTCTTATCTTGTCAAAAATATCTTGCTTTAAAAATATCTATTTCACATAATTCAAGTTGCATAGTTAAATCATCAATAATAATATTTTAATTTAAAAGCATTGCAAGGAATTAAATTTCACTGATAAATTCAACAACTTATTTAATTTAACTTAATAAATTAAATCACAAATGTTGGTGTAAACATTAATAAACATTTAATAAAATAAATATTAAATACGCAAACACAAAACAATATATATATGAACACGGCAAGACAAACTGGACTACACGGGGTAACACAGAGATACTCGTTTGAAAATGAACGATGGTTTAAAAGAACCTGTCAATACCTCTGACAACATATTTATAATGAATTAGGGTACGCTCAGACCTGACAAGCAGGTGGAGCCGTTACCCGGTACCTGTGTCTGCAGGAAAACATCAAGGTTAAAACATATATATATATATATATACTCATGTTAGAAAACACATTGTGAATAAGAATTGTAGCATAGCAGGGTACTCACGAATGAGTAATGCCACATTGTCTTCTTCACCGACACACACGAGCAAGATAAATCATAGGCAATTATTACAACATGATAACCATATGCAAAGTCATAAGAAAGAAACCATATCATGTAAGAATCTATCTCCATATCATCAAACTAATCACAATCCAGATAATCAGGATGTCAATGTATCATCCACGAAGTACAAAACAATATAATATCAAAATCACTTCTTAACAAGATCAACATAGTATCCAAATAAACTAAAACATTTAACAGGCAGAATCAAACCGAAAACAAACTAAAACAGGATGTCACAACGAGAGGGTCACTACATATTCTTTTTAGATTAACATAGTTTGAGTCTCATATGGATTATTAAACATTATGTTATGATATAGACTAATGCTATATAATATTATTTTTATTATAATGATTTAGACATGAGACTTTATATTTGATTTCACATTATGATGATTTGAACTTTAGATCTTGTATTTGATGTTATTGATGATTATGGATGAATGAGTAGAATTGATGAAATGAAAATTGTGATATGGATATTAATTACAAAATTGGGATGGAAGAAAATTATTGAGTTTAAATTATATTAATGAAATTATGAATTTTGAATTATTGTTACTATATGAAAAATTGAGTAAATGTTATTAGGAGAATTCAATGATGATGAAGTGGTTATCTAATGTGACTTAATTGTGATGGAAATTGTATGATGTGAATATATATGTTTCATTTGCATTGACTATATGATTTTATTGGGCATATTAATGTGTGAAATTGAGTGTGTAGGTACAAATTCCATAGCCAATGGAATTGGAGGTCTTCAAGGAACCCAATGTGACAAACCTTGTGAATGCTGACAATAGTCTGTAGGGACTATAATCTTATTGTGATGTAAATTTTGTAAAGTGGTTTGAGATTGAGTGTTATCTTTATTATAAAGTTTTATTTTATGTTTTTAAGTTGTATTTTGTCTATAAAGTTAGATTTGAGGGTATTTTGGGACTTTTATTTTTTATTTGAGTCAAAAGGGTTGGAAAAATGTTATTTTATGTTTTTATATTGTTTTTAAACCCCTGGGGTGTGAACCCAATGGTTAGGCACTTAATTCAAGTTATATTTTGAACTAAAATCAAGATATGGCCTCTCAAAAAGGCCTAGCTTTAAGGGTGACGAATTTGGATTTGGAATGGGTTGTAAATGGATAAATTTCAATCAGATTCTCATTTATCTTCTATTCTTAAAAGCAAGAGTTGTTTTGGGAAACAAATTTTGAGGACTTCTATTTATCTCTTCCTTTTTGGATTGTTGGGGGGTTGGATTTTCTTTTGGGATTTTGTAACTTCTGGTTTTGGTTTTTGGAAGAATTTTTCTTTGGGTGAATAGTTTGGAGGAAAAATATTGGAGCTCTTCCACGGCTTTCTTCCTTGGAAAGCGTGAGAGGTTGGTTATGATTTCCTTTTGTTTTCTTTGGTTAAATGTGTTAAAAGTTGAAGAGATTGTGAATATTCATCTGAGTAATTGTTGTAGTGTTATGTGTAGTTGTTTTTTTAATTGTGTTGTGTTGTATGGGGATGGTTCTCGTAGTTTGTTTTTTAGAGCTCCCCAAGTATGGGGTTGAGAGAGGATGAATCTACAATGGGGAAACCTCCAACCTTTGAGAAGGTGGAGATTTGGGGTATGAGTACCCACATTTTTGGAGTATGGAGAATTGGGTAAGAGTACCCACATTATTGGAGTATGGAGTATTTGGGTATGAGTACCCAAGTTATTTTGTAGAGTTGGATGGATGGATATAAGAAGAGAAGTTGTGATACTGTATAAATCTTTATATATATGCACGTTTCCTCATTGGGTAGCGTAATCTCCTAAGTCTCCCCCTTTCTTGAATCTTTGAGAAGATTCAATGTGAATGTGAATCCCTGTGTTTTGGGTGTTATTATATTCTTTTGTGTGTTTGATGATTGTGCATGTTTGAGAATGTGTGTAACCTGGTTCCTTTGATGGCCTCCAAGCTCGGGGGTGATTGGTTTTCTAGTCTAAGGATGGGTGGTGAGCACCCCATTGGCTTTAGAAGAAATTTGTGTTATGTGTAGGTTCTACAGATTTTTTTGTGAAGAGATCTCTCAGTTTTGAAGAAGTTGTAAGAAAAGATTATATGTGTTCTTTTGTAAAAGTTATTGTAAACTACCCAGTAGGACATTTGTAAAAGTTATGTATGACTTTGTAAAAGACTTGTTGGGCTATTGTAAAAGTTTTGTGATACTTGCTGCGAGAGATCATTTTAGTATTCTTTAGTTATGCGTATAAAATTGCTATTTTAAATACATTTTCTGTAGAATAATGTAAATTCTTTCTTATGGCTTTTGTGAAAATAAAATAAAATACAGAAATGGAAAACAATCAGATTTGTTTATTGCAAATTCTACATGCAAATTGTGAAAATAAATAGATCAATTGAAATATGGATTAAATAGATAAATTCCTTACATCTGTTTCTTTACAAATTATATGAACTCTCAACGTAAAAGAATGTTGTTAGAATTTTACATGAAGAAGAAAAGAAGGAAATTCTGTGCATGCGTGAATAGAAGTTTGAAATTTTAGTAGATAATATATAATTATAGCCTTCTCGAAAATTGTTTAACATTTGATGGATAACCATATTTCTTAAATTATGGAGACTAAAATAGTAATTACATTTTTGCTGTACAATTAGAAATTGATATGCAGCCATAATTATACAAAAAAAAATAAAAAAAATGATATCTGTCCTTCAAGAATTCTTATGGATATCCTTTCTATGTCTGTTGTTTACACTCAGTATGGAGTACTTCTAAATATATTTGCGGACCTGCAAATCAAACAACAAACCATGGGAAGTAAATTAGATTAGAATTTTTATCAAATTTTGTCAAATAGGGGAACCAAACAAGCAGCCCCAAAATCTTAATTTTTGCTTATTCGGGTTGCTCTCACATAACTCCCTGTTGATATTTATAAACTACATAAATTAATTAATTAAACCTGCAACTTTGTTTTGGGATCAAAACCATGCTCTGGGTTCTTCGTGTAACATTAGATCTCAGACCTGCAAATGAGAAAATAGATAAGAATAAAACATTTGGAAATTGCAACGCAGAAAATTAGGGGTTGGTTAATTTTTCTTCAAAGTGATTGCATGCACATCAAGTTAGTCACATAGATATCTAAGGAAAAATCACGATTTTCTAAACTAGATTTCAAATTACATGTAAGACTGATTGATTTAAGGAATTATTTACCTGTTCGTGTGAAGCTTTTCTATTACCGTGGACTTTTATATTTTATCAACGATAGCCATATGAAAGGATAGATTACTAATTTTTAGAAAATTTTATGGACAAACCAAACTAAATGGTGAATTAAATAATATCTAAAGTGATTTTATGTGGATGGGCATTGGATATTCGACATCTTTTTAGAAGTCTATTTAACATAATTTCTTAGACTTCGATGTTAGTCTCATGTCTTTTAAAAAAAAATACAAATATTCCCTCAATTAAGGAAAGGGGAATATATTCCCATTCCCTTAGGATGAGACATTATTAACTTAAAATAAGAGTATACTAAAAGTTACAATGATTCTCTAGTTTTGTTTTAAAAGAAAGCATTTTAGGTATGTTTTTAATATATATAAATAAATATAATTTTGTTGATTTAAAATTACTTGTGAATAGTTTTAGTTATTTTCATTTTGTTTAGAAAAATATATGTATTGTGAAATAAATAATTTAGTTTCTTAAGTAGTCCAAATTTAAAAAATAAATAAATGGGTATATATATATGTGATAATTATTATCCTTTATACATGTATATAAATAAATAAATAAATATTAAATATATGGTACTTAAATATAAATAAGTATGTTTATAACAATAATTATTGATATAATAATAAAATAAAATAAAAATGTAATAAGAAATAAAGTTTTGAAGCTGAAGGAAAGTTGTTTTATTCATTATTTATATAATTTGTGTATATTAAATATTATTATTTTAATAATAAGAGTTCTTTTTGAATTAATTTTAATATATGTGTATTTTGGGATTAAGTGTATGATATTTTGAAATAGTTAAATAGATTTGCCACTTGGTTATGATTTGGTAAAATAAATTTATTTGCAGGTTTTGACATTGCTATTTTAGTGGGTATTAATAATAATTTTATTAAGGTGAGGGAATTTATATTAGATTGGATATTACCATTATAGTATGCCTTTATGAGTGTTAAATGTGGAGACAAATTTAATATGGAACTTGTGCAAAAATTGATAAGTCACTACATTATTAGAAGATATTAAAGTTATATTTTAAATGCTAATTTTGGTATTAAGTGATATAATAGCATTAACATAAAATAAATAATAATAATAATAGTGGTAACAAAATTAGTAGATTATTAATATTAAATGGAATAGTATCGAGAAAAAAATATTTTAGTAGTACTATTTTATAAATAAATTATATTACTTTAAAGAAAATTGGTCATAACACAATAAAAGAAATTTGTTAGTTGTGTTTTTTCCCTAGATGTAAATCTAGGGCATGACAATATAAGTATAAAAATGGAGGAAATAATGAAGAAAATCATATTAAAATGAGAATAAATACTTAATATAGCCTATAAAAGTGATAAGAAGCAATCAATTGGGAGGATAAAACAAATAAATTAGTAGAATATTGCTAATGAAGGTTGGAACAAAATGAGATAGAATTACGTAAGATGTTGGAAATGGAAAATTTAAGTGATTGATTACTCTTGAAGCATTATATTTTGAATAATGAAACAATCCCACATATCAAAAACTAGATAGAGAAACTCAAAGAGGAAGAAAAATTGATCAAGGAATGCATCAAAAAGAGGAAAATTTTGAAATAGTTATACTTAGATCTAAAGTTCAAAGAGCTAAGTATCATCGAGAAGTTAACATGACTAAGCTTCAATATTAATGATGTTGTAGAAGAAGAGGTCCTATTAGAAAAATTCAATAAGATATTCACTAAAAAATTAAGGTAAATATGAGAAATTTAGTGATGAATTGATGAGTTGAGTACTAGAGGCCATGATCTTAATGAATAAATATAAAATAAATACAAGGACGAGAGTTGTAGAGTATGTAAAAATTTCTGCCACTTACGGGTCCTGTAGATACCAATGGAAGTTTATGCAGGATTAGGACATAATAATGATGAATAAAGCCACAATTTATTTGGGAATTATAAGAGAAGAGAGGCTATATAAGAGCTTGAGGTTATCATTGAAATGGATAGTGACAAAGAAAAATGAGCAATAATGCAAGTTCTAATTTTTGCAATATTTTGGGTTTCAACTAGTCTTGTAGAATTTTAACCATCAATCAATTTTGTGGGATTTTAATATCTAACCTTCCTTGTGGGATTTTTTCTTCTAAATTACTATATTAATAGATAATTTTATAATTGTTGACATATTTTATGCCACCCTTGGATTCCCATTATTACATCCAATTAGAGATATCCTATGTGTGCATCCTGTTGAAATCCATGTTTATTTTTGATGAGAAGGATCTGGTTCCAAAGGAATTGGTAAAGGTTGATGAGGAAAGGAGCATGTTTTGAAATTGCTACAAAGTTGCTCAAAATGTTGCAATGTTTTCATGCAATATTACTATGTTTTTGTAGAAGTTACTTCTGGAGGTTTGCAGAGGAATCTGACTATAGATTCGATATGGGTTTTTTGAGAGGAGTCGATGGGTCTAGTCCACATGATCTGAAGAGGTCAAATATGCCCATGAATGCTTTAATTATGCTCTCAAGTATAATTAGGGTTTATAATTAAACCTTAAGGTTTCCAATCATGGCAGATGGGAAAAGTTTATATTTTTGTGTTGATTGGTAATTCATTATCTTAGGTCACATAAGTTATAAATTATATCTTTAAAATCATTCAGTGACCGACCCTCTTCCTTGTGCTATGGGTTTGTATGATGAAGATTTCATCATTGCTTCCCTCACATCATTGTTTGTATTCTCATAACCAAAGCCTTAACTGTAATGTGTGATGTGACCGTGATGAAGATTCAATGGTGTGCATTGGAGTTTGAGGATCCAATGGTCATCAATGGAGTCTAGTGAATCGCAGTTTTTTTCTAAACTACCCATGTCCTTCATACAATGTGTGATGGCAGTGATTTGGTGGTTGTGCTACATTAATCTCCACCATTCCCTACTATCCCATGACATGTTTGGTGGGTCCTCATCCAGCCCTATGGGATAGTGGGAAGATGATAAGTGTCATTGTGGGACCGAGGCCTTGGTTTGCTTTGTGTGGGTTCCGATGGCTCATATTTAATGAAAGAAGATTTAGCGGATATCACACCATAATTTCACATCACTATTATGAATGATTCCACCTAGGTGATAACTATGATGGTCTTGTATGCTGCAATGAGAGTTTCAATGGTTCAAATTTGAAGGCTAGGATCTGATGGTCATCATGAGGGTTCTTCACATTACGGTTTGGAAACATAAAGCATGGGGCCTTTCCACAATGATCAATGAAAGGGTGTGTGACATCAACATGGAAAGGTTGTAATTTCCCACTATCCCATGGTGATATGGTGGGTCTCAAGTTGAGCCTAATTGGGGAGTAGGTAGGTGACATTTGTCAAGGAATGAGTGATGTAATAAAGCTATGTGATAGCCATTGATCTTGATTCTCATGCGATCAATGATCATGTTTTAAATTCTTATTGGGAATCTGATCTCAGCCGTCCATCTCTAATCCAACAATCATCATTCAAACCACAACTAACTCTTGTTCATGAAAATTTTGTAGTTTAAGTAATGTATCAACAACATTCCCATCTACCAAATCAAATCTGATCGATTATGGATAAAATTTTCACGCTTTTTCAATGCTATATTCATTGTTGGATGGCGCCATTACTCCTTGATGTATTGTAGATGCCACATTCTCTTGTCATGATATGTTGGTCTAATTTTTTATTGCAACTTTCATAGGTGCCCATCCTTGCATTCATGTGAGTCATCATTCTGGGGCTTGTTCAAGTTGTCAGAGCCTTTATGGCTAGTTATGTTGCTCTATAATGGGATCAATTTAGATTAATTTGAGCTAATCAGAGTTCATCTTTCTAAAACCCTAGTTAGGTTAGGGTTAGGGATTTGGATTCAAACCTTAGTTATACTTGAAATATAAAGGAAATATTCATATATTTTTGAAGGATTCTTCCTTTGGCTCCTCTAGGGTTTTCCTTTTGCAAACCTGCATTTTTTTTGCATTCTACCATTGTAAACATTACTTCTAAGCTTTATGCCAATAAAATTCAACTATTATCATTGAAATCTCTTGCATGTTTGAGTAAAATATGTTTACCTTCATGTATGAGCATGTGTTTTAGCTATTTCATTGATATATTATGTTGTTCTAAAGTAGGAAGAACCAAAATATAAATTCGGTGCATCACCTTCTTTACATTTCATGTCTCCTATCTCTTTTCTCTATGATATGTTAGAGTATAATAGCAATAGGGTTTTCATGTGTTGGGTTAGACCAACACTTTTGTACTTAGTTTGGAAAGGGAAGCCAACATTCTCTAAAGACTTGACCTCATTTTGTAAGGTCCCACACCTTGAGGTCATTTCCATTGTGTCATTAGAACAATGAAATCTTGTTTAGTAGGGTACAATTTTATGTGACAACAGTTTCTAACATACCCAGTGGGACTAGAAGAAGTTTCATTCCATTTTGTTGAGAAAGTGGTACTTCTCTCAATATTCTGGCCTTGAAGAGGCTCTCAAACAAGTACCATATGACTTTACAATCAATGAAGTACACTGCATACAAATTAGTGACTCTACTACTACCCATAACTCTTGGTTCAATATCAGACCTATAAATTCATGCCAAGAATCCATAAAAGTTCATCTTCTAGAGGTAATTTCCAATACATCCAGCTCTCATTTTCTACTTATAGAAGAAGAAATAGACAATCTTTGTCACCTATAAGAAGAAATAGAAGTTCAAGTCCTTCTGCTAGGGCTCAATCTACACTACCCATGGGTAGATTATTTCAGACTAGAACACTTGCTACACATACAAATAGAGCATTATTCCATATGGATTTACCTAGAAATCAACCTTTTGTATCCTTTATTGGTGGAAACCCCTTAAATTTAGCCCAAAAGAATGATATACCAATCGATGCTTTGATTACTGGTGAAATGTCCACAACTCCAGGGTAAAAGCACAAACCTGTGTCACACTTTTGGCCAAATAAATGGTTTTGAGTGAACAATTTCCAGCTGAACAAGATTCGACGGAGTGACTTTCAACCGAAACCATGTGGCGCCAACATGGCAGGTACCTTTTCGACCGATGAGGTTTTGACCGAAAGGTACTTGGCTAAATACAACTAGCCAAAAACATGGAAAAAGTGAGCATATCTAGTATTTATAGCTTGGAAATATTAATTTTTTTTGGTCGAGTATGTTTCGGCCGAAACATACTGGCTCGACTGAAACATACTCGATCGAGCATGTCTAGTTGGCATCCTACATGGCAGCCAACTCATCATTTTTCAAATTTTTTTGAAACATTCAACTTTGGAAGAGTATTTCTCTAGTCAGAATGATCTTTCTGCAAAAAATAAAAATACCCTTTTGTAGAGCTCAGAGTGGAGAATCCAAATATATATATTTTTTAATATTTTGATTAGTTTTAATATATTTTATTTTTAAAATAATGCAAGTAGGTTTTAAAAATAAAAAAAGGCTGATTATAAATTAAAAAAAGATAGTAAAACTTATTAAAAAATTTTAAATCTTATATGGGGCACAAGAGGAGAGAGTCTTCTTCAAAAGAGTATATTTTGTTTTTTGAAAATGATTAAAAAAATTGAAAATAGTTGACGGCCCATGAAAACTGTCAAATTCTGACATGTTTGAATTTAAAACATTATTACGAGAAAAATATACATCAAAATTTGATTTTTTTTTCCATGCACAAGATATTGAAGTTACCTATTTGGAGAAAAAAAAAGGAGAAATTAATTTTTTTTCAATTTGTTTCTTGACGGTCTGTGAAGTCATTTTCAGCATTCCAAAATTTGTCCTTAAATTGATAAAAACATAATGAAAACAATTTTTTTTAAAAATTAAAAATTACAGGAATAAACTTCATCAAAAGTTCTACATTTCATTAGTTTACACCATTTTGAAATTCAAAGCATAAAGACCACTTTTATGTGGTCGAAGTTTAGAATTTTTTTTGCTATTGGTCGATTCCTTTATAAAGTGTGACACAGGTTTGTGCTTTTACCCTCCAACAGAATACACCATAGATGTGGAAAACATATGCTCAGTGTATGATGTTATAGAAGAAAATGTGGTTGTTAGATTGCTTGCCACTTCTCTTAAAGGAAAGGTGCTGCAATGGTACAAAGGTCTACTACCTAAATCCATTCACAACTAGGATGAGTTAGGGGAGAATTTATGCAAAATTTTTGAGGACAAGAGTGACAATCTTTCCCTAGTAGAACAACTAACACCAATTAAAAGAGCACCTCATGAATTAATGAGTGATTTCAATTATAGATTCTAGAAGACTTGGGATAGAATCCCTATTTTGGTCAAGCCTTCTCCTGAGTATGCCTTCCTATATTTCTTAAGAGCTCTTTACAGTGATATAGTTGTTATGATTTAGTCAATGGGAGATTATACCTTACCAGGTGCATATGATGTTTCCATAAGGGTAGGCAATTGTTTAATACAGGTTGGGAAAATTGCTCCTAGGTCACCAATGCCTTTATTTCCATAGCTTTCCCCACAACCAACAATAGCTCCTATATTGGTGGATCCTACTCCAGTGGCTTCCACAAGCCAATATTCTACTTCCGATGCACTTCTAGAGGATTGGGTCACCTTTCTTCAAAGTATGAACAATAAGTTGATAGCATTGGATAGGAAGCAAGCTCAAAATAGTAGGCCTTATCAACCTCAAAATTAGGGATATCAACAAAATAGGCCACCTTATCAAGGACATAATCAGTGGAATCATAATAAGCCTATGAAAAACATGCACATGAATACTACAAACACTACTAAGGCCTTGGTCTCAATGAATAATAACCTAGCCCAGGAGCAGGAGTGGTTTTACCCATGTGAGTAAGGTCATAATCAAAATTCTTTCCAAAATGGAGAGTTTTTGCAAACTCTGGTAGCTCAAAATGATACCTCTACTTTAGGGTAGTAGATCAGGACAAGCCAAACAACTGATAGTAATCAAAATCATACATGAGAGGACTTTTCATTTTTCATTTGGGGTCAAGAGGATTTATGTGGTATAAATCAAGTAGATGGTAATACAATATCCCAAAATACAAGATCAAAGAAAAGAGTAATGGAGGGTGGTACATCTTCCATGGTTTGGAAATCATTAGTCTCTCGACAGCCCCAACAAGGTGCAGATGCTAGATCAACAGGTAAGACAATGGATGTTCTACAATAAAATCAACCTATGAATAGACCTAAGCAAGTGATGGAACAACCTAAGATCACCCAAGTAGCAAGAATTGACCTTGTTGTTCCAAGGGTTCCTTCTAAAGCTAGTCAGTTTCCTTTCAACATAGTGGAAAAAATGAAGAAAGCTAATCTTAATGTTACTATGTGGGAGGCTCTATTCATTCCATCACAAATGGATTTGCTGCAACAAGCTTTGAAAGAGCATAAATTTTTTGGTGATGTACAAGAAAAAGAGCATACTACTCCATCAAGAAGCTTGGTACAACCTTAAGAAGAAGGGGATTCTAGAAAAATTAGTAAGCCACCTCCCTTCTATCTTTCTCTAATTATTGGAAATAATATAGTGCATAATTGTATGATAGATTCTGGGGCAAGTAGTTCTGTTATGCCCAAGGGAATTGTTGACATGCTTGGTATCAAGTATGAATTGGTAGCTAGAATTTTTTACAATTAGATGGTACTGTTGTCTATAGTGCCCCTCCGTATTGGTCTTCCATGACATTCGAGTAAGTTGTTTATTTGGGAGGTCATGTTGATTTGTGATTATATCGTTCAATTTGATATTATGTGATAAAGCTAATGTTATGACTAGCCTTGATTAATCAATTTAATTAAATTAGAATTGATTACAAGGGAACTTAAATTAATTTGAAATTAAAACAATAATTAAATAATAGTGATTGTGAAAAGATGTTATATGTATTTTGATTATGAATTATTAAATTAAATGGTGAGATTAAATGTTAAATGAAAAAGAAATATATAAAGATAAATATTAATATCATTAGATTTTAATTAATTAAAGGGGAAGTAGTATAATTTTAAATTTGATAAAAGAGAAAAGCAATTGAAAAAGATGGAAGGTTTGGCATGCTATCACCATTCCTAGGACACCGAGTCTATTGTAGCTGGCAATTTTATTCATAAGATTATGCTTTCGGCTAGCTTTCAATACCATGGTCCGCAATTGCATATGCTAACCCTTGGTTTTTTTTCATGGATGCTAATTGACACTTTGTATTGCGCTTTAGACTAGCAGGCAATTCCACATTTTGGTCTGCAATTTTCTTTTCATGATTTCATTTTGGATTTGGCATTTGTGTTAAGGTGTTTTAATTTGAAAAATATATTTATGTTTGGTATTTTTCCATAAGATGAACCATCGATGTTAGAATCAGGAAACCTTCATCTGTCTTCATCTGCATTGTTCTGCAGTTTAGAAGACACTACACATAACCATCTAAATTCCTAAGCCATATATTCAATATTGGCCATGTCTTATAGTTAGTAGATGATTTACATTATATTCAATATTGGCCATGTCTTATAGTTAGTAGATTGAATATAGATGAATAAAATGACTATCATTATATTGTAAAAGTCAATGTTTTTCATAACATTTAGTTACATCTAGATTTGATTATATTTGGAAGTGGAAAATTTGATACGGTTATAATTGTATTTATATATTACGATTTTAGAAAGAAATGGAAACGTTATATGTATATATATATATAGATTTACATATAATATATATATGTTTAAGTATTTATATTTATATAAATATTTATGTATATAGATATGTATGTATGCATATATATGTTAATTTGGAAGAAATAATTTTTCCTTCCCATTTTTGTATGTATATAGGGATATGCTTAAATATATTAATGTTGTAACTAAAGAATAGTTATTTGTGTATTTAAATGTTAAGGAGAGAATGTTCTTCCATTTTAAATTAGATGGTTATAGTAAATCATGAAATTAGAAACATTAAATTATTAAAAGAATTGATTTATTGTTATTTCTTATTTGGAATAGAGAGAAAGTAGATTGTCTTATCATTAAAATGGAAGGATTTTATTAAATAAACAAAGTATGATACCTTTTTTTGGTTGAATATGTTCTTGATTGTGTAATGAATTTCTCTTTGTGAATTACTTAGTAAATAGGTATTCGATACTTTTATATTTAGGTCTATGTCTTTGAATTTGTTATGTGAAGTGGGCAATTATGATAGGGTCATTATAGCATTATTTAATGGTTGAAATTTTAATACTAGAGTTTTGAAGTGTTTGTTTTATTGATAATAGAGTCACCTTGAAGATCATTACACAATCGTTAATTTGATCAAGTGAGTGATCTATTTTATGTCGATTTCATTTGCGATCTTTAGGATGAGTTCATAGCTGAAATGCTATTGCTTGTTGATGTATAGTCATGGTTTACTGTTGGTTGACTTTGTGGTTGGTTATTATGGTTGACTTTGGTATTGCGATGATTTTGGTTATTGTTTCATGGAGGGAGCCTTTTCGTGCCAAAGGGGTTAAAGAGAATATTTTGACTTTTGTGGTTGAATTTTGATGTTGAGTTGATTTGAAATTTAAGGTTGATATTGATTATTGTGGTTGATTTCAATTTTGAGATTGTATCATTATTGCCGGCTTGGGGAAAACCATTGTGTTATGAGTTTTTAGTCTTCCAGAGGTTAGAGGGGGGGTAAGGTCTTTACTTGCAAGAGTTGGTATGGTGGCTGAGGATCCAGTGAGGCTACCTGGGTAACCTGAGATGGGGGCCGAAAACCTAGGAGGATCCACATTGGGTAACCCATATCAAGCCTTGAGTGTTTACATGAGTTTTATATTGTTTCACCTGAAAGTGTGTGGTTCCATGATTTTATTATTTTGATAATGGTTGATCTTTATACTTTGATTGTGTTTATGTGGGTTTGAGCCTTGCACTGTGAAAATGGTTTTATAATGGAGATCTTGTGCAGGGTGGTGCATGCCTCATTTTATGTGCATATTGTTATGGTTTTGCTAGTTTGTGCAAGTTGGCTTACCCAGTTGGTGATTGTGGGTCTCTTGTTGCTAGTAGGAGTGGCTTTCAATGGGGGTCGGTGCACAATGTGGCATATGGGTAACTCATTGAGAGTTTCCTTAATCAGTGATAACCTAATAATTAATTAGGGGGTTTGGGTAGTATCTCACTTTAATCCAGATAAGTTTGCCTCACTTATGCCTCAAGTGCTTGCTTAGGCTTGAGATGAGTGGGAAGGCCTGGAATGGAAAAGGTCATCTGCCTTGTCCTCTTGAAGGTATTTTGATCCCGCATGAGTGAGAATGGGGGCCAAGGATTGGTTGAGGTTGCTAGGGTTTAACCAGGTAGGGGGTCGATAACCTATGAAGATCTGCATTGGGTAACCCATGTTGAGCTTATGTGATGAAACTCCACCCTTTAACAACCTTGTATGTTTGTTGTTCCCCTCTTATTGTTCTTATACCTATGGAAGCAGATGTTTCTTGTGTTTGTTGTTGCTCTTATCGTGGAGTCTTGTCAGCCATTGTTCACTTGACTATTTTAGTTGTGGGTCCTTCTTGTCATCTCCTAGCATAGGGGGTGGGCCTTAGGGTCCACATGGTTGGGTGGAATGTGCTATGCCCCCATTCTGTCCCTAGTCAAAGATCGAGATGCACAAAGATGTACCATTTGTAGTGACTCTAGAGTTGTAGCAGAGTTGGAACCAGTCTTGATGCTTTGTATTCATACATTTTAGTTGTATTGTTCCATGTTATTGTACTCTTCCCGTTCATGTTGGGAAGCACTATTGTATTGATGTAATCCTTGAATGATGTATCTTCTTTTATAAATATAATGTATATTGATCCTTGTATTACTATGTGGTTATTGCTTCATAGTATGCGATCCTTAATGGTGTTGTATTTGTGGAAATATTTATAATTAAATTCATAAGTGTGAAGGATGTAATGTAATGTAATATAGTTGTGGTTAGATAATCATCATTATGGATTTGGGGATGATATTAGATATATTCAAATGTAATGCAGTCATGTTACCCCAAAGGATTAGATAAGTGATTTGTATGTATGATTTAATACTAGTGATATATGTTAATGTACATGTGTTGTTTGTTTACTTTTAAAAAAAATTGTGTCATAAATGCTAGATGTTTTAGTGTCCTTTGGAGTTTGCATGGTGGGGCATTACATTGTGAATACAATAGGAGTAATTAAAAACCTAAATTTTTCCTTGCATGCATGTCCTAGTTGTGATGTGTTGCAAGATATTTCGGTCATAGACCTCCCTACTCATTTTTCCATTTGTTTATCTAGACATTTCACTGCTAAGATAGGTGGATACTAATCTGCTAATTGGTTTCACATGCTATTTAGAACTAGATCTGGCACTAAAGAAACCATAAAATCTGAGCCCATAGCAAAGGATGACCTAGAGCTTTATACTCCTAGTCCAGTAAACATGAACTATACATTACATGTCTAAAAGGAGGAGTGTTCTGCTCATGATCCTAAAAATCCTATAGAAGAAGTACCTGATTGTTTGTTGGATGAATGGGGAAATGCTTTACAATTTGACCCATTAACTATTGTTGAAGTGGAGGAGACTGGTCTTGGAACCTACTAAATTCATGAAGAGAATTCTACCATCCACAATCTCATAAAAACTCAAGAAGACTTAGGGGGATTGTGGCATATGTTTTTTTATGGTTCTACAAAAAAAATGGTGTTCTAGTGTTGGTGTAATGCTAGTATCTTTGAGTGAGGAGAGATATTATTTCTTTTTCAATCTTCAATTTAGTTGCACTAACAATGTGGCTGAGTATGAAGCACTCATCCAAGGTCTCCAACTTGCACAAAAAAGGAACATCAAATTGTTACAAGTTTTTGGTGATAGTGAATTAGTTGTCCATAAAGTTAGAACTCAAAGCTCAACCAAGAATAATCTACTCAAATCCTACAAACATAGGGTTTGGGATTTGATAGAGGGATTTGAGGGTTTTAACATCCAAACAACTATGAGAAACCAAAATAAACATGTTGATGGGCTTGGAACAATTGGTGCTTAGTTTGACATACCAACACATATTGCAAGCAAAAGGGAGTAGCATATTAGGCTTGTTGTGAGGCCCGCTGTTCCAAATAATTAGGATCACTGGAAAGTATTTGATAGTGATCAATAGATAGTGAATTTTCTACAAGAAGAGGTATAATTTTCTAAAAGAAATCAATCCAAGCTGCAAAATTAGTATGGTGATCAGATTGTGAAGCTGAGTAGAAATAAGCTACCAAATGGTCTCATTACTCTTGAAGGTATTTCAGCCATGATGATCGGTTAAAGCAAAAAAGGATGAATTTAGTCGTAAGGAAGGGTGACCTCAAGCCAATAGAGATTTCAAAAGGGAAGTATCTAAACTTAGGAAAGGTATGCTCTACCACTGAACATGATGTTTTCATAGATTTTTGCAATAGATACAATGATGTAGTTGCTTGGACTTATGAAGAACTAAAGGGTTTTGACCCAGGCCTTTCCCAACATACCATTGAATTAGACTGGGATGCCAAACCTATTAGGTAGAAACAAAGGCCTATAATCCTAAGATTGAGCCTTTGATGAGAGGAATTGGTCAAATTGATTGAAGATAGAATCAATTTTCCCATTAATCATTCCTCATGGGTGGAAAATCTTGTTCCTATCAGAAAAAAGAATGAGGAAATAAGATTTTGTGTAGATTTTAGGGATCTAAATAGAGCCTCCCTAAAAGATCATTATCCCTTCCCTTCCATAGAGTAGATTTTACAAAGAGTTAGTGGGTCAGAAAGGTTTTCTTTCTTGGTTGGCTACTTAGGCTATAATAAAATTTTGGTTCAAGAATTTGATCAACATAAGTCAACATTTACTACCAAGTGGGGCACCTATGCTTATTGTAAAATGTCTTTTGGTCTAACCAATGTAGGTGCCACTTTTCAGAGGGCCATGGATATGGCATTTCAAGGTGTGTTTAGAAAATTTGTATTGGTCTACCTAGATGATATCATAGTGTTTTCAAAGCATGCAAAAGATCATTTCAGTCACCTTGAGAAAGTATTTCAAAAATATAGGGAATATGGTATTTCCTTGAATCCAAATAAATGTGTCTTTTCCATTGATCAGGGAAAAATCCTTGGACACATTGTTTCAAAGGATGGCTTGGTCATTGATCCTACAAGAGTAAAATCTATCTTGGCTATCCCACTCCCTAATCACAAGAAGGGATTACAAAGTTTGTTAGGAACAATTAACTTTGTGAGGAGGTTCATTCCAAATCTTGCTACTTTGGTAAATCCTCTTACTTCTATGCTTAAGAAAAATGTGGTTTTTAAATGGACCAAGGAAGCTAAAGATAGATTTGAGGCTATCAAGAAAGAAATTTCTCATGCTCCTACCCTTGTCAATCCTAATTATGAAAGAGGATTTTATTCTTCACACCTTTGGAGGTGGAGCAAGTATATCAATTGTTCTAACACAACTAAATAAAGAAAATTTGGAGCAGCCCATTGCTTTCTTTAGTGAAGGGCTTAAGGAATATGAAGCTGGGTACAACTATGTTGAAAAGAAAGTCCTTGCTAATACTAGAGCATTAAAGAAATTTAGACACATGTTTTATAATAACAAGATATAGATAATGGTGCCCCATGTCAGCATTAAAGAGTTCCTATTGAGCAGAGATATCAATGAAAAAAGGGCTAGATGGATCACCAAGGTGATGGAGTATGATGTTGACATCAAAATCACCAAGTTACTGAGAGGAAAAGGGTTGTGTGAGAAACTTGTATCAACATTTGAGACTCCTACAGAGGCTGCCTTTGTGCTATAGGAACAACAAGCACCAAATACAAACATACATGGTAGTTGGGTACGTGATATGACTACCTTTTTGTGGTAAGGTAGGTATCCTCTAGGTCTAGATAGGACCAAAAGAAGACATTTTAGATTGCAGTCTATTCCCTATGCCATAGTGGATGGCATAATCTTTAGAAAGGATTTCAATGGAGTCCTATTAAGATGCATAAAAGTAGATCAGGTTAGCAAAATGCTAAATAAATTCCATGATGGCTCTTTAGGTGGCCATTTTTCTACAAGGACTACTACTAAAAATATCAAGAGGGTGGTTATTATTGGCCAACTTTATTCAATGATGCTCACAAATGGGTGAGAAATTATAAAAAGTGTGTTTTCTTTTCTAGAAAGAAAAGGTTGGCTGCCCTCCGTCTTCATCCCATTCAAGTTGATCAACCATTTACATAGTGGGGTTTGGATTTTATTGGCATGATAAATCCACCCTCAAGTGTTGGTCATAAGTGGATTTTAACAACCATAGATTACTTTACTAGGTGGAATGAGGTAGTTGCCTTAAAAGATGCCATTGATGCTTTAGTTTTGGAATTCCTTGATGGAATTGTTACAAGATTTGGCACTCCTTCCACCATCACTTTAGATAATTCCAAGGCTTTTACTAGTGCTCAGATCCTTGATTGGACAATTAATCATGGCATTTACTTGAAGACCTCATCTAATTACTATCCTCAAGCTCATGGCTTGGCTGAGTCTTCAAATAAAAATCTCATCAGAATTATCAAGAGGACCATTGAGGACAACCAAAGGGTTTGAAACAAGTTAAAGACAACACTTTGCATTGATAGAATTGCTCCTAAAAGAGAAATTGGTAATTCTCCTTTCATGCTAGTTTATGGAAGGGAAGTAAGGTTACCATTATCATTGGAGCTTCCTTCCCTTGAGTTGGTACATCAGCTAGAGTTAGAAGAAAATGATGCTATGCCAGTAAGGTTGGCTAAGCTTTTGGAATTGGAGGAGACAAGGAACAAGTCTATGCAAGTCATAGAAACACATCAAGCACATGTAAAAGAAATTTTGACAAAAAATAGTTCATAGGGCGTTCCAAGAGGGAGATCTAGTGCTAAAATGGGATATAGAAAGAAATAAAGCTAGAAGACATTCCAAATTTTATTCCATTTGGAGTGGTCCATATGTCATCACTAACTATAATGAGGCCAATGTATTCCACATTTCCAGATTGGATGGTGAGGTTCTTCCAATCTTAGTAAATGAGATTCATCTCAAACCCTATTCCTGATGAGTTTTGAGTTTCATCTACATATTGTAAATTTCTTGTTTTCCATGAAGTTCCCTTGCACACCCTGCATTATCCTTAAGGGAATATATGTTCCTAGTGTCCATGATTTTCTCCAAGTGTAGGGCTACACATGTTTTGTTTCACCCTTGGAAGGCCCAGTTTTGTTGACCCCCTTCATGAATCTATGCCCAATGGATTATTAAGGCCCATGGATTCTATGATTAGCAGGAAATCATCCAACATAAATTACCAAAATGTTGACATATTCTATGCCACCTTTGGATTCCCATCATTATATCTGATAAGAAAGATCCTATGTGTGCATCCTATTGAGATCCATGTTTATTTTTTATGAGATGGATCTAGTTCTAGAGGAATTGGTAAAGGTTGATGAGTAAAGGAGGATGTTTTTCAATTGCTACAAAGTTGCGCAAAAGTTTGCAATGTTGTTGTAAAAGTCACTTCTAGAGGTTTGCGTAGGAATCTAAGTACAAATTCAATATGGGTTTTTAGAGATGAGTCAATTGGTCTGGTTTGCATGATTTGAAGAGGTCAAACATGCTTGTGAATGATTTAATTATTCTCTCATATAGAATTAGGGTTTATAGTTAAACCTTAAGTTTTCCAGTCATGGAGGATGGGAAGAGTTTATATTTTTGTGTTGACTGGTAATTGACTATTGCAGGTCACATAAGTTATAACTTATGTCTTTAAAATCATTCGATGACCAACCCTCTTTCCTTGTGCTATAGGTTTGTCTAGTGAAGAGTTCATCATTGTTTCCCTTCACATCACTATTTGTGTTCTCATAACAAAGCCTTAATTGCGATGTGTGGTGTGCCCGTGATGAAGATCCAACAATGTGCATTGAAGTTTAAGGATCCAAGGGTCATTGGTGGTCTAGTGCATCACAATTTTTTTCTAAATTTCCCATGGCCTTGACGTGATATGCAATGGTGGTGATATGGTGGTTGTACTACATTAATCTCCACTATTCCCCACCAGACTGCGACATGTTTGGTGGGTCCCCGTCCAGCCCTATAGGATAACGGGCATACAACAAGTGTCATGGTGGGACTGAGGCCTTGGTTTGTTTTGTGTGGGTTCCGATGGATCAGATTTAATGCAAGAAGAGTTAATGGATATCACACCATCATTTCACATCATTATTGTGAATGATGCCACTCGAGTGATAACCACAATGGTCCTATATGTTGTGATGAGAGCATCAATAGTTCAGATTTGAAGGCTAGGATCTGACGGTCATCACGAGGCTTCTTAACATCGTGGTTTGGAAACGTAGAATATAGGGCCTTTCCATGATGAGTGATGAAAGGGTGTGTGAGATTTGCATGGGTAGGTGGTAGTTTCCCACTATTCTGCAATGATATGGTGGGTCCTGAGTTGAACCTAGTGGGGGAGTGGGCAGGTGATATGTGTTAAGGAATGGGTGATGTATTAAAGCTATGTGATAGCCGTTGATCTTGATTCTCATGTGATCAATGATCTCATTTTAAATTCTTATTGGGAATCTAATATCAACCGTCCATTTCCAATCCAATGGTCAACATTCAAAATACAATGGCTAACTCCTCCTATTCATGACAATTTTGCAAAAGTAATGTCTTAGTGACATTTCCAGCTACCAGATCAAATCTAATCGATTATGGATCAAAATTTCACACTTTTTCAATGTTATATTCATTGATGGATGGTTCCATTACTCCTTGATGTGCTGCATATGCTATATTCTCTTGTCAAGGTATGTTGGTCTAATTTTTCACTGCGGATTTCATGTGTTTCCATCCCTACATCCATGTGAGTCATCATTCTGGGGCTTGTTTGAGTTGTCAAAGCCTTTATGGCTAGTTATGTTGCTTTGTAATGGGATCAATTCAAATCATTTTAATCTAATCAAAGTTCATCTTTCTGAAACCCTAGTTAGGTTTGGGCTAGGGATTTGGATTCAAACCTCAGTTATGCCTAAACTATAAAGGCAATGTTTGTATCTTTTTGAAGGATTCTTCCTCAAGCTCCTCTACGGTTTTTCTTTTGTAGACCTAATTTTTTTTTCATTCTACCATTGTAAATATTACTTCTAAGGTTTATGTCAATAAAATTCAACTATTATCACTGTAATATCTTGCATGTTTGAGTAAAATCTATTTACCTTCATGTATGAGCATGTATTTTAGCTATTTCATTGATATATTATGCTATTCTGAATTAGGAAGAAGTAAACTCTAAATTCAGTGCATTACCTTCTTTACATTTCATGTATCCTATCTCTTTTCTCTGTGATATCTTAGAGTAGAATAGCAATAGGGTTTTCATGTGCTCAGTTAGACCAACACATTTTCACTTATTTTGGTAAAGGAAGCCAACCTTCTCCGAAGACTTGACCTCATTTTGCAAGGTTCCACACCTTGAGGTCATTTCCATTGTGTCATTAGAACATTGAACTCTTGTTCAGTAGGGTGCAATTTTATGTGACAATAGTAACATCTAAGGTCATTATATATTTGCACCCAAGAAGCATTTGCTAGTTGGATATTAAAGATGTTGATACTATTCAAATATTCTATGTATCTTTTGAATTGTAGCCATCCATTCTTAAGATGTAATAATATATGTGAATTTTTAATTAACTTTGATGGCTTGTTTATATAGAGGCCATCATTCCTCTATTTTAGGATTGGGAATTGTTGATAACTATGGGGCAATTAATGAAGAATTATCATTAGTTTGTTTATTTTATATTTTCTTTTCAATTAGATCAATAATTTTGTTCATGTATACTTATAGCTAATGGGATCTAATCCCTCAGAATCAGTAGGAGACCCGTTCATACCATAATATGGTCCTAAATCAAATATCCAATTGATCACCGTGTCGGTACTGTAAATATGCAGTTACAAATAATCCAGCGAAAGTTATAGGAATTAGACCTAACACAATTCCGAATAACAAAACTTCAATCATATTTTTATTTATTAAAAAAGAATAGGTAAGGATTCATAGCTAATCTATATAGTACCTCAAATTGACTTGGAATCTCAATTCCTATTTAGGGTTTTATTTTATTTCAAATAAGTCATATACTACTTAACCCAATGAATAGGATTGAGGTGAAAATAAGCAAAGCTAATAAAAAACCAAAATAACTAATTATAGTAAGCATGGAAGGAATCAATGAAAAAAAAAACAATGATTGATACGTATTTTTGTTAGGCAATTACCTCAATTTTTCGCTAGGAACAGAAAGAAAAAATCATCTAAATAAATAGATACCAATTTATAATTGAATATCTAACAATTGTTAATGTTGTTTTGTGAACACCTGTGTCCCTAAAACATAGACCATTCGTACACTGATTGAAATTCTCAGAATATTCTCAGAATTGACTATGCAGCCTACAAAATAGGCTTGATTTGACAATTTGATGGTATTTATTAATTAATTAAAAATATATTTATTATTTTTAATTAATTAATAAATACCATCAAATTGTCAAATCAAGCCCCTTTTGTGGGCTGCATAGACATTGCCGAAATTCTCACTCTTTATGGAAAAAGTGAGAAAGGTTTTGGAAAAAGCACCCCAAGAGAATATTGTGCCATTTCTCAGGTATATTGTGAAACATTTCTTAATTTGAAGATTTTCCATTGAAGTTTAGACTATATATGTGTAACTGTGAATAATTCTAGTGAAGCATAAATTGGTTGTGATGTATCTTTCTAATTTTGAAGTGTATTTTACAATAGTTCTAAAAATTTATATTTATAACTCTTCTCTCCTTCCCTTTTCATTTTCTTTAAATTCTTATTTTTTTTTATCAAAGTGTTTATAATTTTGTAAATCGTTTGGAATTTAATGTTTAATCTATAAAGTCCCAGGTTTAATTTTATTAAATTTACAAAAATATTTCAAAAATTGATCTTATCTATGAATCCTATACCATAAATTTCCTTTTTAAAATAATACACAATGAACCTCTAAGTGATCTAGTGATTCAAGCCCTAACAAGAAAAGCCTTGGGATAATTAAATTAAGTTTTAGTAGTGAATTTTTCTTTCAAGAGAGGTAAGGTTTGATGTGAATTTTATTTGAGTTGCATGTGACTGTAAGACCTATAAAAATATCTAGTGAGGATACAATGAGACTAATTATTTGTTATTAATCTTGAATAAATTGGTGCACACTTCTACTGTGAGTGGATGATGAGGTATTTTGGGTAGGTGCAAAGGATTTCTACTGTAATAACCGCATACATGTGATCTCACTACAACACCATGAGGATAGGTACTAGCCATAATTTATAGTCACTAACATCCCATTTAGTGACTTAAATTATGAGGGAGAAAGTGCAACTCCTACACTAGATATAGATAATATGGGGGTGACACTATGGTTTTTTGAATGGTGGTAGGAATCACAATTTGTATTGATATATTATTGATGCACCTATAGGAGACCTTAAGCCTCTAGAATGAGGAGAGAATGCATAGGATATTTAGGTACTAGTATTAGGGCCATGATGATATAAGGATGAGGATATACAAATAGTAGAGGAGAGGTTTAGATCCTAACCTCAAATGACACAACCACCACCATCCACTAGTGGTACACCCAAGTAGACTGTGAAAGGAGAGTCAAAAAGTGTAGCAAGTATGAGGCTCTTCTTACACTAACTATAACCATATATACCATAATTCCAACTACAACATTAGCTAAATTAGCAAGTTGCCCCTCTGGATCCTAGTAGCTAGATCAAGGACCCAAGTTAGAATATGTTTAGTTATGTATTTTTATTTGAATAGAATAATAAATGTATATTTGATTATTTTATATGATGATGAAAAATTAGAATTATATTTTTATTTTTCATTGTATATATGGGAGTGGATCTACTCCATCAATTGAGTCATTACAAAGATGGTCCTTATTTTTTAGCTTGAGTTGGGTGTATGGGATAGCTATATGCCATTAAAAATAGGCATGTAGAGACTTTTGAGACCATTATGTAAACTAGAACTACCTATGAGGAGAGTAGAGTTTGATGGTATAAGATCATTATAGAGGTGGTATCCTTGATTGTAAAGTAAGACTAGTCCATCACCCAACTTACATCACCTATTACCAAGTGAGATTGAGTGGTGGCATAGGTAGCATCACTCTCAACTAAGAATAATTAGGTCTTGATGAGAGAAGAGAGTATATAGATTACATGTGATGCTATATAGAATGAAATATATCATATATTTGTAGAGTTTTAAAGAATCTAGTCAACAATATCAATGGATTTTGGCCATCCTAGAGTATAGGCATTGATGGATCATATTATTGTGGTATAAGAGCATAATTTCTAGCTCACAGAGGAGGTAATATATATGAGGGGCCTAGTTAGGGGCTTATAGAAATGTATTAGGTCTTGGACCCACTCTTGGTCAATAACATATTTATGATAGCCACTAGATCAAAGTAGAATAGCCACTTGCACCTTAGGGCTTGGGAAATCATGCACTATTGTGATGTATATATATGTAATATTATTTATATATATACCATATTTTTATATAGTAGTGGTTTTAAACTTATGGAACATTTACAAATATATGATATTTTGATCAATACATATGTGTTATGGATGTTTTACTTTATATGCATGCTTATGATTTTTATATGATGATGTTGATCAAATTGT
The DNA here is from genome assembly GCA_007258455.2 of Sequoia sempervirens. NCBI lineage: Eukaryota > Viridiplantae > Streptophyta > Pinopsida > Cupressales > Cupressaceae > Sequoia > Sequoia sempervirens. Next base: position 568,827,101 of record VDFB02281492.1, on the reverse strand, counting down.
TTAATTAAATGCTATTAATATTTAACCAAATAATTTTGATATATTTTTAACTTAAATTCTATATGATATAATTAAAAAAATTGAATGAAATTATCTAATTAAATACTATAAATATCTAATTAAATAATTAAATAATTTTTCTTAGTTAAATACTATAAAGATCTAACTAAACAAAAAAATGGCATCGTAAAATAATGCAATATTTTTCATATTTAAATGAAAAATACAACATGAAATTTAAGAGAATAAAAATTGTTGAGAATATAAAAAAGTATGCATAGGAATGTAAACTAGATGAACTACTAAGAAATTAAATGCATCATGTTTATGAATACATATATTATACTTAGAATATAAAATTACATATAAATCATAGCACAAGGTAGTTGTGTCAATAATGGAATGACACAAGATAAATAACATGAAACTCATGAGAATGAGACATTACAAAAATTTATCCCAAGACAAAGAAATCATTTGTGAAAATAATGAAGATGAATATTGTTTATAGGTTCCTTGAGAGGCTTACCCCATTGTAGATAGAACATAAGATCTAAAAAAATAAATGAAGGTGATGATGTAATGACATAGCTATTTAGGATTGATTTTTACCTTAGTACCAACTTGGACATTTAAATTACATAGATTCTCATAGAGAACTAAATAACCTAATTGTAAAGAATGATTAAGAACACATTAATTATAACTACAATTGATAATTTTTTGATAATATTAGAGATGTTAAAGATAATTGATATGATTCTCATCAATCATTTCATGTTGTTATATATGTTTCTAATAATACATATTATCATCAATGATTCATTGAAGTGAAGCCTACAAATATAAAACCTCCACCTCCAAAGGCATGATGGCATTAGTTGCATAGAAAATATTATATTGGGTAGCACTAATAGCTATATGAATGCTCATATGATATGACCATAATGAATAAAAGAGTTATTTGTGCTAATAGGTATCATGTTTTTTTATAGTTTTATTAAAACATTGTTTAATTATTTTATTTGAATCCTCAACTTGATTCTTAAATCAAGGATATTAAGGTGTTAAGAATTTATGTTGAATGTGGAATTTTTCAAGGAATTACTTTACATATTTATTCTATTTAAATGAGGATCAATTATCATAAAAAAAGTATAAGGGAATCTAAAGTGAGAAATTATGTTATCAAGAAGAAATATCTAGATTACTTTTGTAGTCATGGATTGAAGTATAATAGCTTCAAATAATTTCACAAATAAATCCATACTAGGGATAATGAAAGTACGACCTTGATAAGAATGTGGTAAAGTTTTATTGATTATATCCAATCGTTTAATGAAAAGTGGAAAAGGATAAGTTTGAGAATAAAGTTACTACACATGAGATTAAATAATATTGCTACATTGTTAACATTGAGGTCATTTCTTGATAAATTTGAAAGAATCTTGTTTTATTCTTTGCCAATAGTTCCCCATTCAAAGATTTTTTTGGACTAAATATATGTCATCCAAATTATCCCACAAGAACCTAAATGGGACTTTTGAAGAGAAATTGGCGCTCAAATTTAGTCAAGTAATGATGAAGATCATTGTAAGATCGTCAATATAAGACATTAAAAAGAATGATATAACATGTTGTGAGATTTTGAATTAAAGTGAGAATTTTTAAGAGTTATTCATGAATGTACCATCACTCAAATAATTAAATATATGGGAGCACCATTCATTAAAATCAATGTTAGAACATAAAATAATATATATAATTTACTATCTATTAGATGCATAAAAAAGCTGAGAGGGGGGGTGAATTAGTTATACATTAAAACATTCAATCCCTCATTAACTTTCAAACCCTTTTCAAAATTTAAACCCTCATTAAGCATTAGCAGAATGTAAACATATGAAAAAATAATACAAACACAACCATACATAATAGAACACCAAATTTACATGGAAAACCCTAGGTAGGGAAAAACCACAGTGAGGATTAGCTCACACACACACACACACATATATATATATATAAATAGCAACACCAAATACAATTAGGTTCACTACCCAAAAGAAAGAAGAAAGAAGAAGACTGTTACAAAGATATTCACTATCTTAGAGCAATAGGAAAAATTCACCACTGTAACTCTACACCATCCATAAACTTTAGCTCACTTCCTCTAGCAACTTCAAACACACTAAAAATGTGGACACCTTCTACTCACTACATCCAGAGTCATAGGAATTTAAGCTCACACTTAGATCACTACAGTTGATTACATTCACATCTCACACACACCTTACACATGCCACACTCATCTCCAACAATTCTCCTTTCATTTATACCAACCACAACCTCAAAACCCTTCTCCATGTTGACCATAATGAAATGTATGCACCTCAAACATGTATCCACTAAATAGGTCAACACCAAACACTTTCATGGTGGAAATAAGTGAAGGTAGACCATGCCAAGGGTTAACTAGGACCCAAAAGTACATTGAAAAACTTCACCACACTTTCATAAACAACAAAAAATCTCTGTGATTTGTGCTAGCACCTAGGGCAGCCAAACCTACACTAATAATAACAAGCAACCAGACACACACCTCTCCAAGTCTGAAGACAACATGAAAACCATAAAGCAACACTTCACAACATCTAAACAACATCCCAAAATATTCCAACATCATTAGAATATTCTACAACACCGCCACAACCACCTACAACTGAGAACACCATCATTCTATGCAACCAACCAAACTACCATAGAACACTTGACTTATGAATCCATACTTATGGAATAGCTAAAAACCAACAAATTCAAGGCAAGGTAGATAAAGGAAATATTATCACATTTCCAAATCTACAAGACAAGAAACCTTATTTTGGAGAAATGCAGAGCAATCTCATTTCTCCCAGACAACCTTCTACACATACAAACACTTTGTCAAACACATTTTCCATTGCAAAATGATCTAGAACCTAAAACTATCGATATAGTACCTTTGAAAACCTCTATTCATCTCATCCAAACTGCACAATCATATCTTCAACCATGAATAAATTCAAAGTACAACACTAAACACACTTTTGTCACACTACACACTCTTTTATTCATTTTTTGTCAAAAACACTTGGAAACCAAGTGAACTAGTTGCATCAACAACACCTACTCAACACTACAACACCTTCTCATCATAAATACACTAGAGGTTGATATTCATGTGACATCAAACCTCAACACATCCATACTTGACATTAATGAAAAAACTACCAAAAATCTCCAACAGTCTCCCCAATTATACTAGAGGTTGACATCAATGACAACCCCAAGAATCTTTGAAAAATCTCCCCCTTTTTCATTGATGGTAACACCATATGTAAAAAACCATAAAAAAAAAACTATCATCAACATCGACAAGTCTACATCAAGCAACAATCCCCCTTACTAGCGTATATCTTACACTTCACTCACTCTCCTTCACCTCTACTTTATAGACTTCTTCTCCCACTATGTGAGAAGTTATTCAAACATTACTCTCCCCCTTTGATATCAATGGAAAAGGGAAAAAATCTCACCCTTTGACATCACCTACACACTTCGCTCTTTAGGAAAAAACAACAAGCACCCGCTCTCTCTATTACTCTTCTCCATACAATCCTTACTACTGCACACACTGCATTGCTCATTCTTCAGTGTTCTTACTTTTTAGCTCTCTCTCCCCGTTAGGGGCACAAGATATGCTCCCCCTGATTCTACCAAACAATAACACTACTACCTACTCCTCCCAAGAGGTAACTTTCATCATCAGTCCAAGACCAAGAATGCATCTTGAAATGCTTCCTAGATAGATGCACCAACTTATGCATCGAGTTGAAATAATGAGGGGCAATAACCCCTAAATTCTGCTAGAGATACTCAAAATTATCTTTTGGAAGATCCTTTATAAAAATATCTACAACTTGATCATTTGTAGGCACATACTCCAACTTCACCTCATTCTCTGCAACTTTCTCTCTTAGAAAGTGATACTGGATAGAGATATGCTTTATTCTTAAATGCATCATTGAGTTCTTTAAAATATTGATAGCACTTGTATTATCACACAAGATAGAAATTGGTTCATCATATGATACTCTTATATCCTTCAATGTATGCTTCATCCATAACACCTATGTACAACATGATATTGCTGCAATATATTCTGCTTTTGTAGTAGATGATACCGAATCCTGCTTCTTACTCAACCAAGACAACAATTTTCTTCCAAGAAAGAAAGTACCTCCAATTGTACTTCTTCTATCATTTGCACAACCCACCCAATCTGCATCTAAATAAGTACTCAAAGAGAAATCAATATCCTTAGGATACCATAGACCAAAGTTTGAAGTTCCCTTTAAGTATCTAAATATCCTTTTAACTATTGGAAAATGTGATTCTCTGGGATCTTCTTGAAATCTTGCCACAAGACACACTACATGCATGATATCCGTTCTATTAGCAGTTAGATATATAAGTCCACTAATTATTGATCTATAATTGCTCTGATCTATCTTAGGAGATTCATCATTTTTTCTCAACTTGCAACTAGTAACCATAGGAGTACATACTGGTTTAGAATCCTTCATTCCAAAATCCTTCAACATTTCCTTAACATTCTTTGACTGAGAAATGAAAATACCTTTTTTTGATTAACTGATTTGTAACCCAAGGAAGAAATTCATCTCCCCACAAATTGACATCTAAATTTTTTTTTTTGCATCTCTTGTACAAAATTCTTAAACATACCTTTATTTCCTCCAAATATTATTTCATCAACATACACTACCATAATCAATATTTTCTCTCCCTCTACCTTGAAGTAAAGGTTTCTATTTGCAGTACCTTTTTGGAATCCTTGTTGCAACAAGTTCTTATCCAACCTTGCTTACCAATCTCTAGGATCCTGTTTGAGTCCATACAATGCCTTCTTCAACTTGCAGACCATATCAACATCTTCTAATAACTGAAAACCTTCCAGTTGTTCAATGTACACTTCTTTTAACTCACCATTCAAGAATGTAGACTTGACATCGATATGATATACCTTGAAATTTTTATGTCATGAAAAAGAAAAACACATTCTAATGGCTTCCATTCTTTCCACCAGAGCAAAATTCTCTTCAAAATCTATTCGTTCCACTTGTGAGTAGCCCTTACACACAAGTCTAGCCTTATTTCTTACAACATTTCCATCCTTATTCAACTTGTTCCTAAAAAACCCACTTAGTTCAAATCACATTCTTATTTAATAGTCTTGGGACCAATTCCCAAGTCCGATTCTTCTCAATTTGTTCCAACTCTTTTTTCATAGCTTTGATCCAATTATCATCTTTGCATGCCTTAGTTACTGTTTTAGATTCTACTTCAAAAAGAAAACAAAAGTTTACTTGTTCCTCTATCATAGTAGCTTTTCTCCTTGTCAACACACCTTTTCTCTTGTCTCCAATGATTTGATCTTCATAATGATTCTTCTGCACATACTTAGGAGTATTAGAGATCCTTTTCAGAGCTTCTTCCTCTTCAACTACCATCTCTTTTTCTTTCTCTTCTTTTTATTCTTCACTGCAAGGGGGTTCATCAGATTCACATCCTTCTATCAACACAAAACTCTGATATGGTTCTTCATCCACTTTGACACTTGTACTTTCAACAATATTGTTCAACCTTTTGTTATAGCATCTATATGACTTGCTCTTTGTAGAGTATCCAAGGAATATTCATTCATCATATCTTGCAAAAAACTTTCCTAAGTTTTCTTCATCTCTCCTGATATAGATTTTCTTCCAAACACTGAAATATTTCACAATAGAAGGTTTTCTATACCATAACTTATAGGGTTTCTTTGAATCGTTCACTCTTTCTTTACCTTTGTTGAGTATGTATACTATAGTATGAATTGCTTCTTTCTAGTATATTTTTGATAGATTTGCTTCCTTCATCATAGTTCTTGTTGCTTCTTGAACCGTCTTGTTCTTCCTCTCCACAACTCTATTCTATTGAGGAGTCTTAGGAGTTGACACATATCTCTTTATTCAATGATATTCACAAAAACTATTAGACTCATTCGAGGTGAACTCACCACCTCTTTTAGACCTGAAGCACTTGATTTTTAAATTCATTTCATTCTCAACCATATATTTAAAATCTTTAAACTTATCTAGAGCTTCTAATTTTTCTTTGAGAAATGACACCCAAGTCATTCTGGAATAATCATCTATTAATATAACATGAAATACCTGTCACCTTGAGAGCTTCTTATTTTGGTAGGTCCATATGGAACAACTCCAAAGGTCCTTCAAGAGAATATTCTTTAGTTTTGAACCTGTAGACATAAAAAATATACAGATTGATATCGCACACTCGATCCTGATCTACTAACATTGCCTCATCCTGAATTATCCCTCTATCTAACCATTTAATCGAATAGCCTTATTTGATTAAATTCATCATAATTCCCCTTTTAATTAAATAAATTCCTCGATTTAATTAAATCATTCTCTATGTAATTAGCTAGGTCATTTCATCTTCCTATCTTTGTTTAATTAAATAATCCATATTATTTGATTAAATCTCTAAAGTTCATCTAATTAAATTAAATAAATCAAACATTTATCTAATTTAATCTAACATCACCCCCTATGGTTAAATAAATCAAAAATATTTATTTAACTAGGTCTAAACATTCTCTTCTCATTTTGAGTTATTTAAATCCTAAAATCTAAGTCAAAATGGTCAAATCAACTAACATCATTTAAATTAATCAAATCATGATTAATGCTAATCCTAATCACTCAAATCCTCTAGATTTTTTCAACTTGCACATGAAAATAAATTTAATTTCAATTTATAAATCATCTATTCTCATTCAAAAAGGAATCCAAGATGGAATATTCCTCAAATTTGAAATCTCCCCAAAAGGACTGGGTCCTTCCAACAAAGCATTTAAAGCTCTTACATTGTCTCTTACATGTCTCCCACTTGGCATTTAACTCATCTTTCATCCCCCCTAAACATGTCATTTCATCAAATTCAAATTTCAAAATTGCACAATCCTCAAAACTTGCGCATCCTCCATCCACTAGAGGTTGACAAGTGGCATCTTGCCATTGGTTGAATGTTAGTCCCACATTGCTCTATTTTGGACATTCATCCATCTTGGCATTCTATAAATAAGAGGCTAATCTTCTCATTTCATCATCCACAATTTGAGTAAACTTACTATGCTCAAATATTTAGCAAATTCTATCCATTATCATTGAATCTTAGCTAGGTTATGTAGATTTTTCCATTGGAGCACTCATCAAGCATCAACAAGTGGATCAAATTTCTTCATCAAATCACCATTGCATCATTGGAGTTGGGAAAGGGCCAATTTTCACATCAAATTGGCACCAATTCCCTCAAGAGATTAGGAGTTTGTTTGCTTTAGAATAGGATTTGATATGCTTTTAAACTTTATTGTGTTCTTCATTTCATATTCTATCTCTTTTTCTATTCAAATGAATTTCTTGAGGAATCCTTATTCTTGCTTGCATTCCATCTTCTAATGTGTTTGTTCATGTTGTTTTGCAGGTATTAGGATTGGGGTTCGTACAATACCTCTTCTTTTTCTACTTTTCAAAAAAGCATTCCTTATAGATTGAATTGATAGGATTTGTAATCTTTAGTGGATCTCTCACAATGCCAGTAGAACTAATCTTCACTAAGCTATCAAAATTGATGTGACCCATTCTTCTATGCCAAAAACAACTTTCATTGATTTGAGACATAAAACACTTAACACCACCGAATTTGAGCTGATAAACATTACCTTCTATCCTTGTACCTATAGCAACCAAAGTACCAAAGCTTCCTTTTCTAATTTCACAACCATTATCCTAAAACACCAAATTGTATCCTCTGCTACATATTTTTCCTATACCAAGAAGATTATGTCAGAGACCCTTGACATAAAGAACATCATCTGTTTTATGCTTTCCATCAAAATTAATTGAACCTTTTCCATAAATCTTAGCAGATGTATCATCACCAAACTTAACAATACCACCATCATACTTTTGAAGTTTAACAAAATTACTCTAATCACTCATCATATTATTTGAGCATCCACTATCAATTATCCAATAATTCCTCTCCTCTCTTGCATGAAAATCAGTCACCATAGTTCCTTTAATGTCATGACCTATTTTTGTAGCCCTTTCCTTCACACATCTTTTAGGATTAGTAGAAGTAGTTCCAATTTTTAGAGCCATGAAAAAGCATCCATCACTGCCATCATCAAGATAGTTTGATTCCTCATCATCAGATACACCATTGTATTTTTCAACATAATAAATCTTCTTGATAGATTCACCTTTATGATCCTTATGTTCATCATTTGCAACTTTGATTGGACATTTAGAAGCATAATGAACCATCTTTCCACAATTGAAGCACTTAAAGGGTAACTTACCTTTGTATTTTCTAGTGTCCTTTTTCAATCTTCTTACAATTTTTTCTTCCACCTCATCAAGATCATCTAGATCTGATTCATCACTCTTCTATGCCTTGCTGACAAATCTATAGTACCAAATTATACTTAGGCATCTCCATATCTGCAATTTTTGCATTTTTCATATTGGTGCATGAATATACCCCTACTTGAATGGGGAAGATGTACCTAGGATTATTTTTCCTAATAATGAGCTAGTGAATTTTTGTTACCTACCTACATACTTCCAAAAAAATCATTTTTTCTAAGGGGTACCTTGGGAGTTTATATGGAATCTTGTGAAAGCTTGCCACTCTGATGTAGGAGAAATTTTTAAATTGGATGTAATTTTTTCTCATACCCTTCAATGCTTCCATGACTTCATTGGATAGCCTTATAAAGAAATATCCTTCTAGCCCTCTGATTACAACATAAATAAAGTTGTCATTGACAATGTAGAAGTGTGTATAACTATCATCCAACTTCAATTGGGGATAGTGTTCATAAATGGTCACATCTCCTAGCTCAAGAGAACCAATTTTGGCAAGTCCTGGT
>VDFB02281492.1:568802168-568817937 GCA_007258455.2 Sequoia sempervirens | reverse complement strand
CTTGATCTATCAACAGATTCTCCATCTTCAGCTTCCACATTTCAAAATTATTTCCAAAAAATCTATCCACCTCTATTCTCCTTGATGAACTTTCCATTTGAAAAATTCCTACAACAATATCACAAATTATCTTTTGCACAAGCTCCCACTCAAATCTGGATTAGTTTAAAAAACCAAACAACCCACAACTGAAACCAAAGGTGATTAGGCTCTAATACCACTTGTAAGGAAGCTAAAGTAGTAGAACGACTTCCTACACTAATCTTAAGAGGAGGATAATGTAAAAATTTATAGATATTTACAACTATTAAAGAAACTTAAACAATATATCATGCATACCACAACACAACAATTTACATGTGGAAAACCCTTTCAAGAGAAAAACCCCACACTCCAAAAGTCACCCAATATATTATTCAAAAATCACAAATATTACAATACACTTGTAGAGTAAGATTCTCATAGAAGTATCACCAACTAGAGTCTAGAGGCAACACAACTACTAGTAGACTCTTAGAATACATCACCATACACAACTGTAATACAATTCCCTCATAAAATAGGCTTGCCTTCTAGATCAAGTCAATCCAACAAAATGTCTATTATCAGATATGAGACCTAATGATGAATGGTCTAGATTTATAATAATAATACATAAAATGTGGCTTTCCCTACCCCCCCACACTTACCCATCAATAGTAAACCTTATGTAATTGCAAGGTTGATACACATTTTCCTAACAAATATCCCACTTCTTAAATACCTTGCAAGAGTAACGAGAGGGAGTATAAACATCATCTATTAATCGCTAAGAGCTGAAAGACCCATAAACTCAGAACACCATCTGAACTTCTTTATGCTCACAAGCTTAATTAAAGAATAAAAAAAACTCATCAAAGTCTCTACCTTAACCAGCTTCACACTACCATCTTCGACCATATTGTACATCAATTTGCTTGGTCCTAGAATGAAATGTTAGGTTCTTAGCTAGAGGGATCACACTCTATCACAATAAATTATCACTACACCTTGTTTTATTCCAATATCTAAAAACAATATCTTAAGCCAAACAACTTCTTTACAAGCATGAGTAGTTTCCATATACTCAACTTTAGTAATGGATAAAGCAACCATAGTCTGATGCTTACTCATCCAACTAATTTCACCACCAAATAAAGTAAAAACATAAGAACTGGTGGATCGTTTGCTATCAACATCACCTACCCAGTATAAATCCACATAACCATGAATATCAAGGGAAATATCATCTTCAGTGAAATTACTATGATAACACAATTAATACTCTTGGATACCACACAAATATCTAAAGAATATTTTAATTGCATCCCAATGAGCTCTACCAAGATTAAAAATATATTTGGAACAAAATCCCATTGCTTGGGAAATGTATGGTCTATTAAAAACCATAGCATACATAAAACTTCCAAGTACACTTTGGTAAGCCACTCTGCTCATGTCTTCCATATCTAATGGGGATGTTGGACAATCTGAAATAGATAATTTTTTTAGAGATGAAAAAGGAAAACAAAATGGTCTACAATGTTGCATGTTAAACCTATGTAAAATTGAATTGACATACTTAATCTGGCCAAGCCATAGATTTTTCTTCACTCCATCTCTTCTAATTTCCATCCCAAATGTGTCTAGCTTCACCAAGAGCTTTCATTTCAAATTTAGCTACAAGTTGAAATTTTAGTTCTGAAATCATACCTTTCCCTTTACCAATCAATAACATATCATCACTATAATGTAATAAACATTAAATGATCACCATCAGTTTTATAGTAAACACAATGATCTGATTTAGAATGCTTAAATCCCAAACTCAACACATATGCATCAATTTTTTTGTATCACATCCTAGGACTCTGTTTTAGGCCATACAAATATTTCTTCAATTTGCAAACCAATTTACTTTTACCTTTCACCACATAGTTCTTTGGTTGTGTCATATGAATATCTTCCTCTAAGTCACCATGAAGGAAAGGAGTTTTCACATCCATTTGTTGAACCTCTAAATCATAAGAAACAACAATTAAAAAAAATATAATGGATGCCATTTTTGTAATAGGAGAAAATATCTCACCATAATCAACACCCTCAACTTAAGAGTAATCTTTTGCAACAAATATTGATTTGTACTTCTCAATACCTCCACTTGAACCAATATTTTTCTTGAACACCCATTTGCAACCAATAGGTTTTTGTCCTAAAGGAAATGGTACAAGATCCCATGTATCATTCATTTTCAAAGCTACCATTTCTTCATCCATAGCAATCTTTCAAGATTTTTCATCATTCATACCTAATGCCTCTTCTACTGATGTAGGTTCATCCATGTTAGTATTCAAAGAAAAAATACATCTCCAATCATCCGGTGAATACCTTTTAGGTGGTTGTCTATGCCTTGTAGACCTACGAAGAAGCTAAGTTGAAGGTTCTTCCTCCTCTTCTAAAGATTCAGAGCTAGATGAGATCTCCTTCCATGGGCCTCAATTCAACTTTCTCAAGTGTAGAAATAAATTGAATCACATCTTATTGTTTACTTTTTTTTGGATACAATGTAACAAAAGAAGGCTTAGTTTCTCTAAAAATAACACTCTACTATATATTACCTTCTATGCAACATGATCCCAAATCTCGTATCCTTTGACACCATAACTGTATTCGATAAAGATACATTTCACATCATTTTTCTCCAAATTTATTTGCTTCTCCTTTGGAACATGTACATATGCCTCACAACCAAAAACTATAAAATATATTAATGAATTATTGTGACCTGACCATGTCTCTATAGGAATCTTATCAACAAGAGCTAATGGAGGAGACCTGTTAATTAGGTAACAAGTGTTGGACTAATCACCAACATCTCCCTTTAGATTCAGGACATGGACTAACTGCGTCTTGTGGATTTGTTTATCTCTAGAATTTGTATGGAGCATTAATAGGTGGATGTTTTGGTGCAATGAAAAATGTGTTCCAACAAATGATATCAAAGTTGGGTCATGGGTTTGAATCCCTGTAGGTGACGCTGAGGGGGGATTTTTGGACTAATCACTAGTGTCTCCCTTGAGATTTGAGATATGGACTAACCACCTCTTTTGGATAAAATTATCTCTAGAATTTGTATCAAATGTTAACAAGCCAATGTTTTGGTGGAACAAAAAACATGTTCCAACAAGTAGTGGAAAAAACTTTAGCCAAAAACCTTTGTTCTAGACCAACATCACTCAACATATTACTATCCTTCTTCATCAATGTCCTATTCATTATTTTTGTAACTCCATTATGTTGTGGATAATACATAGTTGTATTTTGTCTATGAATATCATACTCTTATAGAATCTATCAAAATCATTAAAGAAAAATTCATCACCATTATCAATCCTCAAACATTTTATTTTTTTACAATTTGCAACTCAAACATTGCTTTAAATTCTTTAAATCGAATCCACTTCAAATTTACTCTTTAGAAAACATACCCATGTCCTTCTACTATAATCATCAATGAATGAAACAAATATCTAGATTTTCCAGTTAAAGGAACATCTACAGGACCAAACACATAAAAATGAATAAGATCTAATACACCACAAAATTTATGAGAACTTTAGTAAAACTAAACATGATTATGTTTTCTATAAATGGAATGCTCACATAAATCAAATTCAAGATTACAAACAAACAACCCTTCAACAAGGTTTTTTATTTTTCAAGGTCCTTAGACCCTTTTCTCCAATGTGGCCAAGTCTTTGGTTCCATAGAATAGTTTTGTCTATAGGTAAATTTTATTCGGAAGAAAGAGAACCCTTGGGTACCCGAAGCCATGACCATTTACTGAAGATGAAACCATCACCTCTTTCACATACTTTATTTTTACAAAAGTACTATTGAAGTCAATAGTTCATGCATTAAGCTTATACAATGTGCCATATCTAAAACCTCTAGCAATCACCATAGCATCTCTAACCATATTGCATTGTGCATCAGAAAATACTACCTGCACACCTGCATCTATTAGTTTTCTCAACACAACATTAATCTTTTTTTTTCTACCATTTGGATACTTGATTCTAACTTTACCATGGCCAAAACTATTTAATCAGGAATCATCACCCAAGTATACCTTACCTCCATCAAATTCTTCATATTCAAACAACCAATTTGTATTTGAAGTCATATGGAAAGATGCATCTGAGTCACCGACAAAAGAAAAAACTGACTTTGTAGAACCCTAATTCTAGAAGCTTCTAAAAAGCTTATTATAAGCGGTTTGGATGGGGGTTGCAGTAGGGAATTATTAGCAATATTGTAATATGTTTTACACTGGATAATAAAATCATTGGATGGTTGTGGTTTTGTGGATGTAGCCCATATTAGGTGAGCCAAATTAAAATCTTTGTGTTGTCTTGTTTCTTCTATAATTTTGTGTGTTTTATTTCTTTGTTTTATTGATCAAATCTACATTTAACTATTAGATATTTGCTTTCTAACCCTAGCAAGTGGTATCAAAGTGGGTTGTGTTCAATTATCATCTGTAGGAAAGTCTCATGATTGAGTGGTAGTCTCATGGTTAAGTGGGAGCAATGGTGGACAAGGGTAAATTGAAGGTAGATAAATTCAATGGGGTGAACTATTAGTTATGGAAGATGCAAATGGAGAATTATCTCTATCAGAAGGATTTATGGAGGCCATTGGAAGGAATAGCCAAGAAATCGACAATAATGAGTGATGAGGATTGGAATCTTTTGGACATAAAGGCATTGAGAGCCATTCGTTTATGCTTGGAACAATCGTCGACATTCAATATTACAACAGCAAAGACAACTCAAGAGTTGATGAAAACCTTGGAAAAGTTATATGAAAAGCCTTCCACTTTGAATAAGGTATTTCTTATGAAGCATTTATTTAATATGAAAATGGTAGAAGGTGGGTTAGTTGCTGATCATTTAAATGAGTTTAATACAGTTACCAGTCAATTGACTTCTATAAATTTAAACTTTGATGAAGAAGTTAGGGCTCTTTTGATTTTTTGTTCTTTGCCCAAAAGTTGAAATAACTTGGTAATGGCTGTTAACAATTATGTTTTTTGTTCAAATACATTGAAATTTGATGATGTTATTTTGAGCAAGGAAATTCATAGGAAAATCTCAGGTGGAACATCCACACCAGACAGTGACAGTGTTTTGAATGCAAAAGGTAGGGGTAGAACAAAGGAGAGAGGAAACAATTCTAAAAGTCGTGGGAAGTCATGAGGAAAATCAAAGGATAGAAGGTCCCAATCTAGAGACAAGATGGATTGCTAGTATTATGATAAGATGGGTCATTTAAAGAAAGATTGTTGGTCTCAGAAAAATAAAGGAGAAAAAAATGAAGGCAATAAAGAGGCAAATGTGGTAAGTAATAAATCTAATGAGGATGCTTTGATTCTTTCCCTTGATAATTTTGATGATTCTTGGGTGTTAGATTCAGGGAATTCATTTCATGCTACACCTCATAGAAGTTATTTTCTTGATTATATCCAAGGGGATTTTGGGTTGGTTTATTTGGGAGATAACGAACCCTATCAGATTGTTGGAAAGGGAAGAATCAAGATTAAGTTGCAGAATGGCAATCATTGGCTACTACATGAGGTAAGGCATGTTTCAAAGTTAAAATTAAATTAAATTTTAGCAGGGCAACTAGATGATGAAGGTTGTGTTGTTACATTTAGTGATAAAAATTGGAAGGTTACAAAAGGTGCCTTAGTGGTAGCAAAAGGTTTGAAAGTAGGAACCTTATATTTTTGTACATGTCATACTGTTCCTTCTACTTTAGCTATTGCAGATAAAAATCAATGTTCAGGAACAATTGCTATAGTTCAGTAGGCAGAAAATTAGACAGTTGCTATGGATTCTGAATCAACATTGTGGCATAATAGACTTGGGAATATGAGTGAAAAATGTATGAAAGTACTTCATTCAAAGAATGTTCTACCAAGTAATGTTTTAATATGGATTTCTGTGAAAGTTGTGTGTATGGAAAACAAAAGAGAATTTTCTCAAGGATGGGAAGCAAAAGAAAGATGAGAAATTGGAGCTTGTGCATACGGATGTATGGGGACCAGCTCAAGTATCTTCTCTTGGTGGCTCTCGGTATTATGTCACTTTTATTGATGCTACAAGGAAGGTATGGATTTATTTCCTTAGGAAAAAATCTGATGTATTTGAAACTTTTAAGAAATGGAGAAGCTTCATTGAGAATGAGATAGGTAAAAATTTAAAATGTCTCAGATCTAATAATGATGGTGAGTATTGCAACAAAGAGTTTGAAGATTATTGTTCCTCTAATGGTATTCGTAGGTAGAAAATGGAGTGGCTGAGTGCATGAAAAGAACAATAATGGAACATGCACAAATTATGAGATTGCATGTTGGGCTACCTTTAAACATGTGGGTAGAGGATGTAAACACTGGTGTTTATTTAATCAATATAGGTCCCTCTAATCCTTTGGGTTATGGTATTCCAAAGGAAGCATGGATAGGTAAGAAGGAGAGTTATTCTTTTCTCAAGACCTTCGATTGTGAAGCATTTGCACATGTAGATTCTGAAAATAGAACCAAACTTGATGCAAAATCAAAGAAATGTATATTTGTTGGATATGGAATTGATGAATTTGGTTATAGGCTTTGGGATTTTGAAAATAAGAAAATTGTGAGAAGCAGGGATGTCATATTCAATGAGAAAGTGTTGTACAAAGATCAGTTGCAGCAACATGAGGGGAAAGAAAATGATTATGTAGTGCTGGATGATACACCAAACAACAATGTTCCAGTGGTTCCTCAACAACAACAACAAATACCACAAACTCTAGTGAATGTTAGATGATCTTCAAGAATAAGTAGACCATCTAGAAATATTTTCTCCCTCTTTGTATTCTATTTTATTAATTGATGCTAGTGAACTAAAATGTTATGATGAAGCTATGCAGGTGGATACTAAGGTTCAGTGGGAGCATGGAATGGAAGAAAAAATGGACTCCTTGCTGAAAAACTAGACTTGAGAATTATGCAAGTTGTTTATAGGTAAAAAGGATTTACCAAACAAATGGGTTTATAGGTTAAAAGAGGAGGATGGAGGTAAGAAAATATTTAAATCCAGATTAGTTGTAAAGGGATTTGCATAGAAAAAGGGTATTGATTTTGGTAGAATCTTTTCTCCAATTGTTAAAATGACTTCTATTCATACTGTTTTAAGTATTGTGGCTACTAAAGATTTGTATTTAGAACAACTTGATGTTACAATAGCCTTTCTCCATGGTGATTTGGAAGAGGAAATATACATGGAACAACCACAAGGATTTGAGGTCAAAGGTCAAGAGAAATTGGTGTGCAAATTGAAGAAAAGTTTATATGGCTTGAAGCAAGCACCTCGGTAATGGTATATTAAATTTGATAGCTTTATGGGTGAGCATGGCTAGAGTCGATGTAATTCAGACCATTGCGTTTATTTTAAGAGGTTGGATGATGATAGCTACATTATTTTATGATTTTATGTTTATATGTTGATGATATGCTTGTAGCGAGGTCTAACATAGATCACATTAATGAGTTAAAATAGTAGTTAGAAAATTCATTTGCTATGAAGGATTTGGGGGCAGCAAAGCAAATCCTTAGTATAAAAATTACACGAGATAGATTTTTTATTTATTTTTTATTTTAATCTCAGGCTGATTATGTTGAAAAGGTGTTGCAAAGATTTCATATGGAGAATGCAAAATTTGTCAACACACCTTTTCCTAGTTATGTTAAATTAACTAAGGATATGCGTCCAAAGACACAAGAGGAGGAAGAAAAAATGTCCAAGGTACCATATGCTTCAGGTGTAGGTAGTTTAATGTATTCCATGGTATGCACAAGACCAGACATTGCATATGATGTAGGAGTTGTTAGCAGGTATATGATTCATCCCAGAGTTGAGCATTGGAATGCGGTAAAATGGATTCTCAGGTATTTGAGAGGCACATCCAATAAATGTTAATGTTTTGGGGGATCTAATACTAATTTAAAAGGCTATGTTGACTCATATTTGGCAGGGGATGTAGATACCAGGTGGAGTACCACATGTTATGTATTTATAGTTGGTGGGACAACAGTGAGTTGGATTTCTCGATTGTAAAAGGTGGTTGCTTTATCCACCATGGAGGTAGAGTATGTTGCTGCAACCGAGGTAGAAAAGGAAATGATATGGCTACAATTTTTCATGGAAGAGTTGGGAAAACAATAGGCTGACAATCACTTGTTTATAGACAGCTAAAGTGCTATACATCTTGCAAAGAATTCTGCCTTGCACTCTAAAACCAAACACATACAGTTGAGATATCATTTCATTCGGTCAGTGTTGGAGGATGGATAGGTAAAGCTGGAAAAGATACATACAGATTCCAATCCAACGGATATGTTTACAAAGGTAGTGACAAGGGAGAAGTTGAGCTCCTCTTTAGCTTCAGTTGGTTTTCATGGCTAAAAGTATAAAAAAATAGTAGGGTCCAAGGTGCTTATTTCCAGTGGGAGCTATAAGTGCAACAGTGTCATCTAGGATCAGTCTCCAAGTGGGAGATTGCTTGGTGTGGAAACCGATTAGTCTCCAAGTGGGAGATTGTATGTGGTGACTAATCATGCTATACTATACACTCTTCATGTCACCGAAAAAAGAAAAAACCAACTTTGTAGAACCCTAATTCTAGAAGCTTCTTAAAAACTTGTTATAAGCGGTTTGGATGGGGGTTGTAGTAGGGAATTATTAGCGAGATTGTAATATTTTTTACACTGGATAATAAAATCATTGGATGACTGTGGTTTTGTGGATGTAGCCCGGATTGGGTGAACCATGTTAAAATCTCTATGTTGTCTTGTTTTTGCTATAATTTTTTGTGTGTTTTATTTCTCTATTTTATTGATCAAATTTGAATTTAACTGTTAGATATCTACCTTCTAGCCCTAACATTAACCATGTATCATTACCTACATGAGTCACCAAAGCTACAATGAATGCATCACCATCTTCCTTCTTGAACTTAGAATTAGAATCAAATCTCTTCTTTTTCTTCTTCTTTTCTTCTTTTCAGTCCTTACGAATATGTTTAGGCTTATCAAAGTTCCTACAAATAACTTCAAAATTTCTTGGATATTTGGATCTCCCCTTGTTGGACTTGGATTTATCATGCTTCTCACTCTTCTTGCCTCTTTCCCTAGGTCTTCCATGAATATTTAGGGCCTCCTTGGAACTGATTACCTTCCTCCTCATCTCTTCAGAAAGCAAGGAACCCACCACATCTTTAGTTTTCAAGATAATAGATGTAATCTCAATAGCCATAACAAGAGAATCCCATGAATCAGACAAAGAACAAATAAAAATATAACTTTTCTCCTCCTCATCCATTTTGACAACAACTGATGCCAATTGAGCCACCAACATATTGAATGCTTCTAGGTGGTTTGTAATTCATCCACCCTCTTCCATTCTCAAGGAATACAATTTCTTTCTCAAGAAACTCTTGTTCACTAAAGATTTCACTTGATACTGTAGACATGTAAAAATGGCTTAACACATATCACACATCCTAAACTACATTTTTCCATTATCAACATCACTTTCATTATCACTATTGAATTTTATTTCATCAACATCATTAATCCCCTTTTTAACATCATTTGCATCGTTAACCCTATCTTCCTCTATTAATTAGATAATATTGAATTGTTTAATTAATTCACTATATGGTCACCTAATTTAACCTTATTCCTCTTGATTAATTAAATAAAAATAAATTATTTAATTATGTCACTAACATACCTTATTCATCTAAGTTAATTAAGTTATTATCATTAATTATTTAATTAGGATACTTTCCCTTCTCCAAATTTGAATAATTAAATCAATTATTCAATTTCCCCAAAATCACTCATCATGGTCAATTAATAAATATGTTTTTATTTCTTAAAAATTCAAACACATCTTGCATGTTCCTCTCAAACATTAATTAATTATTAAATTAATTAAAAATCCTCACATATTTTGATTGAATATATCATGTCCACTAATTTATCAATCTAATTTCCTAATCCTATTGATTACACTAATTCTACTAAAACCTCAATCTAATTTCTCCAATACCACTAATTATTCAATCTAATCCCATTGATTATCCAATTAAATCCCTTAATTAAATCTATCAAATGGGTTAACTAATCAATCTATTTCCTCTCAACGAACATGAACCATTGGTCCTGATTTTTCATTATTGAATCCTGATCATTCATATGAAAATTGTAAATCTATAAAACAAACTCCATCCCTCTCATAAAAATCAAGAGAAATTGTAGAAAGGTCATGTTAGATTGACTATTGAAGCTAATTGAGCAAAACAAATCCTTGCATTCTAGATCATCCTTTTATCAATCTTTTACAACCATGGAGGCTTTGTATTGAATCAAGCAATTCAACATCCATCTTCAACACAAATACACTCAACCATGGGATGGTATGATTGCAGTTTTTGAATTTATTGTGTACTTCAGTTGTTTATGCTAACCTTTCTTGTTTGGATTCTTAAGCTTTGCAATTACATTCCATGGGTAAGTGGGTCTTGTTATCTTGTTTTTAATTGAGTTGAATTCATTCGTTGTTATTAAACCTATGATCCATATTCCCCTTACACATTCTAGCACACCCAATGGGACCTAGGTCCTTAACTCTAACATTTTGATCAAGTGTCATGATCAGTTGTAGGTTCTAGGTCACTGTCATCATTTTTAGAAATTGCTTTTTTTCAAAATGGGTTACTATAGTTCTAAATCCAAACATGGTTATCATTTTTTTAGTCGCCATTGGTGGAACAGAGCCGTTATTACTTTTTTTGATATTGTGTGTAGGAAAAAATCCGCTATTATCTAGAAGAAGGCTGCTATCATCCTATTTCCTTGTTGTAGTCGTCCTAAAATCTAGCCGCTATTGCCAAAACTAGTTGCTTTTGTCTATTTTGTTGACAGGTTTTTACCTAACTGTTGTTGGAGGGCCGCTATTGTCAATAATAGAGCCGCTATTGTCCTATTTTTCAATCACTTTCATTTGATGGAGCTGCTATTGCATTAGTTATAGATCCTCTATCATAGGTAACAAAGTCACTATTGTATTGGTTCCTATGTTTGCTTCAGTTTGTCAAAATTTCTTGGATTCTCAATTTATCTAACCCTAACAAAATTATCGTTTGTTTTGTTTTGAGATAATTTGATATTGTTGGTGCAGCTCTTATAGGGTGATGGCATATTTTTGTTGAAATTACTAATTGTTTGCTTGTAGGGTTGATGAATAGTCTAAGACTCTTAATTTTCAAGCATTTATAAGGAATCGGAAGAGGAAGATGGGACAAGAGCTTCTAATGGTATTTTTGTGAGTATGATATTACATTATGATTGCATTTAATTGGTGATATTAGTTTGATTTCAGTAACATTGTGATGCATTAATTTAGTAAATCATGTTATGATATGATTTGTTAGTTTAAAAATGATTAATTTATCGGTTATATTATATTGATTGGATAGATGTGATGAAGGACAGTGTAGCACCACTCATTCGCAGGTGCCCTGCTACGCTACGATTCCTTCTCACGAGGTGCTTGTATTTAAATAGATATATTGTGCACAACATTGTTTGTATGCAGGGATTGCAGGTACATAGTCTCGATTCCACCTGCTTCGGCAGGACAGGGCGAGCACCAATAACCCAACGACATAATGTTGAAACAGAGGTGACTTGGAAGTCATCTCGTCCCATGATGTCAAACCATCTTATTTAAATGGTTTTGTGCATTCTTGTAATTGTCGTTCTTTGTGGTCGTCGTTTGTGTTTTGTCGTACATTATTTATGTTGGTATTTTATAAGCTGTGATTTATTTTATTTAATTGATGGAAATGATTGCTTATTTTAATGTTAGATTAAATTGTATTTAAATTTTTAAATGTTTTATTTATTTTTAAAAAGTCATGTATTTTATTGAATATTAATTAAATATTAAATTGTGTTTATTATTTTAATTAATTATCTTGTTGAGGATAATTGTTAGAATAAATTATTTAAATTAATTAGATAATGTGCTTTGCAAGAAAAGTTGTAAAAATGGAAATTAAAACAAAAAGTATTGAAAATAGAAAAATAAATAAATAAAAGAATGAAAAAGTTGTGTGAATGAATGAGAATTGAGATCTGACTGAAAAGCTTGCTTCTAAAAAAATTAATTTCTTTTATTTTGGATTTTTGAGAGCTTTTGGAAAAAAATGGTATTATCTTTTATTGAATTGAAATTTTTGGGAGTCTGGAGACACAGAGGATTATCGAGACAGAAGTTGAAAAATAATTGTTATGCATTTTTGCATCTTCTCAAGTTTTCGGAAAGGATATTTCCATTCTTTTGTTTGAAATATTTTTGGGAAGAGTCTTCGGATTAAGGATTGGGTTTCGAGATTGGAACACAGTATTCTGGAGAGGAGACTTCGAAGCAGGAATGAGAAGCTCTTCGTAGAGACATCGGGATCAAGTAGGCTTCATCAGATTCTCGAGAGCGTAGGAATCCAGGTTCCACTTATTTTCTCTTTCATCTTTCTGTTCAAAGAAAAATAAAATTAATTAAATATGGCTTGTGTGAGGAAAGAAAACTTTGTTAGAATAGAAATTTACTGAAAGAGATCAAAGTAGTTTTCTAAAAAGTTATTGGTTGTTTCACTTTGTCAAACAAAATCTACATCTTCTGCAATGTACAATTTATCTATATTGATATGAAAATAAGAATCTATTATTTAAATTCTAGAAGCATGTTTTGGTTCTTTCTTATAATTGCATTTTGGGAAAATAAATCCTCTACTGG
Source organism: Sequoia sempervirens (assembly GCA_007258455.2). Classification (NCBI taxonomy): domain Eukaryota; kingdom Viridiplantae; phylum Streptophyta; class Pinopsida; order Cupressales; family Cupressaceae; genus Sequoia; species Sequoia sempervirens. Next base: position 568,805,011 of record VDFB02281492.1, on the reverse strand, counting down.
ATTAAAAATCTATATTGTGAAAACATATATTTATATTTCTTTATTTGTGAATATATTGCAACAATTTTGTATTTATTTTATGAAAATACTGTTGCACAGTCATGCAAACATTTTATTTATTATTTGAAATACTGTTGCACAGTGATGTACTGTAAATATATATATATATATATATATATATATATATATATATATATATATATATATATATATATATATATTTGTTTTAATAAATTACTTATGCTAATTATTCATTTGGACCTAAATTTGTGTTTAAATTTGAAAAGCATTTTAAATGTAAATAAAGTTTTTTTAATTTTATTGGCTATTATGGGAAGAGGGAAGCGATGGCAGTGCCGCACTTTCCCCATCCTCTCTTTGAGGCCTAAGGATCGCACAACAGCCCACGCTGATCGCATAACAAATTAATAATGGATCGGGCCAGGCGTAGCAGTCCCGGATGGATCTCTGCTGGTGACACAAGTCAGTGATCGCCATGCCATTCCATAATGGCAGCCTTTTTTAGAGTTTTTTAATTTAATATAATTTTAATTCCCATTTCATTTCCATTTTTTTATATATTTGTAATTTAATATATATATATATATATATATATATATATATGTTTTATTATATATTATATAATTTGGAAATTTTGAATATAAATTAATAAAATATTTTGTAATTATATGTTTTTTTTAATTTTAGGAAATAAATAATGAGATTTTTATGTATATATATATATATATATATATATATATATATATAGAAGATTTTATATATTGTGATTATGGTTTTATTATGATAGTTTTTAAGAAATTTGCAATATATAGTGTATCTGTGAAAAGTGGAGATAAATTGGTTGCTTGTAATTAAATCGAATTTTCTCGAAAGTGTTGATTTTTTTATGTTTAATTTGTGAAATTAAGTGAACTTTATTTAGAAAGCAACATAATAAATTTTGTTGGATTATTGTTGAATTTTATATCGACATGGAGCAAATTTGGAGATTGTTATTTAAATTTTCCATTCTAGTTTTATTGTTTTGACTTTTAAATCGATGTGGGAATCCTATTGTTAATTTGTGAAACTTTGTTCTAGAGGCATGTTTATTTTTGAATGTTATCCTCATCTTGGTTACACTTTTGGAGTTGAAACTTATTGATTTAATGCTTGGAAGGGTTGAACGATTTTATTAGGACCTTTGGTTATGTGTTGTCGCGAGAGAGTTAATGCCTCACATTTTCCTATTTTGAGTATTATGCTTTATTTGTTTTAGTTCAACCCTTTCCTGGATTTGTTTTATATTAGGGGTCTTAGGGAGAGTGGTTTTTCGTGGAGGTCGGTGCCTCAGTTGGAGGAAGGGTTAGAAGATCCCATGAGAGCTAAGTAATGACACTCTCCACTAGACACTCTTGTACTTGGTTGTTGGTTGTCTCTGGGATAGTAAACTTTATGTTGTATCTAACTCTTGTGAATTTGATTTATGGTTGTTATTTAGTTACTTGTTTAATTGATAATGTTTTACTTAAGTGTGGTGAGTTTCATAGCTTTATCTTGTTATGTTTGATTCGTGAACGTTGATGGTTATTTTATTATATACCTTGAGTTTGTATTTGTACTATGTTGTACATGTGTCGGGCTTGGTATCTATGGTCGAAGTTAACTTCCTTGTCACCTCTGAGCACGGGGGGTGAGTTAGTCATAATTCACATGGTTGGGTGGAATGTGCTCCTCACCCGTTGGGTTCCCCATCAGCAGTCTATCTTCTCAGCATTTCTGCAGTTGGTGTTGTACCAGTGTTCCTTTGTAATTCAGATTTCATTGTATGCATATTATCCCACACGTTTGGGAAATTTGATGTAATTATTAATCAAGAGCTTGTAATGTAATATTAAAATGATGATATAATTTAGGATCAATGCTAACTTGTTAAAAGTGATTCATTAGGATTGTATTATGTGATGTATTAATATTCTCACTCTTGGTTTTTGGATGTATCCTTATTCATGGTTTATGATATTAATAGTTATGTTGTTATCTTTTACCTTTTGTTATTAGTTGTTTTGGCGAAGTAACCTCGCGTGCCCCAGAGAATGTAACGTTAAGTTGTTAATGTGCAATGTAAATGTAATTAATATGTAAATGTAATTAATGTACAAATGCATGTTTACTTTGTGTATTATTTAAAAAAAAAATTGTTGTGCAATGTTGATTCGAGATAATTTGATATTGTTGGTGCAACTCTTATAGGGTGATGGCATATTATTGTTGAAACTACTAATTTTTTTCTTGTAGGGTTGATGAATAGTCCAAGACTCTTAATTTTCAAGCATTTATATGGATATTTTTAAGTTTTTAAACATTTACATTTGGTGTTTTAAAATGAATTCATTTTCCCTTGGTGCACTAAAATTGGAAAACACAACTTGAATGCTTTGATTTGGTGCATTAAAACGTACCTACAATCTTCACATTTCATTTTGGTGCTTTTAAAACATACATTGCTATCTACAAACATTTCATTTGGGTTTAAAAATCTAATTGCAATGACATAAAATTGATTTACAACATTTCTATGAGTGTTTGAAGTCTCTAATATTTTACTTTGGTGCTTTTAGAACATGAATTGATATCTATAACATTTCATTTGGGCTTTAAAATATAATTGTGATGAATTATCCACTGTGTCTATCGTGATTGGCAAGCCAATTATGTATCCTCTCCCCCTATGTATTTTGACAATCCTGGGTGATGAGAAACACTTTTGGATCTTTGCATTTTGTGTTCATCATTCCATTTTTATATAGGTCCTACATACGAGACACATCCCAAAAGGAGAA
>VDFB02281492.1:568539633-568802068 GCA_007258455.2 Sequoia sempervirens | reverse complement strand
CTTGGTTCAAGATCAAACCTATAAATTCATGCCAAGAATCCATACAAGATCATCTTCTAGAGGTAATTTTCAATACATCCAGCTCTCATTTTCTACTTGTAGAAGAAGAAATAGACAATCTTTGTCACCTATAAGAAGAAATAGAAGTTCAAGTCCTTTTGCTAGGGCTCAATCTACACTACCCATGGGTAGATTATTTCAGACTAGAACACTTGCTACCCATACAAATAGAGCATTATTCCATATGGATTTACCTAGAAATCAACCTTTTGTGTCCTTTATTGGTGGCAACCCCTTAAATTTAGCCCAAAAGAATGATATAACAATCAATGCTTTGATTACTGGTGAAACGTCCACAACTCTAGGGTAAAAGCACAAACCTGTGTCACACTTTCGACCAAATAAATGGTTTCGAGTGAACAATTTCCGGCCAAACAAGATTCAGCGGAGTGACTTTCAGCCGAAACCATGTGGCGCCGATGTGGCAGGTACCTTTTCGACTGACGAGGTTTCAACCGAAAGGTACTTGGCTGAATACGACTGGCCAAAAACATGGAAAAAGTGAGCATATCTGGTATTTATAGCTTGGAAATATTAATTTTTTTTTGGTTGAGTATGTTTTAGCTGAAACTAGCTCGACTGAAACATACTCGACTGAGCATGTCTAGTTGGCATCCTACATGGCAGCCAACTCATCATTTTTTAAGATTTTCTAAAAAAATCAAATTTGGAAGAGTATTTCTTTAGTTAGAATGATATTTCTGCAAAAAATAAAAATACCCTTTTGTAGAGCTCGGAGTGGAGAATCCAAATATATAATTTTTTAAATATTTTTATTAGTTTTAATATATTTTATTTTTAAAATAATGCAAGTAGGTTTTAAAAATAAAAGAGGGTCAGACATAAATTAAAAAAAGATAAGTAAAAGTTCCACAAATTTTTTAAACATTATACGAGGCACAAGAGAGGAGAGATCTCTTCCAAAAGGTATATTTGTTTTTTGAAAATGATTAAAAAAATTGAAAATAGTTGACGGCCCGTGAAAACTGTCAAATTATGACATGTTTGACTTTAAAACATTATTACAAGAAAAATATACATCAAAATTTGAATTTTTTTTTTCCATGCACAATATTGAAGTTACCTATTTGGAGAAAAAAAAGGAGAAATGAATTTTTTTTCAATTTGTTTCTTGACAGTCCGTGAAGTCACTCTTTTCTTAAATTTTCAGCATTCCAAAATTTTTCCTTAAATTGATAAAAACATAATGAATTTTTTTAAAAAATAAATAAAAAAAATTACAGGAATAAACTTCATCAAAAGTTCTACATTTCATTATTTTACACCATTTTGAAATTCAAAGCATAAAGACCACTTTTATGTGGTCGAAGTTTATAATTTTTTTTGTTGTTGGTTGATTCCTTTATAAAGTGTGACACAGGTTTGTGCTTTTACCCTCCAACATAATACACCATATATGTGGAAAACATATGCTCAGTGTATGATGTTATAGAAGAAAACATGGTTGTTAAATTGCTTGCCACTTCTCTTAAAGGAAAGGCGTTGTAGTGGTACAAAGGTTTACTACCTAAATCCATTCACAACTAGGATGAGTTAGGGGAGAAGTTATGCAAACATTTTGAGGACAAGAGTGACCATCTATCCCTAGTAGAACAACTAACACCAATTAAAAGAGTACCTCATGAATTAATGAGTGATTTCAATTATAGATTCTAGAAGACTTGGGATATAATCCCTATTTTGGTCAAGCCTTCTCTTGAGTATTCCTTGCTATATTTCTTAAGAGCTCTTAACAGTGATATAGTTGTTATGATTTATTCAATGGGAGGTTATACCTTAACAGGTGCATATGATGTTTCCACAAGGGTAGGAAATTGTTTAATACAGGTTGGGAAAATTTCTCCTAGGTCACCAATGCCTTTTATTTCCATAGCTTTCCCCACAACCAACAATAGCTCCTATACTGGTGGCTCCTACTCCAGTGGCTTCCACAAGCCAATATTCTACTTCTGCTACACTTCTAGAGGATTGGGTCACCTTTCTCCGAAGTATGAACAATAAGTTGATAGCATTGGATAGGAAGCAAGCTCAAAATAGTAGGCCTTATCAACCTCAAAATTAGGGATATCAACAAAATAGGCCACCTTATCAAGGACATAATAAGTGGAATCATAATAAGCCTATGAAAAACATGCACATGACTACTACAAACACTACTAAGGCCTTGGTATCAATGCAAAATAACCTAGCCCAGGAGCAGGAGTGGTTTTACCCATGTGAGCAAGCTCATAATCAAAATTCTTTCCAAAATGGAGAGTTTTTGCAAACTCTGGTAGCTGAAAATGATACCTCTACTTCAAGGCAGTAGATCAGGACAAGCCAAACAACTGCTAGTAATCAAAATCATACATGAGAGGACTCTTCATTTTTCATTTGGGGTCAAGAGGATTTATGTGGTATAAATTAAGTAGATGCTAATACAATATCCCAAAATACAAGATCAAAGAAAAGAGTAATGGAGGGTGGTACATCTTCCATGGTTGGGAAATCATCAGTCTCTCGACAGCCCCAACAAAGTGCATATGCTAGATCAATAGGTAAGACAATGGATGCTCTACAATAAAATCAACCTATGAATAGACCTAAGCAAGTGGTGGAACAACCTAAGATCACCTAAGTAGCAAGAATTGACCTTGTTGTTCCAAGGGTTCCTTCTAAAGCTAGTTGGTTTCCTTTCAACATAGTGGAAAAAATGAAGAAAGCTAATCTTAATGTTACTATGTGGGAGGCTCTATTCATTCCATCACAAAGGGATTTTCTGCAACAAGCTTTGAAAGAGAATAAAAAATTTGGTGATATACAAGAAAAAGAGCATACTACTTCATCAAGCAGCTTGGTACAACCTAAAGAAGAAGGGGATTCTAGAAAAATTAGTAAGCCACCTCCCTTCTATCTTTCTCTAATTATTGGAAATAATATAGTCCATAATTGTATGATAGATTCCGGGGCAAGTACTTCTATTATGCCCAAGGGAATTGTTGACATGCTTGGTATCAAATATGAACTGGTAGCTAGAAATTTTTTACAATTAGATGGTACTGTTATCTATAGTGCCCCTCCGTATTGGTCTTCCATGACATTCGAGTAAGTTGTTTATTTGGGAGGTCATGTTGATTCGTGATTATATTGTTCAATGTGATATTATGTGATAAAGCTAATGTTATGACTAGCCTTGATTAATCAATTTAATTAAATTAGAATTGATTATAAGGGAACTTAAATTAATTTGGAATTAAAACAATAATTAAATAATAGTGGTTGTGAAAAGATGTTATATGTATTTTGATTATGAATTATTAAATTAAATGGTGAGATTAAATGTTTTAAATAAAGATAAATATTAATATCATTAGATTTTAATTAATTAAAGGGGAAGTAGTATAATTTTAAATTTGATAAAAGAGAAAAGCAATTGAAAAAGCTGGAAGGTTTGGTATGCAAGAGCATGCACAGTTCGAACTAATGGTCGAAAAGGAAACTATTGTTTTATTGGAGTTTTTGAGTTTTAATTAGATTCTTGCTTTCGGAAATAAAACATATTTTCCTTGTTGTGTATAACTATGAATTTTGTGAATTTTTTAAGGGATTTAAATTGAGTGGGGAGGAATGATTAGCTTTTGGGGGGGGGATATTTGGAAATCATCGAAGGGGGTTTTCCTGTGTGGGTATGTACAATCTTACACATTGGTGGATGGATTCCATCAGACCACTCTTGGAGGCGATCAAGGAAAACGATTTTCTACCTACGAACGGTCTAATCACAAGCTCAAAATTTCCATCTGCAATTTCATGTCGATGTTTGAGAGGATGATAGGTGGAAATGATCATTTTCACCCCATTAAGCCATTCATGTCTGAAGAGGTATGTATGCATTACTTGTGAGAAATGACCGGTTGTTTGTTACTGGATGAGTTTAAGTTTTGAGTATTCTGAATTTAATGTATGCATGGATCTTCATTTGATAAAAGCTACATTCCTAGTATCTAGATTATTCTTGGTCTGTCAATAATAGCTTTAAAGCCTTTGCTAGTCATGAATGCAATTCATATTGTGATGAAGCCTCGATATATATTCATTGAATGTCTATGTTAATTTTTGTTCTTTCAAATACTGATCAATGTATATCAATCCCTTGAGACATCTATTCAGCTATTCTCGTACCTTGTGTGCTTGTGCATCATGCGTGCATGAATACCTTGCGCACTAGGATGCTACTTGACTCTGGTAATTGCTGAATATTTTTTGTATGAGATTCGATTTAATACAGTGTATATAAGTCAGCTAAGCGTACCTAATGAAGTAACTATTTATGTAATGCCTTAAGGGTTTCTTTCCTTTGGTGTGTGAAAAGTTTACAGCTTCATCCGCTAATCCTGTATAGTTGCATGCACTTTGAACACAAGCAAAGCTTACGGTAGTAGGCTAGGTTCTAGTGCGCATTTTATAGTGTAAGCTTGTTCTTCAGATTGTTTCATTTAGTGTCACCAATGATCTCCAGACAACATTTCCGCTACTTAAATCGATGAAGAGGCTCGTTTCTCCTAGAAAAATTCCTCTGGTAACAAATCCAAGTTGTGAGCATTCCATAGCAATCATTCCTGAGCAGTGAGTCCTTCCTGTTGTTCTATCCTGCATATCAAACACCTCCTCTTGATGCACCCCACTTCTGCATTGTATCACCATTCCTAGGACACCGAGTCTATTGTAGCTGGCAATTTTATTCATAAGATTATGCTTTCGGCTAGCTTTCAATACCATGGTCCGCAATTGCATATGCTAACCCTTGGTTTTTTTTCATGCATGCTAATTGACACTTTGTATTGCGCTTTAGACTAGCAGGCAATTCCACATTTTGGTCTGAAATTTTCTTTTCATGATTTCATTTTGGATTTGGCATTTGTGTTAAGGTGTAATAATTTGACAAATATATTTATGTTTGGTATTTTTCCATAAGATGAACCATCGATGTTAGTATCACGAAACCTTCATCTCTCTTCATCTACGTTGTTCTGCAGTTTAGAAGACACTGCACATCACCATCTAAATTCCTAAGCCGTATATTCAATATTGGCCATGTCTTATAGTTAGTAGATGATTTACATTATATTCTACGATTTAATTGTGTTTCTAATGTTTGGTATTTGATTTAGAACACGCTGTGTTGGCGTTCGTTAGGTTATGAGGTTTATGTTTGGGACAATTGACAACTGATAAACTCGAGTTGCTTTGGCTTCACGTAACTATGTTTATAAATGTATATGTATGCTTGTTTATAAGTTTTGATATTAGAAGATAATTTAATTTCCTTGTCTTGGAGGAATTGTCTTAAATCTGCCTTCTAGTTTGAAAAGTGCGATTCTCTTATTACATATATATAGATTGAATATAGATGAATAAAATGACTATCATTATATTGTAAAAGTCAATGTTTTTCATAACATTTAGTTACATCTAGATTTGATTATATTTGGAAGTGGAAAACTTAATATGGTTATAATTGTATTTATATATTACAATTTTAGAAAGAAATGGAAACATTATATGTATAAATATGTAGATTTACATATAATATATATATGTTTAAGTATTTATATTTATATAAATATTTATGTATATTTATACATATAATATATATATGTTTAAGTATTTATATTTATATAAATATTTATGTATATATATGTATGTATGCATATATATGTATGCATGTTTATATATATATATAAGTTGTGGAATCTTCTAATTTGGAAGAAAGAATTTTTCCTTCCCATTTTTGTATGTATATAGGGATATGTTTAAATATATTAATGTTGTAACTAAAGAATAGTTATTTGTGTATTTAAATGTTAAGGAGAGAATGTTCTTCCATTTTAAATTAGATGGTTATAGTAAATCATGAAATTAGAAACATTAAATTATTAAAAGAATTGATTTATTGTTATTTCTTATTTGGAATAGAGAGAAAGTAGATTGTCTTATCATTAAAATGGAAGGATTTTATTAAATAAACAAAGTATGATACCTTTTTTTGGTTGAATATGTTCTTGATTGTGTAATGAATTTCTCTTTGTGAATTACTTAGTAAATAGGTATTCGATACTTTTATATTTAGGTCTATGTCTTTGAATTTGTTATGTGAAGTGGGCAATTATGATAGGGTCATTATAGCATTATTTAATGGTTGAAATTTTAATACTAGAGTTTTGAAGTGTTTGTTTTATTGATAATAGAGTCACCTTGAAGATCATTACACAATCGTTAATTTGATCAAGTGAGTGATCTATTTTATGTCGATTTCATTTGCGATCTTTAGGATGAGTTCATAGCTGAAATGCTATTGCTTGTTGATGTATAGTCATGGTTTACTGTTGGTTGACTTTGTGGTTGGTTATTATGGTTGACTTTGGTATTGCGATGATTTTGGTTATTGTTTCATGGAGGGAGCCTTTTCGTGCCAAAGGGGTTAAAGAGAATATTTTGACTTTTGTGGTTGAATTTTGATGTTGAGTTGATTTGAAATTTAAGGTTGATATTGATTATTGTGGTTGATTTCAATTTTGAGATTGTATCATTATTGCCGGCTTGGGGAAAACCATTGTGTTATGAGTTTTTAGTCTTCCAGAGGTTAGAGGGGGGGTAAGGTCTTTACTTGCAAGAGTTGGTATGGTGGCTGAGGATCCAGTGAGGCTACCTGGGTAACCTGAGATGGGGGCCGAAAACCTAGGAGGATCCACATTGGGTAACCCATATCAAGCCTTGAGTGTTTACATGAGTTTTATATTGTTTCACCTGAAAGTGTGTGGTTCCATGATTTTATTATTTTGATAATGGTTGATCTTTATACTTTGATTGTGTTTATGTGGGTTTGAGCCTTGCACTGTGAAAATGGTTTTATAATGGAGATCTTGTGCAGGGTGGTGCATGCCTCATTTTATGTGCATATTGTTATGGTTTTGCTAGTTTGTGCAAGTTGGCTTACCCAGTTGGTGATTGTGGGTCTCTTGTTGCTAGTAGGAGTGGCTTTCAATGGGGGTCGGTGCACAATGTGGCATATGGGTAACTCATTGAGAGTTTCCTTAATCAGTGATAACCTAATAATTAATTAGGGGGTTTGGGTAGTATCTCACTTTAATCCAGATAAGTTTGCCTCACTTATGCCTCAAGTGCTTGCTTAGGCTTGAGATGAGTGGGAAGGCCTGGAATGGAAAAGGTCATCTGCCTTGTCCTCTTGAAGGTATTTTGATCCCGCATGAGTGAGAATGGGGGCCAAGGATTGGTTGAGGTTGCTAGGGTTTAACCAGGTAGGGGGTCGATAACCTATGAAGATCTGCATTGGGTAACCCATGTTGAGCTTATGTGATGAAACTCCACCCTTTAACAACCTTGTATGTTTGTTGTTCCCCTCTTATTGTTCTTATACCTATGGAAGCAGATGTTTCTTGTGTTTGTTGTTGCTCTTATCGTGGAGTCTTGTCAGCCATTGTTCACTTGACTATTTTAGTTGTGGGTCCTTCTTGTCATCTCCTAGCATAGGGGGTGGGCCTTAGGGTCCACATGGTTGGGTGGAATGTGCTATGCCCCCATTCTGTCCCTAGTCAAAGATCGAGATGCACAAAGATGTACCATTTGTAGTGACTCTAGAGTTGTAGCAGAGTTGGAACCAGTCTTGATGCTTTGTATTCATACATTTTAGTTGTATTGTTCCATGTTATTGTACTCTTCCCGTTCATGTTGGGAAGCACTATTGTATTGATGTAATCCTTGAATGATGTATCTTCTTTTATAAATATAATGTATATTGATCCTTGTATTACTATGTGGTTATTGCTTCATAGTATGCGATCCTTAATGGTGTTGTATTTGTGGAAATATTTATAATTAAATTCATAAGTGTGAAGGATGTAATGTAATGTAATATAGTTGTGGTTAGATAATCATCATTATGGATTTGGGGATGATATTAGATATATTCAAATGTAATGCAGTCATGTTACCCCAAAGGATTAGATAAGTGATTTGTATGTATGATTTAATACTAGTGATATATGTTAATGTACATGTGTTGTTTGTTTACTTTTAAAAAAAATTGTGTCATAAATGCTAGATGTTTTAGTGTCCTTTGGAGTTTGCATGGTGGGGCATTACATTGTGAATACAATAGGAGTAATTAAAAACCTAAATTTTTCCTTGCATGCATGTCCTAGTTGTGATGTGTTGCAAGATATTTCGGTCATAGACCTCCCTACTCATTTTTCCATTTGTTTATCTAGACATTTCACTGCTAAGATAGGTGGATACTAATCTGCTAATTGGTTTCACATGCTATTTAGAACTAGATCTGGCACTAAAGAAACCATAAAATCTGAGCCCATAGCAAAGGATGACCTAGAGCTTTATACTCCTAGTCCAGTAAACATGAACTATACATTACATGTCTAAAAGGAGGAGTGTTCTGCTCATGATCCTAAAAATCCTATAGAAGAAGTACCTGATTGTTTGTTGGATGAATGGGGAAATGCTTTACAATTTGACCCATTAACTATTGTTGAAGTGGAGGAGACTGGTCTTGGAACCTACTAAATTCATGAAGAGAATTCTACCATCCACAATCTCATAAAAACTCAAGAAGACTTAGGGGGATTGTGGCATATGTTTTTTTATGGTTCTACAAAAAAAATGGTGTTCTAGTGTTGGTGTAATGCTAGTATCTTTGAGTGAGGAGAGATATTATTTCTTTTTCAATCTTCAATTTAGTTGCACTAACAATGTGGCTGAGTATGAAGCACTCATCCAAGGTCTCCAACTTGCACAAAAAAGGAACATCAAATTGTTACAAGTTTTTGGTGATAGTGAATTAGTTGTCCATAAAGTTAGAACTCAAAGCTCAACCAAGAATAATCTACTCAAATCCTACAAACATAGGGTTTGGGATTTGATAGAGGGATTTGAGGGTTTTAACATCCAAACAACTATGAGAAACCAAAATAAACATGTTGATGGGCTTGGAACAATTGGTGCTTAGTTTGACATACCAACACATATTGCAAGCAAAAGGGAGTAGCATATTAGGCTTGTTGTGAGGCCCGCTGTTCCAAATAATTAGGATCACTGGAAAGTATTTGATAGTGATCAATAGATAGTGAATTTTCTACAAGAAGAGGTATAATTTTCTAAAAGAAATCAATCCAAGCTGCAAAATTAGTATGGTGATCAGATTGTGAAGCTGAGTAGAAATAAGCTACCAAATGGTCTCATTACTCTTGAAGGTATTTCAGCCATGATGATCGGTTAAAGCAAAAAAGGATGAATTTAGTCGTAAGGAAGGGTGACCTCAAGCCAATAGAGATTTCAAAAGGGAAGTATCTAAACTTAGGAAAGGTATGCTCTACCACTGAACATGATGTTTTCATAGATTTTTGCAATAGATACAATGATGTAGTTGCTTGGACTTATGAAGAACTAAAGGGTTTTGACCCAGGCCTTTCCCAACATACCATTGAATTAGACTGGGATGCCAAACCTATTAGGTAGAAACAAAGGCCTATAATCCTAAGATTGAGCCTTTGATGAGAGGAATTGGTCAAATTGATTGAAGATAGAATCAATTTTCCCATTAATCATTCCTCATGGGTGGAAAATCTTGTTCCTATCAGAAAAAAGAATGAGGAAATAAGATTTTGTGTAGATTTTAGGGATCTAAATAGAGCCTCCCTAAAAGATCATTATCCCTTCCCTTCCATAGAGTAGATTTTACAAAGAGTTAGTGGGTCAGAAAGGTTTTCTTTCTTGGTTGGCTACTTAGGCTATAATAAAATTTTGGTTCAAGAATTTGATCAACATAAGTCAACATTTACTACCAAGTGGGGCACCTATGCTTATTGTAAAATGTCTTTTGGTCTAACCAATGTAGGTGCCACTTTTCAGAGGGCCATGGATATGGCATTTCAAGGTGTGTTTAGAAAATTTGTATTGGTCTACCTAGATGATATCATAGTGTTTTCAAAGCATGCAAAAGATCATTTCAGTCACCTTGAGAAAGTATTTCAAAAATATAGGGAATATGGTATTTCCTTGAATCCAAATAAATGTGTCTTTTCCATTGATCAGGGAAAAATCCTTGGACACATTGTTTCAAAGGATGGCTTGGTCATTGATCCTACAAGAGTAAAATCTATCTTGGCTATCCCACTCCCTAATCACAAGAAGGGATTACAAAGTTTGTTAGGAACAATTAACTTTGTGAGGAGGTTCATTCCAAATCTTGCTACTTTGGTAAATCCTCTTACTTCTATGCTTAAGAAAAATGTGGTTTTTAAATGGACCAAGGAAGCTAAAGATAGATTTGAGGCTATCAAGAAAGAAATTTCTCATGCTCCTACCCTTGTCAATCCTAATTATGAAAGAGGATTTTATTCTTCACACCTTTGGAGGTGGAGCAAGTATATCAATTGTTCTAACACAACTAAATAAAGAAAATTTGGAGCAGCCCATTGCTTTCTTTAGTGAAGGGCTTAAGGAATATGAAGCTGGGTACAACTATGTTGAAAAGAAAGTCCTTGCTAATACTAGAGCATTAAAGAAATTTAGACACATGTTTTATAATAACAAGATATAGATAATGGTGCCCCATGTCAGCATTAAAGAGTTCCTATTGAGCAGAGATATCAATGAAAAAAGGGCTAGATGGATCACCAAGGTGATGGAGTATGATGTTGACATCAAAATCACCAAGTTACTGAGAGGAAAAGGGTTGTGTGAGAAACTTGTATCAACATTTGAGACTCCTACAGAGGCTGCCTTTGTGCTATAGGAACAACAAGCACCAAATACAAACATACATGGTAGTTGGGTACGTGATATGACTACCTTTTTGTGGTAAGGTAGGTATCCTCTAGGTCTAGATAGGACCAAAAGAAGACATTTTAGATTGCAGTCTATTCCCTATGCCATAGTGGATGGCATAATCTTTAGAAAGGATTTCAATGGAGTCCTATTAAGATGCATAAAAGTAGATCAGGTTAGCAAAATGCTAAATAAATTCCATGATGGCTCTTTAGGTGGCCATTTTTCTACAAGGACTACTACTAAAAATATCAAGAGGGTGGTTATTATTGGCCAACTTTATTCAATGATGCTCACAAATGGGTGAGAAATTATAAAAAGTGTGTTTTCTTTTCTAGAAAGAAAAGGTTGGCTGCCCTCCGTCTTCATCCCATTCAAGTTGATCAACCATTTACATAGTGGGGTTTGGATTTTATTGGCATGATAAATCCACCCTCAAGTGTTGGTCATAAGTGGATTTTAACAACCATAGATTACTTTACTAGGTGGAATGAGGTAGTTGCCTTAAAAGATGCCATTGATGCTTTAGTTTTGGAATTCCTTGATGGAATTGTTACAAGATTTGGCACTCCTTCCACCATCACTTTAGATAATTCCAAGGCTTTTACTAGTGCTCAGATCCTTGATTGGACAATTAATCATGGCATTTACTTGAAGACCTCATCTAATTACTATCCTCAAGCTCATGGCTTGGCTGAGTCTTCAAATAAAAATCTCATCAGAATTATCAAGAGGACCATTGAGGACAACCAAAGGGTTTGAAACAAGTTAAAGACAACACTTTGCATTGATAGAATTGCTCCTAAAAGAGAAATTGGTAATTCTCCTTTCATGCTAGTTTATGGAAGGGAAGTAAGGTTACCATTATCATTGGAGCTTCCTTCCCTTGAGTTGGTACATCAGCTAGAGTTAGAAGAAAATGATGCTATGCCAGTAAGGTTGGCTAAGCTTTTGGAATTGGAGGAGACAAGGAACAAGTCTATGCAAGTCATAGAAACACATCAAGCACATGTAAAAGAAATTTTGACAAAAAATAGTTCATAGGGCGTTCCAAGAGGGAGATCTAGTGCTAAAATGGGATATAGAAAGAAATAAAGCTAGAAGACATTCCAAATTTTATTCCATTTGGAGTGGTCCATATGTCATCACTAACTATAATGAGGCCAATGTATTCCACATTTCCAGATTGGATGGTGAGGTTCTTCCAATCTTAGTAAATGAGATTCATCTCAAACCCTATTCCTGATGAGTTTTGAGTTTCATCTACATATTGTAAATTTCTTGTTTTCCATGAAGTTCCCTTGCACACCCTGCATTATCCTTAAGGGAATATATGTTCCTAGTGTCCATGATTTTCTCCAAGTGTAGGGCTACACATGTTTTGTTTCACCCTTGGAAGGCCCAGTTTTGTTGACCCCCTTCATGAATCTATGCCCAATGGATTATTAAGGCCCATGGATTCTATGATTAGCAGGAAATCATCCAACATAAATTACCAAAATGTTGACATATTCTATGCCACCTTTGGATTCCCATCATTATATCTGATAAGAAAGATCCTATGTGTGCATCCTATTGAGATCCATGTTTATTTTTTATGAGATGGATCTAGTTCTAGAGGAATTGGTAAAGGTTGATGAGTAAAGGAGGATGTTTTTCAATTGCTACAAAGTTGCGCAAAAGTTTGCAATGTTGTTGTAAAAGTCACTTCTAGAGGTTTGCGTAGGAATCTAAGTACAAATTCAATATGGGTTTTTAGAGATGAGTCAATTGGTCTGGTTTGCATGATTTGAAGAGGTCAAACATGCTTGTGAATGATTTAATTATTCTCTCATATAGAATTAGGGTTTATAGTTAAACCTTAAGTTTTCCAGTCATGGAGGATGGGAAGAGTTTATATTTTTGTGTTGACTGGTAATTGACTATTGCAGGTCACATAAGTTATAACTTATGTCTTTAAAATCATTCGATGACCAACCCTCTTTCCTTGTGCTATAGGTTTGTCTAGTGAAGAGTTCATCATTGTTTCCCTTCACATCACTATTTGTGTTCTCATAACAAAGCCTTAATTGCGATGTGTGGTGTGCCCGTGATGAAGATCCAACAATGTGCATTGAAGTTTAAGGATCCAAGGGTCATTGGTGGTCTAGTGCATCACAATTTTTTTCTAAATTTCCCATGGCCTTGACGTGATATGCAATGGTGGTGATATGGTGGTTGTACTACATTAATCTCCACTATTCCCCACCAGACTGCGACATGTTTGGTGGGTCCCCGTCCAGCCCTATAGGATAACGGGCATACAACAAGTGTCATGGTGGGACTGAGGCCTTGGTTTGTTTTGTGTGGGTTCCGATGGATCAGATTTAATGCAAGAAGAGTTAATGGATATCACACCATCATTTCACATCATTATTGTGAATGATGCCACTCGAGTGATAACCACAATGGTCCTATATGTTGTGATGAGAGCATCAATAGTTCAGATTTGAAGGCTAGGATCTGACGGTCATCACGAGGCTTCTTAACATCGTGGTTTGGAAACGTAGAATATAGGGCCTTTCCATGATGAGTGATGAAAGGGTGTGTGAGATTTGCATGGGTAGGTGGTAGTTTCCCACTATTCTGCAATGATATGGTGGGTCCTGAGTTGAACCTAGTGGGGGAGTGGGCAGGTGATATGTGTTAAGGAATGGGTGATGTATTAAAGCTATGTGATAGCCGTTGATCTTGATTCTCATGTGATCAATGATCTCATTTTAAATTCTTATTGGGAATCTAATATCAACCGTCCATTTCCAATCCAATGGTCAACATTCAAAATACAATGGCTAACTCCTCCTATTCATGACAATTTTGCAAAAGTAATGTCTTAGTGACATTTCCAGCTACCAGATCAAATCTAATCGATTATGGATCAAAATTTCACACTTTTTCAATGTTATATTCATTGATGGATGGTTCCATTACTCCTTGATGTGCTGCATATGCTATATTCTCTTGTCAAGGTATGTTGGTCTAATTTTTCACTGCGGATTTCATGTGTTTCCATCCCTACATCCATGTGAGTCATCATTCTGGGGCTTGTTTGAGTTGTCAAAGCCTTTATGGCTAGTTATGTTGCTTTGTAATGGGATCAATTCAAATCATTTTAATCTAATCAAAGTTCATCTTTCTGAAACCCTAGTTAGGTTTGGGCTAGGGATTTGGATTCAAACCTCAGTTATGCCTAAACTATAAAGGCAATGTTTGTATCTTTTTGAAGGATTCTTCCTCAAGCTCCTCTACGGTTTTTCTTTTGTAGACCTAATTTTTTTTTCATTCTACCATTGTAAATATTACTTCTAAGGTTTATGTCAATAAAATTCAACTATTATCACTGTAATATCTTGCATGTTTGAGTAAAATCTATTTACCTTCATGTATGAGCATGTATTTTAGCTATTTCATTGATATATTATGCTATTCTGAATTAGGAAGAAGTAAACTCTAAATTCAGTGCATTACCTTCTTTACATTTCATGTATCCTATCTCTTTTCTCTGTGATATCTTAGAGTAGAATAGCAATAGGGTTTTCATGTGCTCAGTTAGACCAACACATTTTCACTTATTTTGGTAAAGGAAGCCAACCTTCTCCGAAGACTTGACCTCATTTTGCAAGGTTCCACACCTTGAGGTCATTTCCATTGTGTCATTAGAACATTGAACTCTTGTTCAGTAGGGTGCAATTTTATGTGACAATAGTAACATCTAAGGTCATTATATATTTGCACCCAAGAAGCATTTGCTAGTTGGATATTAAAGATGTTGATACTATTCAAATATTCTATGTATCTTTTGAATTGTAGCCATCCATTCTTAAGATGTAATAATATATGTGAATTTTTAATTAACTTTGATGGCTTGTTTATATAGAGGCCATCATTCCTCTATTTTAGGATTGGGAATTGTTGATAACTATGGGGCAATTAATGAAGAATTATCATTAGTTTGTTTATTTTATATTTTCTTTTCAATTAGATCAATAATTTTGTTCATGTATACTTATAAAATTGCAACTATGATTTTATTGAGTCATATACCTTGTAAAATATAAATGGAATATAAATATTTTTAAATATTATGAAATATCAAAATATTGTGCCATTTCTCAGGTATATTGTGAATACATTTCTTAATTTGAAGATTTTCCATTGAAGTTTAGACTATATATGTGTAACTGTGAATAATTCTAGTGAAGCATAAATTGGTTGTGATGTATCTTTCTAATTTTGAAGTGTATTTTACAATAGTTCTAAAAATTTATATTTATAACTCTTCTCTCCTTCCCTTTTCATTTTCTTTAAATTCTTATTTTTTTTTATCAAAGTGTTTATAATTTTGTAAATCGTTTGGAATTTAATGTTTAATCTATAAAGTCCCAAGTTTAATTTTATTAAATTTAAAAAATATTTCAAAAATTGATCTTATTCTATGAATCCTATACCATAAATTTCTTTTTAAAATAATACACAATGAACCTCTAAGTGATCTAGTGATTCAAGCCCTACAAGAAAAAGCCTTGGGATAATTAAATTAAGTTTTAGTAGTGAATTTTTCTTTCAAGAGAGGTAAGGTTTGATGTGAATTTTATTTGAGTTGCATGTGACTGTAAGACCTATAAAAATATCTAGTGAGGATACAATGAGACTAATTATTTGTTATTAATCTTGAATAAATTGGTGCACACCTCTACTGTGAGTGGATGATGAGGTATTTTGGGTAGGTGCAAAGGATTTACCTAATAACCGCGATACATGTGATCTCACTACAACACCATGAGGATAGACCACTCATAATTTATAGTCACTAACAGCCCATTTAGTGACTTAAATTATGAGGGAGAAAGTGCAACTCCTACAAGATATAGATAATATGGGTGTGACACTATGGTTTTTTGAATGGTGGTAGGAATCACAATTTGTATTGATATATTATTGATGCACCTATAGGAGACCGTAAGCCTCTAGAATGAGGAGAGAATGCATAGGATATTTAGGTACTAGTATTAGGGCCATGATGATATAAGGATGAGGATATACAAATAGTAGAGGAGAGGTTTAGATCCTAACCTCAAATGACACAACCACCACCATCCACTAGTGGTACACCCAAGTAGACCGTGAAAGGAGAGCCGTGCGTAGCAAGTATGAGGCTCTTCTTACACTAGCTATAACCATATATACCATCATTCCAACTACAACATTAGCCAAATTATCGTTGCCCCCTCTGGATCCTAGTAGCTAGATCATGACCCGTGCTAGAATATATGTTTAGTTATGTATTTTACTGAACAGAATAATAAATGCATATTTGATTATTTTATATGATGATGAAAAATTAGAATTATATTTTTATTTTTCATTGTATATATGGGAGTGGATCTACTCCATCAATTGAGTCATTACAAAGATGGTCCTTATTTTGTAGCTTAAGTTGGGTGTGTGGGATAGCTATATGCCATAAAAAATAGGCAATACGTAGGAGACTTTTGAGACCATGTAAACTAGAACTACCTATGAGGAGAGTAGATTTTGATGGTATAAGATCATTATAGAAGTGGTATCCTTGATTGTAAAGTAAGACAAGTCCATCACCCAACTTACATCACCTAGTACCAAGTGAGATTGAGTGGTGGCATATGTAGCATCACTCTCAACTAAGAATAATTAGGTCTTGATGAGAGAAGAGAGTATATAGATTACATGTGATGCTATATAGAATGAAATATATCATATATATTAGTAGAGTTTTAAAGAATCTAGTCAACAATATCAATGGATTTGGCCATCCTAGAGTATAGGCATTGATGGATCATATTATTGTGGTATAAGAGCATAATTTCTAGCTGATAGAGGAGGTAATATATATGAGGGGCCTAGTTAGGGGCTTAGAGACATGTATTAGGTCTTGGACCCACTCTTGGTCAATAACATATTTATGATAGCCACTAGATCAAAGTAGAATAGCCACTTGCACCTTAGGGCTTGGGAAATCATGCACTATCATGCACTATTGTGATGTATATATATGTAATATTATTTATATATATACCATATTTTTATATAGTAGTGGTTTTAAACTTATGGAACATTTACAAATATATGATATTTTGATCAATACATATGTGTTATGGATGTTTTACTTTATATGCATGCTTATGATTTTTATATGATGATGTTGATCAAATTGTTTAATTAAATGCTATTAATATTTAACCAAATAATTTTGATATATTTTTAACTTAAATTCTATATGATATAATTAAAAAAATTGAATGAAATTATCTAATTAAATACTATAAATATCTAATTAAATAATTAAATAATTTTTCTTAGTTAAATACTATAAAGATCTAACTAAACAAAAAAATGGCATCGTAAAATAATGCAATATTTTTCATATTTAAATGAAAAATACAACATGAAATTTAAGAGAATAAAAATTGTTGAGAATATAAAAAAGTATGCATAGGAATGTAAACTAGATGAACTACTAAGAAATTAAATGCATCATGTTTATGAATACATATATTATACTTAGAATATAAAATTACATATAAATCATAGCACAAGGTAGTTGTGTCAATAATGGAATGACACAAGATAAATAACATGAAACTCATGAGAATGAGACATTACAAAAATTTATCCCAAGACAAAGAAATCATTTGTGAAAATAATGAAGATGAATATTGTTTATAGGTTCCTTGAGAGGCTTACCCCATTGTAGATAGAACATAAGATCTAAAAAAATAAATGAAGGTGATGATGTAATGACATAGCTATTTAGGATTGATTTTTACCTTAGTACCAACTTGGACATTTAAATTACATAGATTCTCATAGAGAACTAAATAACCTAATTGTAAAGAATGATTAAGAACACATTAATTATAACTACAATTGATAATTTTTTGATAATATTAGAGATGTTAAAGATAATTGATATGATTCTCATCAATCATTTCATGTTGTTATATATGTTTCTAATAATACATATTATCATCAATGATTCATTGAAGTGAAGCCTACAAATATAAAACCTCCACCTCCAAAGGCATGATGGCATTAGTTGCATAGAAAATATTATATTGGGTAGCACTAATAGCTATATGAATGCTCATATGATATGACCATAATGAATAAAAGAGTTATTTGTGCTAATAGGTATCATGTTTTTTTATAGTTTTATTAAAACATTGTTTAATTATTTTATTTGAATCCTCAACTTGATTCTTAAATCAAGGATATTAAGGTGTTAAGAATTTATGTTGAATGTGGAATTTTTCAAGGAATTACTTTACATATTTATTCTATTTAAATGAGGATCAATTATCATAAAAAAAGTATAAGGGAATCTAAAGTGAGAAATTATGTTATCAAGAAGAAATATCTAGATTACTTTTGTAGTCATGGATTGAAGTATAATAGCTTCAAATAATTTCACAAATAAATCCATACTAGGGATAATGAAAGTACGACCTTGATAAGAATGTGGTAAAGTTTTATTGATTATATCCAATCGTTTAATGAAAAGTGGAAAAGGATAAGTTTGAGAATAAAGTTACTACACATGAGATTAAATAATATTGCTACATTGTTAACATTGAGGTCATTTCTTGATAAATTTGAAAGAATCTTGTTTTATTCTTTGCCAATAGTTCCCCATTCAAAGATTTTTTTGGACTAAATATATGTCATCCAAATTATCCCACAAGAACCTAAATGGGACTTTTGAAGAGAAATTGGCGCTCAAATTTAGTCAAGTAATGATGAAGATCATTGTAAGATCGTCAATATAAGACATTAAAAAGAATGATATAACATGTTGTGAGATTTTGAATTAAAGTGAGAATTTTTAAGAGTTATTCATGAATGTACCATCACTCAAATAATTAAATATATGGGAGCACCATTCATTAAAATCAATGTTAGAACATAAAATAATATATATAATTTACTATCTATTAGATGCATAAAAAAGCTGAGAGGGGGGGTGAATTAGTTATACATTAAAACATTCAATCCCTCATTAACTTTCAAACCCTTTTCAAAATTTAAACCCTCATTAAGCATTAGCAGAATGTAAACATATGAAAAAATAATACAAACACAACCATACATAATAGAACACCAAATTTACATGGAAAACCCTAGGTAGGGAAAAACCACAGTGAGGATTAGCTCACACACACACACACACATATATATATATATAAATAGCAACACCAAATACAATTAGGTTCACTACCCAAAAGAAAGAAGAAAGAAGAAGACTGTTACAAAGATATTCACTATCTTAGAGCAATAGGAAAAATTCACCACTGTAACTCTACACCATCCATAAACTTTAGCTCACTTCCTCTAGCAACTTCAAACACACTAAAAATGTGGACACCTTCTACTCACTACATCCAGAGTCATAGGAATTTAAGCTCACACTTAGATCACTACAGTTGATTACATTCACATCTCACACACACCTTACACATGCCACACTCATCTCCAACAATTCTCCTTTCATTTATACCAACCACAACCTCAAAACCCTTCTCCATGTTGACCATAATGAAATGTATGCACCTCAAACATGTATCCACTAAATAGGTCAACACCAAACACTTTCATGGTGGAAATAAGTGAAGGTAGACCATGCCAAGGGTTAACTAGGACCCAAAAGTACATTGAAAAACTTCACCACACTTTCATAAACAACAAAAAATCTCTGTGATTTGTGCTAGCACCTAGGGCAGCCAAACCTACACTAATAATAACAAGCAACCAGACACACACCTCTCCAAGTCTGAAGACAACATGAAAACCATAAAGCAACACTTCACAACATCTAAACAACATCCCAAAATATTCCAACATCATTAGAATATTCTACAACACCGCCACAACCACCTACAACTGAGAACACCATCATTCTATGCAACCAACCAAACTACCATAGAACACTTGACTTATGAATCCATACTTATGGAATAGCTAAAAACCAACAAATTCAAGGCAAGGTAGATAAAGGAAATATTATCACATTTCCAAATCTACAAGACAAGAAACCTTATTTTGGAGAAATGCAGAGCAATCTCATTTCTCCCAGACAACCTTCTACACATACAAACACTTTGTCAAACACATTTTCCATTGCAAAATGATCTAGAACCTAAAACTATCGATATAGTACCTTTGAAAACCTCTATTCATCTCATCCAAACTGCACAATCATATCTTCAACCATGAATAAATTCAAAGTACAACACTAAACACACTTTTGTCACACTACACACTCTTTTATTCATTTTTTGTCAAAAACACTTGGAAACCAAGTGAACTAGTTGCATCAACAACACCTACTCAACACTACAACACCTTCTCATCATAAATACACTAGAGGTTGATATTCATGTGACATCAAACCTCAACACATCCATACTTGACATTAATGAAAAAACTACCAAAAATCTCCAACAGTCTCCCCAATTATACTAGAGGTTGACATCAATGACAACCCCAAGAATCTTTGAAAAATCTCCCCCTTTTTCATTGATGGTAACACCATATGTAAAAAACCATAAAAAAAAAACTATCATCAACATCGACAAGTCTACATCAAGCAACAATCCCCCTTACTAGCGTATATCTTACACTTCACTCACTCTCCTTCACCTCTACTTTATAGACTTCTTCTCCCACTATGTGAGAAGTTATTCAAACATTACTCTCCCCCTTTGATATCAATGGAAAAGGGAAAAAATCTCACCCTTTGACATCACCTACACACTTCGCTCTTTAGGAAAAAACAACAAGCACCCGCTCTCTCTATTACTCTTCTCCATACAATCCTTACTACTGCACACACTGCATTGCTCATTCTTCAGTGTTCTTACTTTTTAGCTCTCTCTCCCCGTTAGGGGCACAAGATATGCTCCCCCTGATTCTACCAAACAATAACACTACTACCTACTCCTCCCAAGAGGTAACTTTCATCATCAGTCCAAGACCAAGAATGCATCTTGAAATGCTTCCTAGATAGATGCACCAACTTATGCATCGAGTTGAAATAATGAGGGGCAATAACCCCTAAATTCTGCTAGAGATACTCAAAATTATCTTTTGGAAGATCCTTTATAAAAATATCTACAACTTGATCATTTGTAGGCACATACTCCAACTTCACCTCATTCTCTGCAACTTTCTCTCTTAGAAAGTGATACTGGATAGAGATATGCTTTATTCTTAAATGCATCATTGAGTTCTTTAAAATATTGATAGCACTTGTATTATCACACAAGATAGAAATTGGTTCATCATATGATACTCTTATATCCTTCAATGTATGCTTCATCCATAACACCTATGTACAACATGATATTGCTGCAATATATTCTGCTTTTGTAGTAGATGATACCGAATCCTGCTTCTTACTCAACCAAGACAACAATTTTCTTCCAAGAAAGAAAGTACCTCCAATTGTACTTCTTCTATCATTTGCACAACCCACCCAATCTGCATCTAAATAAGTACTCAAAGAGAAATCAATATCCTTAGGATACCATAGACCAAAGTTTGAAGTTCCCTTTAAGTATCTAAATATCCTTTTAACTATTGGAAAATGTGATTCTCTGGGATCTTCTTGAAATCTTGCCACAAGACACACTACATGCATGATATCCGTTCTATTAGCAGTTAGATATATAAGTCCACTAATTATTGATCTATAATTGCTCTGATCTATCTTAGGAGATTCATCATTTTTTCTCAACTTGCAACTAGTAACCATAGGAGTACATACTGGTTTAGAATCCTTCATTCCAAAATCCTTCAACATTTCCTTAACATTCTTTGACTGAGAAATGAAAATACCTTTTTTTGATTAACTGATTTGTAACCCAAGGAAGAAATTCATCTCCCCACAAATTGACATCTAAATTTTTTTTTTTGCATCTCTTGTACAAAATTCTTAAACATACCTTTATTTCCTCCAAATATTATTTCATCAACATACACTACCATAATCAATATTTTCTCTCCCTCTACCTTGAAGTAAAGGTTTCTATTTGCAGTACCTTTTTGGAATCCTTGTTGCAACAAGTTCTTATCCAACCTTGCTTACCAATCTCTAGGATCCTGTTTGAGTCCATACAATGCCTTCTTCAACTTGCAGACCATATCAACATCTTCTAATAACTGAAAACCTTCCAGTTGTTCAATGTACACTTCTTTTAACTCACCATTCAAGAATGTAGACTTGACATCGATATGATATACCTTGAAATTTTTATGTCATGAAAAAGAAAAACACATTCTAATGGCTTCCATTCTTTCCACCAGAGCAAAATTCTCTTCAAAATCTATTCGTTCCACTTGTGAGTAGCCCTTACACACAAGTCTAGCCTTATTTCTTACAACATTTCCATCCTTATTCAACTTGTTCCTAAAAAACCCACTTAGTTCAAATCACATTCTTATTTAATAGTCTTGGGACCAATTCCCAAGTCCGATTCTTCTCAATTTGTTCCAACTCTTTTTTCATAGCTTTGATCCAATTATCATCTTTGCATGCCTTAGTTACTGTTTTAGATTCTACTTCAAAAAGAAAACAAAAGTTTACTTGTTCCTCTATCATAGTAGCTTTTCTCCTTGTCAACACACCTTTTCTCTTGTCTCCAATGATTTGATCTTCATAATGATTCTTCTGCACATACTTAGGAGTATTAGAGATCCTTTTCAGAGCTTCTTCCTCTTCAACTACCATCTCTTTTTCTTTCTCTTCTTTTTATTCTTCACTGCAAGGGGGTTCATCAGATTCACATCCTTCTATCAACACAAAACTCTGATATGGTTCTTCATCCACTTTGACACTTGTACTTTCAACAATATTGTTCAACCTTTTGTTATAGCATCTATATGACTTGCTCTTTGTAGAGTATCCAAGGAATATTCATTCATCATATCTTGCAAAAAACTTTCCTAAGTTTTCTTCATCTCTCCTGATATAGATTTTCTTCCAAACACTGAAATATTTCACAATAGAAGGTTTTCTATACCATAACTTATAGGGTTTCTTTGAATCGTTCACTCTTTCTTTACCTTTGTTGAGTATGTATACTATAGTATGAATTGCTTCTTTCTAGTATATTTTTGATAGATTTGCTTCCTTCATCATAGTTCTTGTTGCTTCTTGAACCGTCTTGTTCTTCCTCTCCACAACTCTATTCTATTGAGGAGTCTTAGGAGTTGACACATATCTCTTTATTCAATGATATTCACAAAAACTATTAGACTCATTCGAGGTGAACTCACCACCTCTTTTAGACCTGAAGCACTTGATTTTTAAATTCATTTCATTCTCAACCATATATTTAAAATCTTTAAACTTATCTAGAGCTTCTAATTTTTCTTTGAGAAATGACACCCAAGTCATTCTGGAATAATCATCTATTAATATAACATGAAATACCTGTCACCTTGAGAGCTTCTTATTTTGGTAGGTCCATATGGAACAACTCCAAAGGTCCTTCAAGAGAATATTCTTTAGTTTTGAACCTGTAGACATAAAAAATATACAGATTGATATCGCACACTCGATCCTGATCTACTAACATTGCCTCATCCTGAATTATCCCTCTATCTAACCATTTAATCGAATAGCCTTATTTGATTAAATTCATCATAATTCCCCTTTTAATTAAATAAATTCCTCGATTTAATTAAATCATTCTCTATGTAATTAGCTAGGTCATTTCATCTTCCTATCTTTGTTTAATTAAATAATCCATATTATTTGATTAAATCTCTAAAGTTCATCAATTAAATTAAATAAATCAAACATTTATCTAATTTAATCTAACATCACCCCCTATGGTTAAATAAATCAAAAATATTTATTTAACTAGGTCTAAATCATTCTCTTCTCATTTTGAGTTATTTAAATCCTAAAATCTAAGTCAAAATGGTCAAATCAACTAACATCATTTGAATTAATCAAATCATGATTAATGCTAATCCTAATCACTCAAATCCTCTAGATTTTTCAACTTTCACATGAAAATAATTTAATTTCAATTTATAAATCATCTATTTTCATTCAAAAAAGGAATCCAAGATGGAATATTCCTCAAATTTGAAATCTCCCCAAAAGGACTGTCCCTTCAACAAAGCATTTAAAGCTCTTACATTGTCTCTTACATGTCTCCCACTTGGCATTTAACTCATCTTTCATCCCCCCTAAACATGTCACTTCATCAAATTCAAATTTCAAAATTGCACAATCCTCAAAACTTGCGCATCCTCCATCCACTCAGAGGTTGACAAGTGGCATCTTGCCATTGGTTGAATGTTAGTCCCACATTGCTCTATTTTGGACATTCATCCATCTTGGAATTCTATAAATAAGAGGCTAATCTTCTCATTTCATCATCCACAATTTGAGTAAACTTACTATGCTCAAATATTTAGCAAATTCTATCCATTATCATTGAATCTTAGCTAGGTTATGTAGATTTTTCCATTGGATCACTCATCAAGCATCAACAAGTGGATCAAATTTCTTCATCAAATCACCATTGCATCATTGGAGTTGGGAAAGGGCCAATTTTCACATCAAATTGGCACCAATTACCTCAAGAGATTAGGATTTTGTTTGCTTTAGAATAGGATTTGATATGCTTTTAAACTTTATTGTGTTCTTCATTTCATATTCTATCTCTTTTTCTATTCAAATGAATTTCTTGAGGAATCCTTATTCTTGCTTGCATTCCATCTTCTAATGTGTTTGTTCATGTTGTTTTGCAGGTATTAGGATTGGGGTTCGTACAATACCTCTTCTTTTTCTACTTTTCAAAAAAGCATTCCTTATAGATTGAATTGATAGGATTTGTAATCTTTAGTGGATCTCTCACAATGCCAGTAGAACTAATCTTCACTAAGCTATCAAAATTGATGTGACCCATTCTTCTATGCCAAAAACAACTTTCATTGATTTGAGACATAAAACACTTAACACCACCGAATTTGAGCTGATAAACATTACCTTCTATCCTTGTACCTATAGCAACCAAAGTACCAAAGCTTCCTTTTCTAATTTCACAACCATTATCCTAAAACACCAAATTGTATCCTCTGCTACATATTTTTCCTATACCAAGAAGATTATGTCAGAGACCCTTGACATAAAGAACATCATCTGTTTTATGCTTTCCATCAAAATTAATTGAACCTTTTCCATAAATCTTAGCAGATGTATCATCACCAAACTTAACAATACCACCATCATACTTTTGAAGTTTAACAAAATTACTCTAATCACTCATCATATTATTTGAGCATCCACTATCAATTATCCAATAATTCCTCTCCTCTCTTGCATGAAAATCAGTCACCATAGTTCCTTTAATGTCATGACCTATTTTTGTAGCCCTTTCCTTCACACATCTTTTAGGATTAGTAGAAGTAGTTCCAATTTTTAGAGCCATGAAAAAGCATCCATCACTGCCATCATCAAGATAGTTTGATTCCTCATCATCAGATACACCATTGTATTTTTCAACATAATAAATCTTCTTGATAGATTCACCTTTATGATCCTTATGTTCATCATTTGCAACTTTGATTGGACATTTAGAAGCATAATGAACCATCTTTCCACAATTGAAGCACTTAAAGGGTAACTTACCTTTGTATTTTCTAGTGTCCTTTTTCAATCTTCTTACAATTTTTTCTTCCACCTCATCAAGATCATCTAGATCTGATTCATCACTCTTCTATGCCTTGCTGACAAATCTATAGTACCAAATTATACTTAGGCATCTCCATATCTGCAATTTTTGCATTTTTCATATTGGTGCATGAATATACCCCTACTTGAATGGGGAAGATGTACCTAGGATTATTTTTCCTAATAATGAGCTAGTGAATTTTTGTTACCTACCTACATACTTCCAAAAAAATCATTTTTTCTAAGGGGTACCTTGGGAGTTTATATGGAATCTTGTGAAAGCTTGCCACTCTGATGTAGGAGAAATTTTTAAATTGGATGTAATTTTTTCTCATACCCTTCAATGCTTCCATGACTTCATTGGATAGCCTTATAAAGAAATATCCTTCTAGCCCTCTGATTACAACATAAATAAAGTTGTCATTGACAATGTAGAAGTGTGTATAACTATCATCCAACTTCAATTGGGGATAGTGTTCATAAATGGTCACATCTCCTAGCTCAAGAGAACCAATTTTGGCAAGTCCTGGTAAGGAAGCCTAAGAGGATAACAAATAGACCAAGTAAGAAGTCATAAAACTTGGAAGTAGTAAGAACAATGCTCAACTGGTCATGGATGGTGCCACTTATGAGAGTAGCCCAATACATCTTCTTCTTGGTGGCATAATTGATGGTTTTGATGCTTTACCATCCATGGGTAGAAGTATCTGGTATGTTGGTATCCAAACAATCTACTTAGTAACATAATTAAATCCATGATGTCTTCTTTAAACTCACTCCTATGCTATACCTTAGCCAATTTTACAACTACTTTCCTAGGGTGGACCAACATATTATTATTAATGTAGTTCAAGTTCTCTACTTCATGATAATAAAAGTGTTTAATGGCCTTCTTCATATCCACTACCTCATATTCAAGTTGGGTGGGAATCCTAAAAAATATTCTCAATCATATTTGTATCTATGTCAAGGATAACCTCTCCCGATGATCCCATCACCTTTCTACTTTTATGGTTGTAGTGATTTGCACAAGCAATAACTAACTTAGGAGATTGAACTATTATAGGAAAGATAGTAGCTTGTACTAATCCTAAATTGGCCAATGCTCTAGCCATAGATGTTCTTGTTCATCATTGTTGATCCTTTGCTTGAATTCCTCAAGGTTCACATGACCTAATTTAGTGTCTCCAATCTCATTGTACAAGGAAAACATCTTGAAATTTGGATCTAGACCATATACTGGTTTTTCATTTATGTTGAATCCTTGGGTGTCATATCTCTTGCATGGATAAATACCATGTGTCACCATTTACATATATCAAAAGAAAGAATCCCTATAGTAAAAGTTACATTAGCCAATATATAACTCTCATTACAAAATCATAACTTGTTTCAAAGAAGATTGAATTTTATACAAACTTTTGGGGATCGGCCCTTGGGCCTACCCCTTAGCTCATACTAAATTCTTTTACAATTGAGAGTTTAATTTTATTGCTTTTAGTCCTTTGGGAGTTGAGGATTGGGAATCACCCTTACCTTATGATAAGAATGACTTAAACATCCTTAGTTCAATTTATGTTTTCAGTCTTTTGGAGGTCAGGGTTCGAGTGTACCTCTTATCTCTTGATCCATAGAAATACTATCGTTAAGTTAAAACATCAACAAATGATTTTTGAAGGTTTGTTTACACTACTTGGGGGTCAAGATTCAGGGATAACCTTTATTATTATTTTAAATTTCTCAAATAATTAAGGGGAAAGTCTGAGTACCAACGACCGAAAGTCATTGTAACTACCAGGAGTCGAGACTCACATTTATCTCTAATATTTTGTTCTAATTTTTTTTGGAATTTGTTAACTTAACCTCCTAATGTCTGACATCCAATCATCATGATCATTTTGGTTAAGGAAAAGGTTATTTTTCTTTATGATTTTGGGTGTTAGGGGTTAGGATTTCGAGATACTTCCTACCTCAATAAGGAAGTCCTCAAAAGGAAAGTCCGTTACCTGATGGACAAATTAGTTTTTTTAAAAAATAGAATTTTTGTTGTGTTTTATGTAGATTATTGGAGATCAAGGATACCACTTACCCTTATACCTCTATAAGAAAGGAGATAAGTGGTATTCCTAATGGATGAAACTCAAAACATGAATAAAAGGATTTTCTTAATTCTAAAGATCTTTTGAATTTTGGAGGTTGGAGATTTGTTTCCGATCTATTTATTTATCGATTTAGCATATAATTTATACATTGCAACTTTGGTAAAGGGCCAGGGATCAGGAGTCAGAACCTTTTCATTTTTCTTGTGATATTCTCAGCTTAACGAGTAAGCAATATATCCAATACTCAATGCCTGATAGGTTTCAATTTTATCAAAATGCTAAGGAAGAAAAAGAAAACCTCGCTAAGCTCGAGGGTTGATGCTTGATTGATGATTTCATAAACATCCTTGATCAACATGTCAGAGGGAAAGTTGATCTGGCAAGACAGGAAATGAAAAATGGCAAAAAATGAAAGGAAAATACAAAATATAACAAAAATGATAAAGGAACACGAGAAAGCTCAAAATCAAATTGATGAAAGCAAGAGAAAAAAACCCAAATCACACACAAGCATGGGGATTCAAAATTAAAATATAAACTTTGGAAAAAATCTCAAACACAACCTGAGAATTGCATGTGAAGGAGGTGGGAAAAATGAAGAGAAAAACCATGAACACAATACACAACCACACAAGAAAATAGATTCAACACACAACAATAATCACAAACACAAGCCAACAAGCCCATGAACCAACAAAAATGCATACCACAAAGATAAATCATGAACAAACCATGAGCAAAAAATTTCCAAGCAACCTTGAACCAATAAGCATGAACACGTTGTAGAAATGATGAACTTGAATTATAGGAAAAGCTTCTCAAACACATAGGAGGATTTTTAATGAATCTACAGAGCTCTTGAATGCTAATAGAAAAGTGTAATGGTAGAAATGATCCCAAAATCACTTAATAAAATCCTCAATATATCCCATTAATGGTGCATTAAAAATCATTATGTTAGAGAATTAAATTTAAATAATTGACATGACACACATGAGGCTTGAGGTAGCACCATCAGGAATCAAGGTTCAAGCATCCGATATATTGAAGGCCTAACACATGACTCCCAAGAGGGTGAAAGGGTGAACAAACATCAAACACCGAAGTAAGGGTTGGGGATCGAGCCCAACGTGGTAGGTACTCAAATTGAGAAGCCTGATCTCTCGAACTCTGATAAGGCATTCAAAAGAAAGAAAAGGAAAGGAAAAGGAAAAAAATGGAAATAAAAGGAAGAGAGATAAAGATAAACAAAAAGGAAATGACGACACTCAAAAATGAAAAGAGGGGGGTCACCATTTCGTCAAAGATAAAATGGGGCATGAGTGCGAAGGCACAACAGTCCCCAAGAAATTCCATACACCTTTTTTAATGGGAATATTTTAGAAGGAATTTTGATGGAGTCTTGTTCAATTTTTTTATAGAAGAAAAAAGATTTATATTGCTATAGTAATTTCACCAAGAGTTCACATGGGAAATTTTTTGCCTACAATATAGCTATGAAGATCACAAAGCTGATTTCTATTGGCTCTCCATATTTACTAATTTCTATAAGTGGGTTAGAAGATACCAATAGTGCAATTTTTACATAGAAAAAATAGAAATGATGTAGTACACCTCAATCCAATCTCAACAAATTAACCAATTACTCATTGGGATCTAGAATTCACTCACATGGTTAACCTAATAGCTAATATTGGTCATAAATTAATCCTTATAGCTATAGACTAATTCATAAGGTGGATAGAATATCATTAAAAAAGGTCACTTAAGTAGACATAATGTATATCCTATAAGGTATCATTACAAGGTTTATAATCCTAAACACTATTATTTTTAATAATGCAAGAACGTTTGTATATGCAAATAGATATGAAGTTTTTTTTTAAGCATGGTATCCACCTAAAATCCTCACCAAAGTATTATCATTAGAGTATTGGTTTTAAATAGATTTCACTAATAAAAATCTCATATATATTATGAAAAGGACCATTTTAGATTATCATAAGGGATGGCATGTGTAGCTTAGAAAGGAACTATAGGTAGAAATAATCACACAAAAGAAAACCATTGAAATTTTCCTTATGATCTAGTGTATATAAAAGAAGAGTTTTTTTTATATACTTAGAAATCCCTATATTTTAGCTAACTAAATGATAAGAAATAGAAAAAAATAGAGCTATAGTTATAATACTAGAAAAAATATAAAAACTTGAAGAGAAGAGAAAATATAAAATAGCAACTCAATGAAAAATCACCAAGAAATTTTTAAATGTTTATTTTATAAAATATATATTAAGAAGACCTTCAAAGTTCAAAGAAACAAGGCTCTTAAGTGGGATGTCGATAGGGAAAATTCAATATAACATACTAAATTTGATACCTTATAGAGTGGTTCATATATCATCTGTACATTAGGCACAAGAATAATTTTGAGGTCACTACTATTAATGTATATAATTTTATAATCTTGAGCAAATTGATATACTTGAAATATCATATGTGAAGCTTGCAAAGAGTAACCTTGTAAAAGTATTAGACTTTCATTTTTTTTTTATATCTTTTTTCTTTGTTTTTTCACCTTCTTTATGAAGGAATGTATAATAGTATGGCTCCATTTTTCATTTTAACCAAATTTTATAGATTAGTAGTAGGAATTTTAAATTGCAAACCCCTCAAGAATAACTCTCCTTTCTCCTATTATTGTATTAAACTTGTGAGTTGTTCATCTAGTTTATGTACTCATGGTTTTCATAACCAAAAAATGTTTAAGGTTTGTATTGGGAGGAAAAGACATTTTATCTCTCCAATTTACATACTCAATTTATAACTATTAGATACTATTTTTTATTAGAAGGCATATTAATGGGATAAATATCTTAATGTAAGCTTA
This sequence comes from Sequoia sempervirens, assembly GCA_007258455.2. Classification (NCBI taxonomy): domain Eukaryota; kingdom Viridiplantae; phylum Streptophyta; class Pinopsida; order Cupressales; family Cupressaceae; genus Sequoia; species Sequoia sempervirens. Next base: position 568,771,392 of record VDFB02281492.1, on the reverse strand, counting down.
TTTTTTATCTTTTTTTTTCCATATCTCATGTAATCCCAATATTATTACATATATTTAAAGCTAAGGGTTGTTGTAACTAATTGATTATAATAACCATCTATCTAAAACTATATTTAATATTACACTTATTAAAATAATATTTAATAAATAAGTAAACATTTCAAGTGAGTTATTATAGTTTTTTTTAAGGGGAAAATTGTAAGGAAGCTAAGATAGTAGAACAACTTCCTACACTAATCTTGAGAGGAGAATAATGCAAAACTTTATAGATATTTACAACAATTAAAAAAATTAAACAAAAATAAATATCATGCATACCACAACACAATGATTTTCCAAAAGTCACCCAATATATTATTCAAAAATCACAAAGTTTACAATACACTTGCAAAGCAATTTTCTCATAGGAGTATCACCAACAAAAGATCCAAAGACAACACTACCCCTATCATACTCTCAGAATACATCACCATTTATAGTTGTAATAAAACACCCTCATAAAATAGGGTTGTCTTCTAAGGCAAGTCAATACAAGATAATATCTACCGTCATATCTGAGACCTAATGATGAACAAACCAAATTTACAATAATAAAATATATAAAAATGCGGCTTTCCCTACACCTCGCACACTTACGTATCAACAATAAACCTTATGTAATTACAAAGTTGAGATACATTTTTCCAACAAATCTCTCACTTTTTGAACACCTTGCAAGAGCAACAGGAGGGAGTATAAACATCATCTCTTAATTGCTAGGGGCTAAAAGGCCAATAGACTTAGAATACCATTTGAAATTCTCTGTTCTCATAGGCTTAGTTAAAGGATAACCAACATTCATAAAAATCTCTACCTTAACTAGCTTCACCCTACCATATTTGACCATATCTCTAATAAAATGATATTGTACATCAATGTGTTTGGTCCTGGCATAAAATGCCAGGTTCTTAGCTAGACAGATTGCACATTGAATATCATAATAAATTGTCACTACACCTTGTTTTATTCTAATATCTGAACACAATCTCTTAATCCAAATAGCTACTTTAGAATCATGAGTAGCTTCCATATACTTAGCTTCAGTAGTAGAAAAAACAACCATATTCAGTTGCTTACTCATCCAACTAATTGCACCGCCAAATAAAGTAAACACCCAAGAACTAGTGGATCATCTACTATCAACTCACCTAACTAGTCTGAATCCACATAATCATGTATATCAAGGGAATTCTCATATTTAGTCAAATTATTGTGATAACACAAGGAATACTCTAAGGTACCACACAAATATCTTAAGAATCTTTTAATTGCATCCCAATGAACTCTACCAGGATTAGACATATATCTAAAAATAATTCCCACTTCTTGGGCAATGTCTAGTCTAATAAAAACCATAACATACATCAAACTTCCAACTACACTCTAGTCAAACACTATGCTCATGTCCTTCATCTTTGATGGGGATTTTGGACAATTTGAAATAGATAACTTTGTTCCAACTAAAAAAGGAACACACACTGGTCTATAATCTTGCATGTCAAACATTTGTAAAGTTGAATTGACATAATTACTTTTCCCAAGCCATAAATTTATGTTCACTCTATCTCTTCTAATCTCCATCCCAAGAATGTGTCTAGCTACACCAAGATCTTTCACTTTAAATTTAGCTACAATTTGAAATTTTAGAACTAAAACCATAACTTTCTCTTTACCAATAAATAACATATCATCAACATATAATACAATAAATAGGAAATTATCACCATTAGTTTTATAATAAACATAATGATTTGATTTAGAACGCTTAAATCCCAAACTAAACACATATGTATCAAATTTTCGGTACCACATCCTAGGACTCTATTTTAGGCCATACAAATATTTCTTCAATTTTCAAACCAATTTACTTTTATATTTCACCACATAGTGCTTGGATGTGTCATATAAATATCCTCCTCTAAGTCACCATGAAGGAAAGAAGTTTTTGCATCCATTTTTTGAACCTATAAATCATAAGAAATAGCAATAGAAAAAAAATACAATGGATGTCATTTTTAAAATAGGAGAAAATATCTCACCCTAATAAACACCATCGACTTGAGAGTAACCTTTTGCAACCAACCTTGCTTTGTACTTCTCAATACCGAGCCATTGGAACCAATATTTTTCTTGAACACCCATTTGCAACCAGTAGGTTTTCATCCTTTAGGAAATGGTACAAGATCCCATGTATCATTCTTTTTCAAAGCCTCCATTTCTTCATCCATAAAAATCTTCCAAGGTTCTAGATCATTCATACCTAATGCCTCTTCTATCAATTTGGGTTCATCCATTCTTGTATTCAAAGAAAAAATAAATATCCAATCATTAGGTGAATACCTTTTAGGTGGTTGTTTGTACCTTATAGACCTACAAACAAGCTGAGTTGGAGGTTCTTCTTCCTCTTCTAAATATTTAGAGCTAGATGAGCTCTCCTAAACTTCTTTTCTATCCATGGGCCTCGATTCAACTTTCATAGGTGTAGAAGGAAATTGAATCATATCTTCCTATTTACTTTGTTCTAGATGCAATGTAATAGAAGAAGCCTTAGTTTCTCTAAAAATAACACTTCTACTATATATTACCTTCTGTGAAACATGATCCCAAACCTTGTATCCTTTGACACCATTGTTGGCCTCCTACAATGATCTAATAACTAAGCCCTTACAACTGTGATTCAGAGATTGGACATCTAACCTGAATAGCTATCTCAATCATCATGAAGGTGCATTTAACTTGTCAACCTAGGGATGTGAACTTGAAATGGGTCAGCAGAGTATGTGCACTAAGGATCCAAAGTAGCCATATTCATCGTACACCTAAGAAAGAGACAATGTTGAAAGTAAATTGCTTGGAAAGAAATAACATAAGTGTTGAGCATCAACCAACAACTATACTAAGCTAAAATGAATGACAAAAATGAAAATCTGAGCGAAAAAACAGGAAACTACTTTGTCTTCTTTGGCTACAGTAACAGTCACAAAATGGAATTCTAGTGGCTGCAGGAATAGTCAGTACTAGATTCTTAACTAATTACTGAACAGAAAGTAACGACTAAGCTAAAATATGGAATTCTCACCAAGTGGGGCCCCTTGGGTGAGTATTCCTTAAGAAAAATGTAAAATAAGATACACGAACTTATAACTTCATTTTATTCATTGGAAAACACAAGTACAATAGAGCAACATAACTGTATTATAGAAAAACTAAGAATGCAAGTACATCATCAAATTAATCAACCTCTTTTGAAGGAGCATCTGAGTCTTATTTATAGGAAGAAAATATATTAACTAATCACCTAGCAAGGCGGTCAACTCCAACAGATTAAGAGGATGCCACTTTAGGGAAAGCATTAAAAATGGAGAGGCAGTTACGCATGCGTGGAATCTGGTCAAGCATGTTTTCCTTAACATAGATTTGGCACAACAGTAACACCTATATTTGCTCAATAGAAAATTAAGACCATTTACAAGGTGGTTACAATTTTAGTTTGAATAAGGAATCTCCTACCGTCAAGATTCTTCCCTCCATTGACCTTCAAATGATCACCATATTGATTGTTATGGTGAATGAACAGCTGGCAAAATCTTCTTTAATTTTGTAGGCTGCTAATTATATCTGCATAACAATATTAGTATGCACAACAATTGCATATCTGTAACTATCTTAAAGTATCATTCATTAATCCACATGTAAAATCAATATAGATAGTTCATATAGCATGTCAATGTCATTAAAAATCACAAAAAATAAGCTTATGCCCAATGTCTATGGTTTTGAGGAAATATCATAAAAAGGTCAGCATCCAAGTATCAAAGCCTATGATGACTATAGCAAATAGACAATAAACTTCTATCAAAATTGAGTCATAAACTTGACTCATCACTCCCCCCAACCTAAGGATTTGTTGGTCCTCCAACAGAGGAAGGGTTGTTCTTTTTCTTGGTTAATGCCATAAAATTTGCAATTTCCAGTTTCCATACATTAGTTCTCTTTGTGCGTGAATTAGGATCCCAATAGAACCCTTGTTGTCTGCCCAATCTACTCCATCTCTGTCTTTTTGCAGCTATATCATACTGGTAATATCTAAAATTTGGTATATGCCACAATAGGATAGGTGGCTGAAAAGTTAATGGGAGCCAAAATTGTCCTTTTGTTCTTCCAATTTGTATATATCTATCAACTCTCTTAATTTCTGCAACATAGTTTTGCATAGAGTGAGGCTCAGCTTGTTTTAACTCATCAGTTAGGCTGTTCAACCTTTGTGACAAGTATCCCATCACAGGTTCCCCTTTGTTTTTTGCTACCTCCTCATATTCTTTATAAAGTACCTCTCTCTCAGGTAGGACCCTACCACCATAGCTTGGTCTATAAAGAATTTTGTGCCAATCCATGAAAATGTCCCCTAGATTTCTAGATTCAGCCCTAATGGACAAAGGAGTGTTGGATTCTATTTGCCTATATGCCCTAAACTGTTGTCCCCAACTAATCTTGTTTTGTATCCAAAACATGAATTCCCTTAATTGGACATCCCCAACATACAAAAGTGGATTCCAATCATGGTCTTGGTTCACAACATAATTATGAAAATAGAATTCACACAAAAAATTCTTCATTTCAAGAGGAGCAATCCGATAAGCATTGAAAAATTCAAGAGTCTCAATGGAAGGATTCAAACCTGAAACAATCCTTGCTAGTTTAAAATAAAGATGCTTCTCTTTCAAATATAGAGCATAGACTCTTGGAGGGGTCCTACACTCTAATATTTGAGGTACTAGGGTTGCCATATTATCCACTTTCTCCTTTAAAGCAACAATTTCTACATTCTTATCTTCAATTTCTTCATCTCTCCTTTGAATTTCCTTCTTCAACCTGCGTTTCTCCTCTTTCCATTCTTCTTCCCTCCTTTGGATCTCTTTCCATAAATTCATAGCTACCATGTGCATTGAAAAATTAGAGGGCCTATGTATTCCTACCAAAAGTTTTCCTAGCACTGCTGCTTGCTCTTCATGTAGCACTGGCTACAATGTTTCTGAATGTTTAGCCAATTCTGGCTGCAAGGGTGTTGACTATTCTCCTAGTTCTGGCTGCAGAACCTCTTATTCTCACTCTTGTTCTTTCTCTTGTTTTTGCTACAAGAACTCTTGATTCTGCTCTTGCTGTAGGAGCTCCTAATTTTCCTCATACTCTTGACTCTCAACTTGTTTAGTGATGGAAGCAAGGTCTACCAACGTTACATTTGTTGCTTCCTCAAATATGTCGCTTTTCTTAACATTCACCTACCCCATTAGGGCCTCTATGTCCTCTTGTGATGTTTTTGTAGTCCTAGGGATTTCTTGTGGAGACACACCAAAGGATGGCCTAGCTGGTCTTGATTTTCTAGGAGGGCACTCATGTTCTTCTTTGACTGCAGGAAGAACAGTGTTAGCTTTCCATTTTTTAGAGCTTGGCACTTTCTTTCATGCAGTTTGATTTTTATCTTTACCTTTCCTTATTTCTGCCTCTTTCTTCTATGCCCTAGTTCGAATTAAGATGCCAAGGGGAACATCATCATTGGAATCTAAAGAGGAACTTTCTTTGTCTGAATGCTCTACCTTAGAGGAGCTAATTTCTATGGTTTGTTCAGCTACAGGAGGGTTTACACTAGGGCCTGTGCTAGAAGTTGAGGCACCAAGAGTGGCTTTAGTCATGCTCAATCTTTTGCTAGCCCTATGAGGTTGAGGAAAAACCCTAGGTCACAAATGCTCTGGTCTGATTTGATCAACATTTAAGAATTCTTTCCAAGTCATATTAGACACATCATGCAGAGACTTTTCAACTAACAATTTGATCAGACAATGGTGGGAAATGGAATTATCCCTACCTTTTTGGGTCTCGACAGCCATGATTGAGAGAAGGTGGTATAACACATTTGGCACATTCATTCTTCTCTCGTGCCTCATATGATTTAGTAGTTTGAAGTGCACAAAATGTAGATTCAACTGACGACCCTCGTAGTTAATGTACTTCACAACATGAACAACTACTTGCTTCCATGGCTCAGGCAGAGAGGTTCTTTTTGCACCCTATTTGTCCACACTCAATGGAGGGTCACCAAATTTTGTAAATTCAGCCCTAGCTAACCTGACATCTTTGGAAGTAGGGTAATTTTCATTGTCGATAGGCAACCCTGTAACTTCTGCAATTCTTTCTTCACTAGCCATTACTTCCAATCCTTTTACCATGGCCTTTCCTTCAGAAAATGTCTAGAAAATTCCAACGCAACGTCTTCATCAAATTCATTAAGCCTCAAGAAATAATATAACCATCCACAGTTTCTAAACTCAACCTGGGAAGGTGCATCCTATAGTAATGCATCATGAACCATGGGTTCATTTTTTATTAACCCACCTCCCATTGTTTAGTTGTCTGCAATCAAACAATTGCTTTGCAAAGTTTCCCATCCTGCAATGTTCGTGTGAAAACTAAACTTCTTCTTCCTACAACACTATGAAATTTCTAATGCTAATGCCATCTAAATTTTACCTTTTTTTTGGCTTAAGATTATGACAAAAGAAATAAAGGCAGTAAAGGAGTAATAAATGAAGGCTATGATTGACAAAATGGTGGCAGCTGATATCACCTCACACATGTGAGCCATCATCTCACTCAGAATTCAAATTAGCTCAGTTTAAACTTTGCTGACATGAACCAATATGGACAGACACGTGGACATAGTATTCACACTTCCCCCCAACCTAAATTTGAGCATGTGTCCTCACATGCACGATAGTTATGAAAATTTTATAGGGCAGGGAATAATGACATGCTATGGAGAACATCTATATTAATTTACAACAATTAAGTGAATGTACTAAAAGACAATTAAGATATAACAACTTGATGCGCACGTACTTAGATTCTTGGAAGATTTGTTACAAAGATTATGGAGAAAGTACCGGTCACCTTTTAAGAGGTCAATTGAGCAATTAATGAAAGTGGAGTGGAATGGAGTGAAGTGATGATGGAATGAAGTGAAATTGTGGAGGTGTGATGAAAAAAAGAGAAAGGTGGAGATGGATGGGTAGATGGGTGAAGAGGTGGACTCCCACAAAAGTGGAAGTCTTTATTATGAAAAGTTACATACCTTAGTTAGCCAGAAGGAGGGACACTAGGTTTGCTTCCTTTGGCTACAGGAAGTTTAGGTGTTGTATGTTGAGTGAATTACTACAAGAATTCCTCCTAGGAAGTTGGCTTGTGATATAATATGAGGCAATGTCTATTGACAAGCAACCTAAATCTGACAAGGTCAATGGTGGTGAGCTGAATAACACCATTGGGGAAGACTTCAACAACCTCATACAGTCCTAGCCACCTTGTCTGTAATTTTCCTGCATTATCTTGATACCTTGAGTCGTAGAGCAGGGCCTAATCTCCTTGATGGAATTTATTTTCCTTGATGAACTTGTCTTGCCAGTTTATTCTCTGATTCTGTACTACCTCTTTATGATGCAAGGTTACCTTCCTCATTTCATCCAATGCATTGAGTTGCATGATTCTGTCTCTTTGTGCTTCAGAGATATCCATCCCCAAGTCTATTGTAGTCCTCTTATGCTCAAATTCAATGGGCATCATAGTTGTCTTTCCATACAACAACTCAAATGGAGTGAAGCCTATAGTTATTTTCTAGGTTGTCTTGTAGGCCCAAATAGCTTCTAGCAGCTTGTTTTCCCAATCCTTCTTATGAACAACCACTATTTTGGTCAGAATTGCTTCAATTTTCCTATTAGTCACCTCAACTTGGCCATTGGCCTGAGGGTGATAAGAAGTGTAATTCCTATGCCTTATGTTGTACTCATTAACCAATCTCATCTTCCTTCACACATCTCCTCATGACATGGCCTAGCCTGGCCTAGTGTAGAACAAACATCCTACAATTCATGAAAAAGGAAATAACTTTTCAATGAGCACCCTTCTCTCCTTTGGAGAGAACTAGGGAGGAACTCTCCCTGTGACTAGATAGTTAGCTATGTTAGCATACCAAGTTGTTTGAACATTGATGGAAAATAAGTGCTCATCAAGGAAAGAGTCATCTATGACGTGATTGTCTTATGATGTAGTCAGCCTTGAAAGATAGTCTACAACAACATTGACCTTCCCTGGTTTATCTAAAATGGTTATGTCAAACTCCTATATCAACAATAACCATCTTGCTAACCTACCTGATATTAGAGTTTTATTCATGAGATACCTAATGGATACATGGTTGGTGTGCACAAATATTTGATAGCTTGCTATGTAGTGCCTGAATTTTTTGAGGGTATAGATTACTACCAGTATTTTTTTCTGTCAATGTATAGTTGAATTTAGCTCCATGCAAGTTTTTGCTGACAAAATAAATAGCATTTTCAATAGCTCCTTCTTTCTACCCCAGGACCACTCCTATGGCATATTTTAATGCATTTGTATGGGTGTTGAAAGGAAGCTCCCAATTAGGACCTTTGAGTATAGGAGCATGAGTCAAATCAGAAAATTCCTTGTCACAGTCTTTTGTCCACTAGAATTCAACATCCATAGTGAGAAGAGCATCTAATGGTGTTGCTATTTTGCTGAAATCCTTGATGAAATGCCTGTAGTAGCCTGCATGGCCCAAGAAACTCCTAACATCTTCTTGTTTTGTAGGTATAGGCAGATTAGTGATCACCTCAATCTTTGCAGGATCTACTTGAATTCCTTTGTGGGACTTGTAGTGGCCAAGGACTACATCTTCCCACATCATCATGAAGCACTTTTCATTGTTTAGAGATATATTGTGTTCTTCACTTCTCTGTAGGACTCTTTTGAGATTTTCCAATGCTTCATTAAAATCAGCACCATAAGTGGTAAAGTCATCCATATAAATTTCCATGTAATCATGAGAGATGTCTGAAAATATGCTAATGACTGCCCTCTGAAAAGTTTTGGGTGCATTGCATAAGCCAAATGGAAGTACTAAGTATGAATAGGTCCCCCATGGACAGGTAAAGGTGGTATCCTCTTGGTCCTCAATTTGGATTTGGTTATACCCATTGAATCCATCTAGAAAAAGATAAGTATTGCTTTCCTGTAAGTGAGTCCAAAACTTGATTTATGAAAGGTAAGGGAAAATGGTCTTTTTTGGTGGCAGCATTGAGTTCCCTGTAATCAACACAAACTTGAAATTTCCCTCCCTTTTTGAGTACAATCACCAATGGAGACACCCACTGGCTATTTGAAATGGGGTAGATAAATCCTGCATCTAACAATTTATGTAGTTCCCCTTTTACAATTTCTCTTAGTGTAGAGTTAATTCTTCTTTGTGGCTATCTCATTGGGGTACAATCATCTTTGATGTAAATCCTATGAGTGCAAAGCTTAGGGTCCAAGCCCTTCATATCATGATAGTCCCATGCAAATGCATGCTGGTGGGTTCTTAGTAAGTTTTTCAATGACAAATATTGTTCACTCAAATTTCTATTAATATTTAGATACTTTCCTTCTGACACTTGCACTTGTGTAGTTATCTCTACCATAGCTGCTTCACTAATGCTTGTACTTTGAGTACATGTGGCAGCAATGTATGAGATATACCTATTGCTTCAGGAAGTTCTATTGCAGGAAGAGCAGGCAGAAGTGTCTTTATTGGATCAACAAAATGAGAGGATGATGCTTCCTCTATTTCACAATGATTTTGAATTATGTTAGACAATACTTCATATTCCTCTTGAAGCTGCATGAAAGAGATTCTTCCTAACATCATTAGTTGTGCCATAGAATTAACTTCCTCAGCCTCTTCACCAACATGTGGCCATACAGGATTATCCATGTCATGGGATGGCTGAGCTGGAGGGTAGAGAACAAGCTTTTTGGTGCTCTTTCCATAAAAAATGGTCATGTCTCCTATTCTGCATCCAATATAGGCATCTATTGTTGCTAACCATGGCCTTGCTAGGATAATGGGGTAATCACCTCGTGTAGCTATAGGAGAAAGAACCATGAAGTCTATTGGGTACTCCCAAGAATCTAGAGTTACCACAAGGTCCTCTACTATCCCATCATGTTTAAAAGTAGAACTATCAACAAGTTGTAGGACAGTAGGAGTAGATCTCATGCTTGCAACATTTAGTTGTTGCAGGATATCCTTGGTCATTACATTTATTGCTGCTCCCAAATCAATTAGAGAATTTCTTATTTGGACCCCATTTACGATAACTCCTACCATAGGGCTCCCTGGGTCACTATATTTGGAAACATTCACTTTCCCAAGCATGATGTTAGCCAGCTGTCCCACCACATGAACCATAGTGAGGTCTTTCTTCTTCCTGCCTGGCTTCTTAAGGCATGCTTCCTTGATTTCTTTTCCATATATAGGAAAAATTTTATGGCTTGAAATAAAGGTATTTGGACACATATATGCTTCAACTAATCCAAAATGTCAAAGGTTGGTTCCTCCTTCTCTTCCTTTTTTTTCATAGTTTCCAAACTCTGGGGAAATGGTCATTTTTGTTCAGTCTGCTTGGCTAGGGTTGGTTCAGGTTTCTTAGGTACACTTGGTTGAATGGGGGTATTCAAAGGCTCCTCTTCTTCCATAGGAAGCTCAATGATAATGGATGTCGAAGGAGCTGGCAAAGAAGTTCCTGAACACAAGTGGATGTCACTTACACTCACAACATATGCAAGGAATTGATTTGGATTAGCAAAGTATATTGGTTGTTTCTATGGTTTGTTATTTGGGTTGGGTGTGGGCTAAGCTAGTAGTTGAGAACTTCTTCAACAATTCTTTCACATACTTGGAATGATATATAAAGATCCCTTTATCTAACTGAGTAATTTGCAATCCCAAAAAGAATTTCATCTCCAATCATTGACATCTCAAATTCACTTTGCATCTCATCAACAAATTTCATGCACAAACTATAATCTCCTCCAAAAATGATATCATCAACAAAGACTTCCACAATCAAATATTTATCATGATCAATCTTGAAATATAGATTACTATCAACAGTACCTTTTTTAAATCTAAGCTTTAGTAAATACTTGTCCAATCTGGCATACCAAGCTCTACGGGCTTGCTTAAGTCTATACAATGCTTTCTTTGATCGAAAAACCATATCTCCATGATTAGTCAATTGAAATCCATCCGGTTGCTCAACATACACCTCTTCTTCCAACTCACCATTTAGAAAAGCTGACTTGACATCCATCTGATAAACCTTGTAGTTTTTGTAAGCAACATAAGAAAGAAACAATCTCATAGCTTCAATTCTAGCAATAGGGGAAAAAGTCTCTTCAAAATCAATTCCTTCCATCTGGGAATATCCTTTACATACCAATCTTGCTTTGTTTCTAACCACTTCACCTTTCTCATTTAGTTTGTTTCTAAAGACCCATTTAGTTCCAATTACATTTTTATCCTTAGGTCTAGGAACAAGAATCCATGTATCATTCTTCTCAATTTACTGTAGCTCTTATTTCACTGCTTCTACCCAATGTTCATCTTTACATGCTTCATTCACATTAGTAGGCTCAGTCTTTGAAATCAAATAGTAATCTTCTACAATATTTCTCACCTTTTTTCTTATCACCTATGATCCGATCTTCTGAATGATTCAATCTTACATACCTCGAAGTCTTAGGATTTTCTTCAATTTTAGGCTCTTCTAATCTCTCTTTTGCACTTTCACTAGTTTCTCCTTCCTCTTGATTTTCTTGATTCATCAAAATGATTTGAACTTGATTTGAAATCTGAACTTGCTTTCCTTTATTTGCATTGTCATTCTGATCATTAGAATCATATCCAAAGGTTCTGGATGGTGTAGCCATGTCTTCATCAACCTTGACATTTGCACTTTCAACTGTTTTCCTCAATCTCTTATAGTAGCACCAGTAGGCCTTGATTTTAGTAGAATAACGCAGAAAGATACCTTCATCACTCCTAGCATCAAATTTTCCTATATCTTCATCTCTTTTGATATAAAATTTTCTTCCAAAGATCTTGAAATATCTAACAGTAGGCTTATGACCAGTCCATAGCTCAAAAGGGGTCTTACCAGTATCACCTTTGATTTGTATCCGGTTGAGAGTGTACATAACAATACTCATAGCTTCTCTCTAGTAGATATGAGGAACATTTCCTTCCAACATCATAGTCCTAACAGTATCTTGAACTATTCTATTCTTCCTTTCCACAACTCCATTTTGCTGAGGGGTCTACGGTGCAGATAATTGTCTCCTTATCCCATGTTCTTCACAAAAAGATTTAAAATCACTAGAAGTGAATTCACCTCTTCTATCTAATCTCAGAAATTTAATCTTCAGACCTATCTTTGTCTCAACCATAGCTTTAAAGATCTTGAACTTTTCTAGAGCTTCAAATTTCTCCCTTAAGAAAGTAGCCCACATCATTCTAGAATAATCATCAATAAGAAACATGAAATACATGTAATCTTGTAGACTTTTGACTCTAGAAGGACCACACAAGTCAATATGCACAAGCTCCAACAATTCATTTGAACAATGTTGTTTGCTCCGAAATGAAATTCTAGTTTGCTTCCCTGACTAACATTCCTTACATATAATATTAGTAGGGTTTACCAACTTAGGAAGATCTCTCATAGCCTTAGTAGAACTTATCTTGACAATAATATCAAAGTTAACATGACAAATCCTCCTATGCCACAACCAACTTTCATCAACTTGAGCAATCATACAACTTTTACTAGAAACACTCAAGTGAAAGATATTACCTTTAGTTTTTGTACCTGATGCAATTACATTTTTGAAACTTCCCAATATTCTGCACTTTACATCCTTGAACTAAAGATTGTATCCCTTATCTACCATCTGTCCAACACTTAAAATATTATGCTTCAGACCTTCCACATATAATACATCATTAGTATTATGCTTACCATAAAGAGAAATGCATCCTCTTCCACAGATCACACCAACTTTATCATCACCAAATCTCACAACACCACCATCATACTTTTCCAAGCTCACATACTTACTTTTATCTCCTGTCATATGATGAGAGCATCCACTGTCAATCACCCATTCATTTTTCTCAACTCAAGCAGCTAGAGCTTTCTCCACATTTATACAACTACTAGATTTAGTAGACACAGGATTATTTTCCTTGATAGCAATAAATACCCATTCATCCTCACTTACATTTCCTTTATTAGATTCATCATTTGTTACACCTTCATCAGCAACATAGTAACACTTCTTTTGAAATTTAGGCTTGTTATGTCTTGGCTTAGAAGCTCTTTCAGGACACCTTGATGCAAAATGACCTATCTTACTGCAAGAAAAACATTTAAGGGCCAATTTTCCTTCATACTTACCTTTTCCTCTCGGTACTCTTTTGACAATAAGTGCTTCCATCTCTTCCAACTTTCTTTCTTCTTCTTCAATCTATCTTATTTCATCCTCATACTTGAATGTATTTCTAGATGAACTTTCACTCGGATCATATCTTTGTTTATCTCTTCTAGAAGTAGTGACCTTGAATGCAGATTCTACCTTAGGAAGGGCATAACCAAATTCACTCAACTCAAAAGAAATAAGCTTACCTATCAAAATATCTTTGGTTACATTTGTTACAGTCTGGAGCTCCTCAATAACACTAGCTTTGACTTTATATGAAGAAGGCAAGGATATAAGCACTTTAGCAACAATCTATGATTCGTCCAACTATCCACTAGCACATCTGATACCACACACAAGTTCATTCACTCTTTGCATGAAAGTAGTAATGTTCTAATCATCATCCATTCTCAACATTTCATACTTCCCTTTCAAACTCTGTAACTTAGCAATCTTCACATTAGTATCACCTTCATACAAAGTTTCCAACTTTTTCTAGATCTCATAAGTAGTCTTTATATCTATCACATTTGTAATATTAGTAACAATCAAAGCACTCAACAATGCTTCCTTAGCCCTGATATTGTACTCATCATCTCTAATCTTAGCAATAGTAGTAGGACCATACTATGGAATAACATACCTATTGCTTGTAATGCTCCAGTAGGGTTCACCAATGCATCTGAGATGACACTCCATTTGAGTATTCCATAGAGAGTATTTTTTTCCATCAAATATCAGACTATCCTTCTTATAAGTCACCATCCTAGATCACCTTAAGTTGTTAAGCTTCTTCCAAGGAACCTGCTCTGATACCAATTGTTGGCAATGCAAGGGCATACAATTGAGAGGGGGGGTGAATCGGTTGTCATAAAATTTCAAACTTATTCAACTTATCAAATCTTATTCTTAGATCTGACTAATAACAATGAAAGCATAAATCATGAACACATCAGAAGAACACATGACACCAATATTTTTTACGTGGAAACCATGTATAGGGGAAAAACTATGGTGGAGGTCAGTCCACAAGATTATACCCTGTTAAAAGTATAAATAATGAAATGGGGAATGCACATGCATTTAGGCACACTGCCTAGAGCTCATTGCTCAATTACAATAAGGCTAACCACCCAAAGGAAGACACACTATCTTACGGAAATATTCAAATTACATCTGTAGGGATTTGAACTGAAAAAATAGCATATGCTAATGCATGATCATAGTTCCAGTTAAGCACATGAACACTTCTTCACACTTCTTCACTCTTCTTCACTCTTCTTCACACTTCTTCACACTCTACTCTACCTTGAAATGATTTAGAAAATTATTTGTGCATACACACAGAAGGAAAATTCAATTTGAATAAAAAATCACTCTTATATATCCACAACAAGAAATTACATCACTACAAGTTGACTTCAACAGAATAATAAAATGAATATAAATTGTTAGCCCAAATCAATAACAATTATTAATGCGAATCAACCAAAGTTGGCCAAAACTTAGTGAAGACCCAAAATAACATCCTCGAACATGAACCACCTTCAAAAATGATTCCTCAAGGATCCACAACATGCTACAAACATCTAGTCATCTAGGAACATGAAAAACATGAACACGCAAGAGAATATCTCGGATCACGAGCATAACGATCAATGCAAATGTGCAACATAGATAGAGAATGATCTAGAAACATCCAAAAACAACTTGAATCACCAGAGAAGCATCCACAACAATAGAACTGACTGAAATCGCATTATATTCATTTAGAAAAACAAACTGAAGTAATAGAAAAATTGTCAGAATACAAATCTTCATAACTTAATCAAATCTTCATTTGGATCTCTGAAACTCGATGTGGATAAACTAGATATACTAAACAAGATACCCTTTATTCCACAACCTCTGATCATCAATGTACTAAACTCACCGACAAATTGAACTTCACTTCACCACTGACAACCTACAACTCATTTTATTACAATTTTCTCAATATCCTCAACATATAAAACTTCTAATGCATTGATGCTAATAGTGTTGACATCAATGAAAAACACATATTAGCAACACAACCACAACATCTAACACCAATTTCCTGGAGGTGGCTACCAATTTCCTTGAAATTGCTACCAATTCCCCTAAGGTTGCTGCCACTGGGGTGGAGAGTTTTGGTGATTAGGCCAGGTATTTGGAGGGTTACTCCATGGTTGTGGTGGATATCCTCCATAATTGGATGGATATGGGGGTTGTCATTGTTTACCAGATGAATAAGAATTGAAATATGGTTGAACAAAAGAGAGTGGATCTGGTGGCATACCTTGTCTTGGATCCCATGGCCTCCTTTGTGCAACATAGTAGACTTGATGTTCTTCAATTTGGATTGGCTTGAACTCAGGTGGAATCTACTTACTTTCAATATTAGCTACCATCTTTCATTTGCAATCCTCATTTTGTTTGCAATGAGGGAAATATTATGCCAACATTTCCTTTTCCTCCTCTTGTTTCTTTTTGGCATGAAGTGTATCAAGTTGAGTAGCCAGATTATTTATAATGTCTTGCTTGAAGTCTTCCATCAAGTGAGTAATCTCCATTCTTGAAACTCCATTGGTAGATGACTTACCCATAGAATATTGGTAAACTCTCCTTTTCTTTGAAGCTTCCCTAGAGTAATTTTGACATATCTTCTTGATATCCTCCCAAGGAACTTGGGAGATATCTTCTCCTCCCATCAGGTCCAAGGCATCAGTGTAGCTATTATTAATTTCTCTTAGCAAAAATAGCTTTTGTGATTCTTCATTAAGTGTATAGTTTGGAGATTTTTCTAGACAAAATAGAAACCTTGCAATGTAATCCTCCAAGCTCTCATCTTCCTTTTGCTGCATCCTAAAAATGTCATCTCCTCTCACGTCACTGCCCCTACAATACTCCTTGTATTTCTCAAGGAAATTTGTCTTCATGTCCTCCCAAGTGTCCACAATATTTTTTCGTAGGATCATGAACCATCTGAATGCAACTTATTTTAGGGTGGTAGGAAATAGCTTAAGCCTATGGGCATCAGTGGTATAGTCATAACTTCTATATAGTATGTTAAACTCGAACAAAAAAGTATCAGGATCTTCTATGACAAGTCCATAGAACTTAGGAAGGACTGAAGTAGGGATATTTTTGAGGTTGTCAACTTAATTTTGATGAGAAATGGGGAAAGGAAAAGCCATTTGGTTAGGTCTATTTCTATTTGCATCACCCATTCCTGCCTGGTGTAGTTCCAAAGCAAAGGGATTTTCAAGCTGATTTTGGTCTTCAGAGGAAATTTTAGAACCGGTCAGATCAGGAAATGCATCAACAAAGGCATGTGGATCTTCTTCTTCTTCTTCTTCTTCTCTTGGCAGGTTCTGATACTCAACTAGTTGGAATGGATCGAGATTATTAGGAAGGAATCTCCCATGAGCATCTCTCCTCCTTCTTTTATGCATACAGTATCAACTCACTATCAGCCAACTCACACCAAGAATTGGAAAAAGAATGGTGGATCATTACTTTCCTAAATAAGGGGTGTACTAGGAACAAACTTAAAAAATACTACAACAATAAAAAATATCAATGAATCCAAAGAGCTCCCTAGTTTGACACCATCCCCAACAATGATGCCAAAAATGTTTGCCTCCTACAATGATCTAATAACTAAGCCCTTATAGCTATGATTCATAGATTGTACATCTAACTTGAATAGCTATCTCAATCATCATGAAGGTGAATTTAACTTGTCAACCTAGGGACATGAACTTGAAATGGGTCAGCATAGTATGTGCACTAAGGATCCAAAGTAGCCATATTCATCCTACACCTAAGAAAGACATAATGCTAAAAGTAAATTTCTTAGAAAGAAATAACATAAGTGCTAAGCATCAACCAACAACTATACTAAGCTGAAATGCATGACAAAAATGAAAATATGAGTGAACAAACAGGAAACTACTCTATCTACTTTCGCTAAAGGAATAGTCATAAAATGAAATTCTAGTGGCTGCACGAATAGTCAGTGCCTGATTTTTAAGTAATTATTGAACAAAAAGTAACGACTAAGCTAAAATATGGAATGCTCACCAAGTGGGACCCCTTGGGTGAGTATTCCTTAAGACAAATGTAAACTCAGATGCACAAAATTATAACTTCATTTTATTCATTGGAAAACACAAGTACAATAGAGCAGCATAACTGTATTACAGAAAAACTAAGAATGCAAGTACATCATCAGATTAATAAACCTCTTTTGAAGGAGAATTCGAGTCTTATTTATAGGAAAAAAAGCTACTAAATAATCACCTAGCAAGGTGGTGAACTCCAATAGATTAGGACACCACTTTAGGGAAAGCATGACAAGTGGAGAGGCGGTTGTGCATGCGCGAAGTCTGGTCAAACATGTGTTCCTTAACACAAATTTAACACAATAGTAACACCTATATTCACTCAACAGACAATTAAGAACATTTATAAGGTGGTTACAATTTCGGTTTGAATGAGGAATTTTTTTCCCATTGAGAGTCTTCCCTCCATTGACCTTCAAATGATCACCTTGTTGACAGTTATGGCGAATGACCAGTTGGAAGAATCTTCTCCAATTTTGTAGGTTGCTAATTATATTTGCATAACAATATTAGTATGCACAACAATTGCATATCCATAACTATCTTAAAGTAGCATTCATTAATCCAAATGTAAAATCAACACAAATAGTTCATATAACATGTCAATGTCATTAAAGATCACAAAAAATAAGCTTATGCTCAATGTCTATGGTTTTGAGGAAATATCATAAAAAGGTCAGCATCCAAGTATCAAAGTCTATAATGACTATAGCAAATAGACAATAAAATTCTATCAAAATTGAGTCATAAACTGGACTCATTAACCATAACTATATTTGATGAAGATACATTGCACAACCTTGTTCTCCAACTTTGTTCACTTCTCCTTTTGAACAATGCATATGCCTCACAACCAAAAACTCTAAGGTGTATTAATGAAGGCTTATGACTTGACTATGCCTTTATAGGCCTCTTATCAACAAGAGCTGATGTAGGAGACTTATTAGTTAGGTAAAAAATAGTGGCAATAGCTTCAATTCAAAAACTTTGTTCTAGACTAGCACCAATCAAATACTCCTAGCCTTCTCCATCCGTGTCCTATTCATTCTTTTTGCAAATCCATTATGCTATGGAGAATACAAAGTTGTATTTTGTCTATAAATACCACAATATTTATAGAATCAATCAAATATCATTAGATATAAATTCATCACCATTATCAGTCCTCAAACATTTTATTTTCTTTCTAGTATACAACTCAACCATTGCTTTAAATTCTTTAAATTGACTACAAAATTCTTATTTACTCTTTAGAAAATATACCCATGTCCTTCTACTATAATCATCAATGAATTAAACATAATATTTGGATTTTTTAATTGAAGGAACATCTATAGGACCAAACACATCAGAATGAATAAGATTTAATACACCGCAAGATTTATGAGAAATCGAGTAAAACTAAATGCAATTTTATTTTCCATAAATGTAATTCTTACATAAATTAGATTGAAGATCACAACTAGACAATCCTTCAACAAGGTTTTTATTTTTCAAGGTCCTTAGACCCTTTTATCCAATGTGGCAAAGTCTCTAGTGCCATAACATAGTTTTCTCTACAGGTAACTTTGATTCAGAAGAAAGAGCACCCTTGGGTACCTAGAAGCCATTACCATCTGCTGAAGATGAAACCCTCACATCTTTCAAATAATTACTATTGCACTCAAAATTACATGCATCAAGCTTATACAATGTTCCATATTTGATACCTCTAACAATCACCATAGTACCTCTAACCATCTTGCATCCTGCATCAAAAAATACTACCTACACATATACATCTATTAGTTTTCTCATAGATAAAAAAATGTGTTCTAATCTAGGGATATGCAACACACAATTAATCCTTTTTATTTTACCATCAGGAAACTTGATTCTAAATTTACCATGGTTAACAATTTATAAACGAGAATCATCACCCAAGTACACCTTACCTCCATCAAACTCTTCATATTCAGAAAACTAATCTCTATTAGAAGTCATATGGAAAGATTCACCTGATTTAATTAACCATGCATCATTACCTACATGAGTTTCCAAGGTTTTAATGAATGCATCACCATCTTCCTTCTTGGACTCAAAATTAGAATCAAATC
This sequence comes from Sequoia sempervirens, assembly GCA_007258455.2. Classification (NCBI taxonomy): domain Eukaryota; kingdom Viridiplantae; phylum Streptophyta; class Pinopsida; order Cupressales; family Cupressaceae; genus Sequoia; species Sequoia sempervirens. The sequence continues at coordinate 568,751,738 of VDFB02281492.1, read as the reverse complement.
TCTTCTTTTTCTTCTTCTTTTCTTCTTTGCAGTCCTTCCAAATATATCCAACATTAATGTAGTTTCAAAAAATAACTTTGGAATTTCCTAGAGATTTTGATCTCCCATTGGACTTGGATTTATCACTCTTCTCCTTCTTCTTTCCTTTTTCCTTAGGTATCCCATGAAAATTTAGGGTCTCCTTGGCATTGATGGATACCTTCCTCCTCATCTCTTTAGAAAGCAAAGAACCCAAGTTACATCTTCAGTCTTCAGGATAATAGAAGTACTCCTAATAGACATAACAAGATAATCCCACGAATCAGGCAAAGAATAAATCAAGATCTGACATTTCTCCTCATCCATTTTGACTCCAACTAATCCCTATTGATCCACATACAGATTAAATTATTCCACATGGTTTGTTATTCTTCCACCCTCTTCCATTCTCAAGGAATACAATTTATTCCTCAAGAAAATATTAATCACTATAGGTTTGGATTGATACATCTCACCAAATTTCTTCCATATTTTTTGTACAGAGGTCTCTCCATGGGTATTGATTATAAATAGAGTTTTCCAAGAATAATCTGACTAGACCTTTGGCATTGGGTCCATAACATCATATTGAACAGCCAAAATAGGATCTATAGGCCTTGAAACATTCTCATCAACAACATCCCATAGATCTCAATCTATCAACAAATCCTCCATCTTTAGCTTCCACATTTCAAAATTATTTCCATAAATGTATCCACCTCTATTCTTGTTGACGAACTTGCCATCTAAATATTCTTGCAATAAGATAACAAAGTATGTTTTGCACAAGCTCCCATTCCAATCTAGATTAGTTCAAAAAACTCAACAACCCAACTGAAACCAAAGGTGATTAGGCTCTGATACCACTTGTAAGGAAGCTAATGTAGTGTAACAACTTCCTACACTAATCTTGAGAGGATGATAATGCAAAAATTTATAGATCCTTACAAAAATTACAAAAAATTAAACATAAATAAATATTATGCATACCACAACACAGTGATTTACTTAGAGAAAACCCTTTCAAGAGAAAAAATACCACACTCAAAAAGCCATCCAATATGTTATTTAGAAATAAAAAAGACTATAGTACACTTCCAGAGCAAGATTCTCACAGGAGTATCACTAATTAGAGATCCAAAGGAAACAAGACCAATATTAGACTCTAAGAATACATCACTATACTTAACCATAATATAAAACCTAATAAAACAAGGTTTCCTTCTAGGGAAAGTCAAGACAACAAAATATCTACCATCAAATATGAGGCCAAATGATGAATGGTCCAAATTTACAATAATAAAATATACATCAAATGTGGCTTTCCATAGACCCCCTGTGCTTACATATCAATAGTAAACATTATGTAATTGCAAGGTTGAGACACATTTTACCAACAAATCTACCACTTTTCAAACACCTTGCAAGAGAAACAAGAGGGATTATAAACATCATCTCTTAATTACTAGGGGCCGAAAGGCCCATAGACTTAGAACACCATCTTAACTTCTTTGTGCTTACAAGCTTAGTTAAATAATCAACAATATTAATCAAAGTCTCTACCTTAACTAGATTCACTTTACCATATTCGGCCATATCTCTAAAAAAAGGATATTGTACACCAATGTGTTTGGCCCTTCGCATGAAATGTCAGTTTCTTAGTTGGACATATTGCACTTTGACTATCACAATAGATTGTCATTGCACCTTGCTTTATTCCAATATCTAAACATAGTCTCTTAAGCCAAATGGCTTCTTTACAAGAATGAGTAGCTACCATATACTTAGCTTCAGTAGTGGATGAAGAAACCACAACCTATCACTTACTCATCTAGATAATTGCACCATCAAATAAATTAAACACATAAGCACTAGTGGATTTTTTCCTATAAATATCACCTGCCCAGTATAAATCCACATAACCATGAATATCAAGGGAAATATCATCTTTAGTGAAATTACTATGATAACACAAGGAATACTCTGAGGTACCACACAAATATCTAAAGAATCTTTTAATGGCATCCTAATGAACTCTACCAAGATTAGACATATATCTAGAAATAACTCCCACTACTTGGGTAATGTTTGGTCTAGTACAAACTATAGCATACATCAAACTTCCAAATAAACTCTAGTAAGACACTCTAATCATGTCTTCCATATCTGATGGGGATGTTGGACAATCTAAAGTAGATAAATTTGTTCTAGTTGAAAAAGGAACACATAATGGTCTACAATCCTTCATGTCAAACCTCTATAAAATTGAATTGACATACTTACTTTGGTCAAACCATATATTTTTATTCACTCCATCTCTTTTAATTTCCATCCCAAGAATGTGTCTAGTTGCACCAAGATCTTTCATTTCAAATTTAGCTGCATGTTGAGATTTCAATTTTGAAACCAAACATTTCCCTTTACCAATAAATAACATATCATCAACATATAATACAATAAACAAAAAATGATCCCCATTAGTTTTATAATAAAAACAATGATTTGATTTAGAACACTCAAATCCCAAACTCAACGCATATATATCAAATTTTTGGTACCACATCCTAGGACTCCGTTTTAGGCCATACAAAGATTTCTTCAATTTGCAAACCAATTTTCTTTTATCTTTCACCACATAGTGCTATAGCTATGTCATATAAATATCCTCCTCTAAGTCACTATGAAGGAAAGTAGTTTTCATATCTATTTGCTCAACCTATAAATCATAAGAATTAACAATAGAAAGAAAAAACATAATGGATTTCATTTTTACAATGGGAGAAAATATCTCACCATAATCAACACCCTCAACTTAAGAGTAACATTTTGCAACCAAACTTTCTTTATACTTCTCAATACCTCCATTTCAACCAATATTTTCTTGAAAACCCATTTGCAATCAATAGGTTTCATCCTTCGAGAAATGGTACAATATCCCATGTATCATTATTTTTCAAAGATGCTATTTCTTCATTCATAGAAATCTTCCAAGATTGTGCATCATTCATACCTAATGCCTCTTCTACCATTCTAGATTCATCCATGTTAGTATTTAGAGAAAAAATACATCTCTAATCATTAGGTGAATATGTTTTAGGTGGTTGTCTATTGCTCGTAGAACTACACACAAGCTGAGTTGGAGTTTCTTCTTCTACTTCTGAAGATTTAGAGCTAGATGATCTCTCCTCAACTTCTTTTCTATACATGGGCCTCGATTCAACTTTCTCAAGCGTAGAAGGAAATTGAATCACATCTTCCTACTTACTTTGTTCTAGCTGCAATATTATAGGAGAAGGCTTAGTTTCTCTAAAAATAACACTTCTACTATATATTACCTTCTATGCAATAGGATCTTAAACCTTGTATCCCTTTACACCATAATTATATTTGATGAAGATACATTTTATAGCCTTTTTCTCCAACTTTTTTCACTTCTCCTTTGGCATGTGTAAATATGCCTCGTAACCAAAAACTCTAAGGTGTATTAATGAATTATTGTGACCTGACCATGTCTCTATAGGTGTATTATCAATAAGAGCTGATGGAGGAGATCTGTTAATCAAGTAACAAGAAGTTCCAACAAATTTAGCCCAAAACCTTTGTTGTAGACTAGCACCACTCAACATACTCCTTGCCTTCTCCATCATTGTCATGTTCATTATTTTGAAACTCCATTTTCGATGGAGAATACAAAGTTTTCTTTTATTTATGAATACCATAATATTTATAGAATCTATCTAATTCATTGGAGAAAAATCCACTGCCATTATTAGTCCTTAAACATTTTATTTTCTTTCTAGTCTGCAACTCAACCATTTCTTTAAATTCTTTAAATTGACTAAAAACTTTAGATTTACTCTTTAGAAATTATACCCATGTCCTTCTACTATAATCATCAATAAATAAAACATAATATGTGGATTTTCCAATTGAAGGAATATCTACAAGACCAAGCACATTAGAATTAATAAGATCGAATACACCACAGGATTTATGAGAACTCGAGTAAAATTGAATATGATTTTGTCTTCCATAAATGCAATGCTCAAAGAAATCCAATTCAAGATTACAATCAGACAACCCTTCAACAAGGTTTTTATTTTTTAAGGTCCTTAGACCCTTTTCTCCAATGTGGCCAAGTATTTGATTCCATAACATAGTTTTCTCTATAGGTAACTTTGATTTAGAAGAAATGGCACCCTTGGCTACCCAAAATACATGACCATCTATTGAAGATTAAGCCCTCACCTCTTTCAAAGACTTGCTTTTCATAGAATTACTATTGCACTAAAAAGTGCATGTATAAAGCTTATACAATGTGCCATATTTGACACTTTTAGCAATCACCATAGCACCTCTAACCATTTTGTGTATTGCATGAAAAATTACTACCTTCACACTTCTATTAGTTTTCTCACAGATAACAAATTTTGTGCTAATCCAAGGATATGCAACATACCATTAATCCTTTTTATTCTACCATTAGGAAACCCGATTCTAACTTTACCATGACCAAATAATTAAATAATAATCATCACCCAAGTACACCTTACCTCCATCAAATTCTTCATATTAAAAAAACCAATCTCTATTAGAAGTCATATGGAAAGATGCACCTGAGTCAATTAACCATGCATCATTACCCGCATGAGTTTCCAAATCTGCAATGAATGCATCACCATCTTCCTTGTCAAAATCAGAATCAGAATCAAATATCTTGTTTTTCTTCATCTTTTCTTCTTTGTATTCCTTATGAATATGTCCTGGCTTACTACAGTTCCAACAAATAACTTTGGACTTTCCTAGATATTTAGGTCTACCCTTGGACTTGGATTTATATTGCTTGTCATTCTTCCCTTTTTCATTAGGTCTTTCATGAATATTTAGGTCCTCCTTAGCATTGATGGATACCTTCCTCCTCATCTCTTTAGAAAGAAAATAACCCACCACATCTTCAGTCTTCAAGATAATATAAGTACTCCCAATAGCCATAGCAAGAGAATCTCATGAATCAGGAAAAGAACAAAGCAAGATTTGACATTTCTCCTCCTCATAAATTTTGACACCATAAGATGCCAATTGAGCCACCAACATATTGAATGCTTTTAGGTGGTTTATAATTCATCCACCCTCTTCCATTCTCAAGGAATATAATTTATCTGTCATGAAAATATTGTTCACCAAATATTTGGCTTGATACATCTCATCAAGTTTCCTCCATATTTTCTATGCAGAAGTCTCTTCATGGAAATTTATTATAACAAAGTTTATCAAGCACAATCTAATTAGACCCTTGGATTTGTGGTCTATGACATCATATTGAGTAGCCAAATTAGGATCTACAGGCCTTGAAACATTCTCGTCAACAACTTCCCACAAATCTTGATCTATCAACAGATTCTCCATCTTCAGCTTCCACATTTCAAAATTATTTCCAAAAAATCTATCCACCTCTATTCTCCTTGATGAACTTTCCATTTGAAAAATTCCTACAACAATATCACAAATTATCTTTTGCACAAGCTCCCACTCAAATCTGGATTAGTTTAAAAAACCAAACAACCCACAACTGAAACCAAAGGTGATTAGGCTCTAATACCACTTGTAAGGAAGCTAAAGTAGTAGAACGACTTCCTACACTAATCTTAAGAGGAGGATAATGTAAAAATTTATAGATATTTACAACTATTAAAGAAACTTAAACAATATATCATGCATACCACAACACAACAATTTACATGTGGAAAACCCTTTCAAGAGAAAAACCCCACACTCCAAAAGTCACCCAATATATTATTCAAAAATCACAAATATTACAATACACTTGTAGAGTAAGATTCTCATAGAAGTATCACCAACTAGAGTCTAGAGGCAACACAACTACTAGTAGACTCTTAGAATACATCACCATACACAACTGTAATACAATTCCCTCATAAAATAGGCTTGCCTTCTAGATCAAGTCAATCCAACAAAATGTCTATTATCAGATATGAGACCTAATGATGAATGGTCTAGATTTATAATAATAATACATAAAATGTGGCTTTCCCTACCCCCCCACACTTACCCATCAATAGTAAACCTTATGTAATTGCAAGGTTGATACACATTTTCCTAACAAATATCCCACTTCTTAAATACCTTGCAAGAGTAACGAGAGGGAGTATAAACATCATCTATTAATCGCTAAGAGCTGAAAGACCCATAAACTCAGAACACCATCTGAACTTCTTTATGCTCACAAGCTTAATTAAAGAATAAAAAAAACTCATCAAAGTCTCTACCTTAACCAGCTTCACACTACCATCTTCGACCATATTGTACATCAATTTGCTTGGTCCTAGAATGAAATGTTAGGTTCTTAGCTAGAGGGATCACACTCTATCACAATAAATTATCACTACACCTTGTTTTATTCCAATATCTAAAAACAATATCTTAAGCCAAACAACTTCTTTACAAGCATGAGTAGTTTCCATATACTCAACTTTAGTAATGGATAAAGCAACCATAGTCTGATGCTTACTCATCCAACTAATTTCACCACCAAATAAAGTAAAAACATAAGAACTGGTGGATCGTTTGCTATCAACATCACCTACCCAGTATAAATCCACATAACCATGAATATCAAGGGAAATATCATCTTCAGTGAAATTACTATGATAACACAATTAATACTCTTGGATACCACACAAATATCTAAAGAATATTTTAATTGCATCCCAATGAGCTCTACCAAGATTAAAAATATATTTGGAACAAAATCCCATTGCTTGGGAAATGTATGGTCTATTAAAAACCATAGCATACATAAAACTTCCAAGTACACTTTGGTAAGCCACTCTGCTCATGTCTTCCATATCTAATGGGGATGTTGGACAATCTGAAATAGATAATTTTTTTAGAGATGAAAAAGGAAAACAAAATGGTCTACAATGTTGCATGTTAAACCTATGTAAAATTGAATTGACATACTTAATCTGGCCAAGCCATAGATTTTTCTTCACTCCATCTCTTCTAATTTCCATCCCAAATGTGTCTAGCTTCACCAAGAGCTTTCATTTCAAATTTAGCTACAAGTTGAAATTTTAGTTCTGAAATCATACCTTTCCCTTTACCAATCAATAACATATCATCACTATAATGTAATAAACATTAAATGATCACCATCAGTTTTATAGTAAACACAATGATCTGATTTAGAATGCTTAAATCCCAAACTCAACACATATGCATCAATTTTTTTGTATCACATCCTAGGACTCTGTTTTAGGCCATACAAATATTTCTTCAATTTGCAAACCAATTTACTTTTACCTTTCACCACATAGTTCTTTGGTTGTGTCATATGAATATCTTCCTCTAAGTCACCATGAAGGAAAGGAGTTTTCACATCCATTTGTTGAACCTCTAAATCATAAGAAACAACAATTAAAAAAAATATAATGGATGCCATTTTTGTAATAGGAGAAAATATCTCACCATAATCAACACCCTCAACTTAAGAGTAATCTTTTGCAACAAATATTGATTTGTACTTCTCAATACCTCCACTTGAACCAATATTTTTCTTGAACACCCATTTGCAACCAATAGGTTTTTGTCCTAAAGGAAATGGTACAAGATCCCATGTATCATTCATTTTCAAAGCTACCATTTCTTCATCCATAGCAATCTTTCAAGATTTTTCATCATTCATACCTAATGCCTCTTCTACTGATGTAGGTTCATCCATGTTAGTATTCAAAGAAAAAATACATCTCCAATCATCCGGTGAATACCTTTTAGGTGGTTGTCTATGCCTTGTAGACCTACGAAGAAGCTAAGTTGAAGGTTCTTCCTCCTCTTCTAAAGATTCAGAGCTAGATGAGATCTCCTTCCATGGGCCTCAATTCAACTTTCTCAAGTGTAGAAATAAATTGAATCACATCTTATTGTTTACTTTTTTTTGGATACAATGTAACAAAAGAAGGCTTAGTTTCTCTAAAAATAACACTCTACTATATATTACCTTCTATGCAACATGATCCCAAATCTCGTATCCTTTGACACCATAACTGTATTCGATAAAGATACATTTCACATCATTTTTCTCCAAATTTATTTGCTTCTCCTTTGGAACATGTACATATGCCTCACAACCAAAAACTATAAAATATATTAATGAATTATTGTGACCTGACCATGTCTCTATAGGAATCTTATCAACAAGAGCTAATGGAGGAGACCTGTTAATTAGGTAACAAGTGTTGGACTAATCACCAACATCTCCCTTTAGATTCAGGACATGGACTAACTGCGTCTTGTGGATTTGTTTATCTCTAGAATTTGTATGGAGCATTAATAGGTGGATGTTTTGGTGCAATGAAAAATGTGTTCCAACAAATGATATCAAAGTTGGGTCATGGGTTTGAATCCCTGTAGGTGACGCTGAGGGGGGATTTTTGGACTAATCACTAGTGTCTCCCTTGAGATTTGAGATATGGACTAACCACCTCTTTTGGATAAAATTATCTCTAGAATTTGTATCAAATGTTAACAAGCCAATGTTTTGGTGGAACAAAAAACATGTTCCAACAAGTAGTGGAAAAAACTTTAGCCAAAAACCTTTGTTCTAGACCAACATCACTCAACATATTACTATCCTTCTTCATCAATGTCCTATTCATTATTTTTGTAACTCCATTATGTTGTGGATAATACATAGTTGTATTTTGTCTATGAATATCATACTCTTATAGAATCTATCAAAATCATTAAAGAAAAATTCATCACCATTATCAATCCTCAAACATTTTATTTTTTTACAATTTGCAACTCAAACATTGCTTTAAATTCTTTAAATCGAATCCACTTCAAATTTACTCTTTAGAAAACATACCCATGTCCTTCTACTATAATCATCAATGAATGAAACAAATATCTAGATTTTCCAGTTAAAGGAACATCTACAGGACCAAACACATAAAAATGAATAAGATCTAATACACCACAAAATTTATGAGAACTTTAGTAAAACTAAACATGATTATGTTTTCTATAAATGGAATGCTCACATAAATCAAATTCAAGATTACAAACAAACAACCCTTCAACAAGGTTTTTTATTTTTCAAGGTCCTTAGACCCTTTTCTCCAATGTGGCCAAGTCTTTGGTTCCATAGAATAGTTTTGTCTATAGGTAAATTTTATTCGGAAGAAAGAGAACCCTTGGGTACCCGAAGCCATGACCATTTACTGAAGATGAAACCATCACCTCTTTCACATACTTTATTTTTACAAAAGTACTATTGAAGTCAATAGTTCATGCATTAAGCTTATACAATGTGCCATATCTAAAACCTCTAGCAATCACCATAGCATCTCTAACCATATTGCATTGTGCATCAGAAAATACTACCTGCACACCTGCATCTATTAGTTTTCTCAACACAACATTAATCTTTTTTTTTCTACCATTTGGATACTTGATTCTAACTTTACCATGGCCAAAACTATTTAATCAGGAATCATCACCCAAGTATACCTTACCTCCATCAAATTCTTCATATTCAAACAACCAATTTGTATTTGAAGTCATATGGAAAGATGCATCTGAGTCACCGACAAAAGAAAAAACTGACTTTGTAGAACCCTAATTCTAGAAGCTTCTAAAAAGCTTATTATAAGCGGTTTGGATGGGGGTTGCAGTAGGGAATTATTAGCAATATTGTAATATGTTTTACACTGGATAATAAAATCATTGGATGGTTGTGGTTTTGTGGATGTAGCCCATATTAGGTGAGCCAAATTAAAATCTTTGTGTTGTCTTGTTTCTTCTATAATTTTGTGTGTTTTATTTCTTTGTTTTATTGATCAAATCTACATTTAACTATTAGATATTTGCTTTCTAACCCTAGCAAGTGGTATCAAAGTGGGTTGTGTTCAATTATCATCTGTAGGAAAGTCTCATGATTGAGTGGTAGTCTCATGGTTAAGTGGGAGCAATGGTGGACAAGGGTAAATTGAAGGTAGATAAATTCAATGGGGTGAACTATTAGTTATGGAAGATGCAAATGGAGAATTATCTCTATCAGAAGGATTTATGGAGGCCATTGGAAGGAATAGCCAAGAAATCGACAATAATGAGTGATGAGGATTGGAATCTTTTGGACATAAAGGCATTGAGAGCCATTCGTTTATGCTTGGAACAATCGTCGACATTCAATATTACAACAGCAAAGACAACTCAAGAGTTGATGAAAACCTTGGAAAAGTTATATGAAAAGCCTTCCACTTTGAATAAGGTATTTCTTATGAAGCATTTATTTAATATGAAAATGGTAGAAGGTGGGTTAGTTGCTGATCATTTAAATGAGTTTAATACAGTTACCAGTCAATTGACTTCTATAAATTTAAACTTTGATGAAGAAGTTAGGGCTCTTTTGATTTTTTGTTCTTTGCCCAAAAGTTGAAATAACTTGGTAATGGCTGTTAACAATTATGTTTTTTGTTCAAATACATTGAAATTTGATGATGTTATTTTGAGCAAGGAAATTCATAGGAAAATCTCAGGTGGAACATCCACACCAGACAGTGACAGTGTTTTGAATGCAAAAGGTAGGGGTAGAACAAAGGAGAGAGGAAACAATTCTAAAAGTCGTGGGAAGTCATGAGGAAAATCAAAGGATAGAAGGTCCCAATCTAGAGACAAGATGGATTGCTAGTATTATGATAAGATGGGTCATTTAAAGAAAGATTGTTGGTCTCAGAAAAATAAAGGAGAAAAAAATGAAGGCAATAAAGAGGCAAATGTGGTAAGTAATAAATCTAATGAGGATGCTTTGATTCTTTCCCTTGATAATTTTGATGATTCTTGGGTGTTAGATTCAGGGAATTCATTTCATGCTACACCTCATAGAAGTTATTTTCTTGATTATATCCAAGGGGATTTTGGGTTGGTTTATTTGGGAGATAACGAACCCTATCAGATTGTTGGAAAGGGAAGAATCAAGATTAAGTTGCAGAATGGCAATCATTGGCTACTACATGAGGTAAGGCATGTTTCAAAGTTAAAATTAAATTAATTTTAGCAGGGCAACTAGATGATGAAGGTTGTGTTGTTACATTTAGTGATAAAAATTGGAAGGTTACAAAAGGTGCCTTAGTGGTAGCAAAAGGTGTGAAAGTAGGAACCTTATATTTTTGTACATGTCATACTGTTCCTTCTACTTTAGCTATTGCAGATAAAAATCAATGTTCAGGAACAATTGCTATAGTTCAGCAGGCAAAAATTAGACAGTTGCTATGGATTCTGAATCAACATTGTGGCATAATAGACTTGGGAATATGAGTGCAAAAGGTATGAAAGTACTTCATTCAAAGAATGTTCTACCAAGTAATGTTTTAATATGGATTTCTGTGAAAGTTGTGTGTATGGAAAACAAAGAGAGTTATTTTCTCAAGGATGGGAAGCAAAAGAAAGATGAGAAATTGGAGCTTGTGCATACGGATGTATGGGGACCAGCTCAAGTATCTTCTCTTGGTGGCTCTCGGTATTATGTCACTTTTATTGATGCTACAAGGAAGGTATGGATTTATTTCCTTAGGAAAAAATCTGATGTATTTGAAACTTTTAAGAAATGGAGAAGCTTCATTGAGAATGAGATAGGTAAAAATTTAAAATGTCTCAGATCTAATAATGATGGTGAGTATTGCAACAAAGAGTTTGAAGATTATTGTTCCTCTAATGGTATTCGTAGGTAGAAAATGGAGTGGCTGAGTGCATGAAAAGAACAATAATGGAACATGCACAAATTATGAGATTGCATGTTGGGCTACCTTTAAACATGTGGGTAGAGGATGTAAACACTGGTGTTTATTTAATCAATATAGGTCCCTCTAATCCTTTGGGTTATGGTATTCCAAAGGAAGCATGGATAGGTAAGAAGGAGAGTTATTCTTTTCTCAAGACCTTCGATTGTGAAGCATTTGCACATGTAGATTCTGAAAATAGAACCAAACTTGATGCAAAATCAAAGAAATGTATATTTGTTGGATATGGAATTGATGAATTTGGTTATAGGCTTTGGGATTTTGAAAATAAGAAAATTGTGAGAAGCAGGGATGTCATATTCAATGAGAAAGTGTTGTACAAAGATCAGTTGCAGCAACATGAGGGGAAAGAAAATGATTATGTAGTGCTGGATGATACACCAAACAACAATGTTCCAGTGGTTCCTCAACAACAACAACAAATACCACAAACTCTAGTGAATGTTAGATGATCTTCAAGAATAAGTAGACCATCTAGAAATATTTTCTCCCTCTTTGTATTCTATTTTATTAATTGATGCTAGTGAACTAAAATGTTATGATGAAGCTATGCAGGTGGATACTAAGGTTCAGTGGGAGCATGGAATGGAAGAAAAAATGGACTCCTTGCTGAAAAACTAGACTTGAGAATTATGCAAGTTGTTTATAGGTAAAAAGGATTTACCAAACAAATGGGTTTATAGGTTAAAAGAGGAGGATGGAGGTAAGAAAATATTTAAATCCAGATTAGTTGTAAAGGGATTTGCATAGAAAAAGGGTATTGATTTTGGTAGAATCTTTTCTCCAATTGTTAAAATGACTTCTATTCATACTGTTTTAAGTATTGTGGCTACTAAAGATTTGTATTTAGAACAACTTGATGTTACAATAGCCTTTCTCCATGGTGATTTGGAAGAGGAAATATACATGGAACAACCACAAGGATTTGAGGTCAAAGGTCAAGAGAAATTGGTGTGCAAATTGAAGAAAAGTTTATATGGCTTGAAGCAAGCACCTCGGTAATGGTATATTAAATTTGATAGCTTTATGGGTGAGCATGGCTAGAGTCGATGTAATTCAGACCATTGCGTTTATTTTAAGAGGTTGGATGATGATAGCTACATTATTTTATGATTTTATGTTTATATGTTGATGATATGCTTGTAGCGAGGTCTAACATAGATCACATTAATGAGTTAAAATAGTAGTTAGAAAATTCATTTGCTATGAAGGATTTGGGGGCAGCAAAGCAAATCCTTAGTATAAAAATTACACGAGATAGATTTTTTATTTATTTTTTATTTTAATCTCAGGCTGATTATGTTGAAAAGGTGTTGCAAAGATTTCATATGGAGAATGCAAAATTTGTCAACACACCTTTTCCTAGTTATGTTAAATTAACTAAGGATATGCGTCCAAAGACACAAGAGGAGGAAGAAAAAATGTCCAAGGTACCATATGCTTCAGGTGTAGGTAGTTTAATGTATTCCATGGTATGCACAAGACCAGACATTGCATATGATGTAGGAGTTGTTAGCAGGTATATGATTCATCCCAGAGTTGAGCATTGGAATGCGGTAAAATGGATTCTCAGGTATTTGAGAGGCACATCCAATAAATGTTAATGTTTTGGGGGATCTAATACTAATTTAAAAGGCTATGTTGACTCATATTTGGCAGGGGATGTAGATACCAGGTGGAGTACCACATGTTATGTATTTATAGTTGGTGGGACAACAGTGAGTTGGATTTCTCGATTGTAAAAGGTGGTTGCTTTATCCACCATGGAGGTAGAGTATGTTGCTGCAACCGAGGTAGAAAAGGAAATGATATGGCTACAATTTTTCATGGAAGAGTTGGGAAAACAATAGGCTGACAATCACTTGTTTATAGACAGCTAAAGTGCTATACATCTTGCAAAGAATTCTGCCTTGCACTCTAAAACCAAACACATACAGTTGAGATATCATTTCATTCGGTCAGTGTTGGAGGATGGATAGGTAAAGCTGGAAAAGATACATACAGATTCCAATCCAACGGATATGTTTACAAAGGTAGTGACAAGGGAGAAGTTGAGCTCCTCTTTAGCTTCAGTTGGTTTTCATGGCTAAAAGTATAAAAAAATAGTAGGGTCCAAGGTGCTTATTTCCAGTGGGAGCTATAAGTGCAACAGTGTCATCTAGGATCAGTCTCCAAGTGGGAGATTGCTTGGTGTGGAAACCGATTAGTCTCCAAGTGGGAGATTGTATGTGGTGACTAATCATGCTATACTATACACTCTTCATGTCACCGAAAAAAGAAAAAACCAACTTTGTAGAACCCTAATTCTAGAAGCTTCTTAAAAACTTGTTATAAGCGGTTTGGATGGGGGTTGTAGTAGGGAATTATTAGCGAGATTGTAATATTTTTTACACTGGATAATAAAATCATTGGATGACTGTGGTTTTGTGGATGTAGCCCGGATTGGGTGAACCATGTTAAAATCTCTATGTTGTCTTGTTTTTGCTATAATTTTTTGTGTGTTTTATTTCTCTATTTTATTGATCAAATTTGAATTTAACTGTTAGATATCTACCTTCTAGCCCTAACATTAACCATGTATCATTACCTACATGAGTCACCAAAGCTACAATGAATGCATCACCATCTTCCTTCTTGAACTTAGAATTAGAATCAAATCTCTTCTTTTTCTTCTTCTTTTCTTCTTTTCAGTCCTTACGAATATGTTTAGGCTTATCAAAGTTCCTACAAATAACTTCAAAATTTCTTGGATATTTGGATCTCCCCTTGTTGGACTTGGATTTATCATGCTTCTCACTCTTCTTGCCTCTTTCCCTAGGTCTTCCATGAATATTTAGGGCCTCCTTGGAACTGATTACCTTCCTCCTCATCTCTTCAGAAAGCAAGGAACCCACCACATCTTTAGTTTTCAAGATAATAGATGTAATCTCAATAGCCATAACAAGAGAATCCCATGAATCAGACAAAGAACAAATAAAAATATAACTTTTCTCCTCCTCATCCATTTTGACAACAACTGATGCCAATTGAGCCACCAACATATTGAATGCTTCTAGGTGGTTTGTAATTCATCCACCCTCTTCCATTCTCAAGGAATACAATTTCTTTCTCAAGAAACTCTTGTTCACTAAAGATTTCACTTGATACTGTAGACATGTAAAAATGGCTTAACACATATCACACATCCTAAACTACATTTTTCCATTATCAACATCACTTTCATTATCACTATTGAATTTTATTTCATCAACATCATTAATCCCCTTTTTAACATCATTTGCATCGTTAACCCTATCTTCCTCTATTAATTAGATAATATTGAATTGTTTAATTAATTCACTATATGGTCACCTAATTTAACCTTATTCCTCTTGATTAATTAAATAAAAATAAATTATTTAATTATGTCACTAACATACCTTATTCATCTAAGTTAATTAAGTTATTATCATTAATTATTTAATTAGGATACTTTCCCTTCTCCAAATTTGAATAATTAAATCAATTATTCAATTTCCCCAAAATCACTCATCATGGTCAATTAATAAATATGTTTTTATTTCTTAAAAATTCAAACACATCTTGCATGTTCCTCTCAAACATTAATTAATTATTAAATTAATTAAAAATCCTCACATATTTTGATTGAATATATCATGTCCACTAATTTATCAATCTAATTTCCTAATCCTATTGATTACACTAATTCTACTAAAACCTCAATCTAATTTCTCCAATACCACTAATTATTCAATCTAATCCCATTGATTATCCAATTAAATCCCTTAATTAAATCTATCAAATGGGTTAACTAATCAATCTATTTCCTCTCAACGAACATGAACCATTGGTCCTGATTTTTCATTATTGAATCCTGATCATTCATATGAAAATTGTAAATCTATAAAACAAACTCCATCCCTCTCATAAAAATCAAGAGAAATTGTAGAAAGGTCATGTTAGATTGACTATTGAAGCTAATTGAGCAAAACAAATCCTTGCATTCTAGATCATCCTTTTATCAATCTTTTACAACCATGGAGGCTTTGTATTGAATCAAGCAATTCAACATCCATCTTCAACACAAATACACTCAACCATGGGATGGTATGATTGCAGTTTTTGAATTTATTGTGTACTTCAGTTGTTTATGCTAACCTTTCTTGTTTGGATTCTTAAGCTTTGCAATTACATTCCATGGGTAAGTGGGTCTTGTTATCTTGTTTTTAATTGAGTTGAATTCATTCGTTGTTATTAAACCTATGATCCATATTCCCCTTACACATTCTAGCACACCCAATGGGACCTAGGTCCTTAACTCTAACATTTTGATCAAGTGTCATGATCAGTTGTAGGTTCTAGGTCACTGTCATCATTTTTAGAAATTGCTTTTTTTCAAAATGGGTTACTATAGTTCTAAATCCAAACATGGTTATCATTTTTTTAGTCGCCATTGGTGGAACAGAGCCGTTATTACTTTTTTTGATATTGTGTGTAGGAAAAAATCCGCTATTATCTAGAAGAAGGCTGCTATCATCCTATTTCCTTGTTGTAGTCGTCCTAAAATCTAGCCGCTATTGCCAAAACTAGTTGCTTTTGTCTATTTTGTTGACAGGTTTTTACCTAACTGTTGTTGGAGGGCCGCTATTGTCAATAATAGAGCCGCTATTGTCCTATTTTTCAATCACTTTCATTTGATGGAGCTGCTATTGCATTAGTTATAGATCCTCTATCATAGGTAACAAAGTCACTATTGTATTGGTTCCTATGTTTGCTTCAGTTTGTCAAAATTTCTTGGATTCTCAATTTATCTAACCCTAACAAAATTATCGTTTGTTTTGTTTTGAGATAATTTGATATTGTTGGTGCAGCTCTTATAGGGTGATGGCATATTTTTGTTGAAACTACTAATTTTTTGCTTGTAGGGTTGATGAATAGTCTAAAACTCTTAATTTTCAAGCATTTATATGGATGTTTTAAAGTTTTTAAACATTTACATTTGGTGTTTTAAATGAATTCATTTTCCCTTGGTGCACTAAAATTGGAAAACACAACTTGAACACTTTGATTTGGTGCATTAAAATGTACCTACAATCTTCACATTTCATTTTGGTGCTTTTAAAACATACATTTCTATCTACAAACATTTCATTTGGGCTTAAAAATATAATTGCAATGACATAAAATTGATTTACAACATTTCTATGAGTGTTTGAAGTCTCTAATATTTTACTTTGGTGCTTTTAAAACATGAATTGATATCTATAACATTTCATTTGGGCTTTAAAATCTAATTGTGATGAATTATCCACTGTCTATTGTGATTGGCAAGCCAATTGTGTATCCTCTCCCCCTATGTCTTTTGACAATCCTGGGTGATGAGAAACACTTTGGGATCTTTGAATTTTTTGGTCATCATTCCATTTTTATATAGGGCCTACCTACGAGACACATCCCAAAAGGAGAACTCAAAGGTGACCTAAAGTGTGTTTTCCCTCAAACTGCTATATAAATAAGTTAAGGAAAAAGACAAGATTTAATTGACAAGTACCTTGCCTAAAGTGCCATTCAAAAAGGGAAGGTACCCAATTGCTAAATAGTGCCCCTAGTAGGACTTTTTAAAGCCTTAAGTGGCTTACTGGATGCTTGCAAGGCATCAAGTCCTCAGGAAATGACTAAACACCTTATTGTAGTTTTCCACCTAATTGATTGACCATGTTGTTAGCAACATTTTCAGTATAGGGGATGCGTACCACACCTTGAAGTTTTTACTCACCATATGAAATCCCTTGAGATGAGACAAAAATACCAAGCTTAGCATAAGCTACTTGTAGCTTTTTTGGGAAAGGGTGATTATGGTTATCCTTCCATGCCAAGAGTCCCCTATCTATCTTCTCTTGCAAAGACAAAAGTGTATACACCCCTTTGGGTGTCCCTACCCTTGAGTTAAAGGAGATTCCATGTTGTGAGCCTGAAAGTGTTACCATTAGCTTTGACCTTAGGGATAAAAATTCTTGAATTTTTTTTGATTTGTTATTACCAATGTAAATTGGG
Organism: Sequoia sempervirens; assembly: GCA_007258455.2. Classification (NCBI taxonomy): domain Eukaryota; kingdom Viridiplantae; phylum Streptophyta; class Pinopsida; order Cupressales; family Cupressaceae; genus Sequoia; species Sequoia sempervirens. The sequence goes on along the minus strand of VDFB02281492.1, from coordinate 568,733,847 downwards.
ATGATTTTGGCCTATCAACATTCAAAACATTACGATCAATTCATACACTTTGTTTGTTGTGTTTTTTCACTTGTTGTATCTCAAAAAAATTATCTTAGACATCAGACCAAACAAACTGCCATAAAAAAATTGGAACTATTGAAACAAAGTCACTACTATGCAATTTTGCCACTACTGTCTTAGAACTTTACCACTATCATTCCAAAACATTACCATAGTCGACCTAATATCTGCTCAATGTTGTGCATTTGGCCACTTTTTCTATCATTATTTTTATGATAGTCACTGTTAAAATAGGTTCACTACTATAAGCTTTCCACAACTATCCTAAAAAATAGAACCGCTATCAATCTATTTATCTACCGCTAGTGCTAAACTTGGTGCCAAAATTGACCTATACAATAGTTTCTATTGTTTCAATTACAAGATTTCCTCAGAATTTGTCAAACAATTGATTTCAAATTGGCCTAAAATTTTTATTCAGCTGTTAGAGAACATTTTCATTATTGGATCTGTACTTACAAAATCCAACATCACCATCCTACACTTCTAACTTGGTTTACATAAGGTTCATAACTATCATCTTTTGGACACAATATCAAAATCAAACTTGCACCATATCCTATCAACATCAAAATCAAAAAACAAACATCAACCTAGTCTTGGACACATATTGAAAAAAAAAATTGAACCATCATCTTGCTATTGTTTTACAACAACCTTTACTTGCAACCTCATAGCTAGTTCAAGTAAAGAAATCACCATATCCTCTAATACATAGAAAAACATTGATTTGTATTGTGAACTTTGTGCTCTAAACTAGCATCAAATCAAATAATCAAATATCCACTCATACTCTTATCCTAGGGTTTGAACATCCAACATCATAGTGTCATTTATCTAACAACATCCAAAATTGACTCATCTCCTCATCATAGGTTTGAGTAGAAAAACCTTACCATCCAAAATCCAACTTTATAATCCAACTATCCCATCACCAATCCATAAAAAAACAATAAACAACCCTTTTCCAAAAGGTTTACAAATAATCCCTTTGTATGTCATTTTACCAAACAAAATCTCAAATCAAAACACCATCCCTTAACTTGTCATCTCAAACTCACCAAAGTGTTTTGAGCTCATTTATGACTACAACAAGATCTCAACATAAAAAGAAAATGGAAGGAAAAAAAAGTAGCTTTAGTGTACCAAACAACAATACCACGATTAAGGAATCTCAACCATGAGGTTACAATCCTAAGAAATTCTCATCTCCCAAATAACAACCAATGTTCAAAACTCAACCAAATCCACCACCTAGTGATGTTGACATACACCTTAAACATCAAGATATATTTGCTAGGCAACAAAATCAACCTCCTAGTCCTATAGGTATGATCATAGAGGAGTATGATTGTGATGAGGAAATCACTAATGAAGTACTTTTAGAGCACTCCCAAGATCCTAAAATACAAAAAATAATGGACAAAATGTTTGGGAAAGATCCAAACATTTATTTCCTCAAACTAGCACAAAGTGGTGCCAAGCTACATACAGAGTTTAATGTCAAAATTCTTAAGGATCCCAATCTCATTCCTTTAGGAGACCAATCAGTGGTGAGACAAATACCTAAAGTAGTAGTAGTAGATCCCAACATACCACCTTTGTTCTCAAAATCCCCTATCAACAATCAATCTTTCCCACAAAATGTGTAGAATCCATTGTATAGACATCCCTCACAAATTGAACAAGCTGTGGTAGCTCAACATGCTCAAGAAAATCTAAACCTATGGAAAAGTCAAAGCATGCCACCACATAATGTTGAAAATAATACAATAGGACCCAACATATATGAGACATCTTGGAACACCCAGCAACAAGGTTTTAGTATTAATATGCAAAACATGGGAAATCTTCCACCAAGACAACCACAACATGTAGTGAACCAACAAGGCAATAAACCTTTGCAATCACAACTGTATGCTAACAACCCACCTCAAGGACAACACATGTATCAACAACCACCACATGATCAAAGCATGTACTACAAAAATATTCAAAACCAAACTCAACACATGCATCAACAACAATACTATGATCCTAACATGCAATATCAATATGGATCATCATCTACCCACAATCCTCAATATCAAACATACATTCCAACACCACAAAATTCCAATACCCAACATCAAATGTATGCTCAACCACAATAGGGCACACACCTTCAAAATCAAGCACCCAATACCCCACAACACAACATTGGTACATAACAACCTCCATCACAATATCAAACCTACACACCTCAACAACAACACAACATACCTCAACAACAACATAACATACCTCAACAACAACACAACATACCTCAACGACAACAACATCACACTATCAATCCACAACACACCCAAATTGGTCCTCAAGGACCAAATCCATCATCCTACACTCACAACATGGCCCAAGGGACCTCATATATATACCCCACAATATAATGCACAAATTTTTTTGGGGCAACAAGGTTATAATATCCCTCCTTATCACACAAATGTACCAAGTGATAAACTAACCTTACAAATTCAAAATATAAACCAAAGGACATTAGACATTTAAATCAGAAAACCAAAGATGAGCTACACTCTACAAGACATATGTCCATATCCCTTTGAGTATTCCCTATCCATGATACCCTTCCCTTAGAACTTTGAAATACCCAAATTCAAAAAATACAGGGGAAGAGGAGATCCAATAGAAAGTGTACGATAATTCTTGGTAGCTTGCATGGATGTACAACAAAATGAAACCTATTTAATGAGGCTTTTCCCATGAAGTCTCAATGGTGCAGCTATCAAGTGGTTCTCTCATCTACCACCCGATATCAAAACCTTTGATGAGTTGTCAAAAAAAAATTTTAACCACTTCTCGCACAACATAGAGAAATACATAAGATTCCTTGACCTATACAAGATCAAACAAAGCCAAGGGGAATCATTTACCTCGTATCTACATAGATGGAGACACAAAGATAGTAAGTGTAAGTGGCCCATTCCTGAGAAATAGCTCATAGAAATATTTGTCTCTAACATTCAAATAGACATTAGCTACCAACTAACCATGTTGTTCCATAGTATTTTTGAAGAAACCATAAAAAATGGTTTACTCAGTGAAAGATCTCTCATAGCAAGGGGAGTCATTAAACTCTATAACAAAAAAGAAAAAGCTTCTAGTTCTAATGAAAAACCTAAAATATGGGCAAAGAACAAGAACATTACCAATGATAGAGTGGTTGATGCCAAATTTATGTGAAACAAACAACCTCCTAGAAATCCATAGAATAATGTCCAAATAGCTCAAGCTAACTATCCTCAAAAAAACACTCAAAACAACCAGCTTACATATCCTCAAAAAAACCAACAGAATAACCTACAAACAAATCAAGGTTAAGATACTCAAAGAGGGCCTCCAAGGAAAAATAATCAAACTAGGAGAAAATTCACTCCAATGGGAGAAAATATTGAGGTAGTTATGCATAAACTCATCCAAAAGAACCTTATTAGGCTTCCCAATCCTGATAAAACAACTTAGGGTGAACCATACTTTAAATGTCCTTGGTACAATGAGAATGATTGATGTGAATTCCACAAGATCAAGGGTCACACAACAAATAACTACATGAGACATAAAAACATTGTACAAAACTTGATAGAAAAAGGAGAGGTCAATATTAAACATTGTCCTGGACCCTCCGATAATAGAGATGTGTGAATATATAAGGATCCAATCCTCGATCATTTTAGGGAAAATGAAAAAGGTTAAGGGACAAGATTACTAAAAAGCTAACTTCACCTACAACAAAGTCATAGGAACCAGATCTATCAAGCTAATTGAACTATCAATGTCGTAACAATATTAGGAAAAATCCCCAAGTGTGATGTGACTACATGAAGAGTAAAAGTCATCATCTAAGGAGCCCCACTTATAGCCAAAGCCACCATCAAGCCTTCTAATGACTATAGTATTATAGACCATCACTTCAACCCATCATTTGGTATTTTCTGAAAAAAAACCTTCCCCAAAGATCCTTTCATAATCAAGCCCTATATCTTGAGGTTTACATCCATAAACACAAGATCAAGAGAGTCCTGATAGATGGAGATGTAGGCTTGAACATATATACCTTAAAAATGGTAAAGCAGTTGGGGATATTATGATGATGTGATTGATAAAAACAAAAGTATCACCATAAGGACTTATGATAGTATGGAAAGAAACTTTGAGGGCACATTACAACTTCCAATTCAAGTGGGGACAACATAGTAGAAACAAATTATTAGGTATTGGATCTTGAGTTTCCCTATAACCTTCTCTTGGGATGTCCATGGATCCATGCAATGCAAGCAGTCCCTTCAACCTTTCATCAATTCTTAAAATTTCCTTACAGGTATAAATAAGTTACAATATACGTTGATCCTGAACCCTTCCATTACTACACAAACTTGGAGGAGAAATACAAAATACTCCTTCAAATACCTAGTAATGAAATATCCTTCCACTCATTTTCCTATGTCATTCCAACATCACTTGCTTCATTCTCAACTCCATCTACATCAGCCAATCTTCCAAAATCCGACCTCAAGATCCAAGTGCTTGATAAGGGCTATGAAGAATACCATTTCAAACAATCTTTCTACATTGGGGAACTTCCCCTGTCACCAAAATCTATAGGAGACCAAAGGAAATAAAGAATATTCAAGTTATCACCTATGAAGTCAAACCTACTATCTTCACCAAGTGGGGAGACATGAAGGATGAAGTGGTATTTTAAGAGGATCTCTCTTCGTGGATCTACAAATAAGAACAACAAGAAGAAGTGAAACAACTACATCCCATACCTGTGGATCCTAACAATAAAGGTTATCAACTGGAAAGAAGTATAGGATACACTGGAAAAGGAGGCCTTGGTCTACATGAACAAGGTATGAGAGAATCCATCATAATAGAACAATGCATGAAGAATATGAGACTAGGTTATGGTTTGATAGACGTGGTTACCCCAAACAATGAAACTATCTCTTATGAGGAAATAGCTCCTTCTATCATAGTTGAGACATCAGATAACTAAAATCTTATTGAAAATGATTTAAATAGGAAAAACCTATTTGTATACATCAACATAAACACCATCACTACCAACTCCTTCAAACCTACATCTAATGGCTACCATATTGAAACAGATTCCAATGAATGGGAAAGGGATTCTTGCAAATCTAGTGACTAAAACCTAGATACCATTTGGAACCTTGATAACTCTGATATCCTTACCTTTCCCACATCGTCCATAATATTTATTAATAGAAATGATAACCTACCCTTATTTCACCCATAGTTGATTGATTGGGATTAACAACATCATGCACCTATTATGGACTTATTCCAGAACAATGAAGCTATTGTTGAATTCATGGGAATTTGACATGGAATACCACAAGATCATGAGGTTGGTTTTGTCATATAACTTGAGAAAGGATCCTACTTTGGAGGGGATATTGTGTCCTCCAATCACAAAATTGAAAGGAAAAATATAAAAAACAAAGTGATATCCCCTAGAGAAAACCACAATGTGGCCCTGTCGGATCATGAAAAGAGAAAAAAAAAGGATGTATCTGAGGATCAAAACCTATCTGAGGCACTTAAAGATGGAGGATTCAATATTTCCATCATAGCTCATATCAAGAACACTCTACATTCTTGGTTGAAGGGTCCAAACCTATCAATGTTGGAATAACAAAGGGACCCAAGGTAACATTTCATGCAACTTCCTTAGATCTTGAGGAAAGAGTCAACTTCTTGGAATTCATCAAGGAATGTAAGATCAAATTTTCCTAGAAATATGTAGATATGCCTGGGATAGATCCAAATTTAGTGGTGTATCATCTAGCAGTATTCCCTGCATAAAAAATTATTAAAAAAAATCTACGGAAGATGCACCCACAAATAGCACTGTTATTCAAGGTGGAGCTTCAGAAACTGATAGAAATTGGATTCATCAGACCCATAGACTATCTTGAGTGGGTATCCAACCTCGTACCAATGTAAAAACTCACTGGGGGCATGGATCTGTACATAATTCAGAGACCTTAACAAGGCATGCCCTAAGGATGACTTCCCCAAATTTATATAATAGTGGATCTAACTACTGGTCATGAAATTCTTTCACTAATGGATGACTTTTCTAGGTAAAACTAGATAAAGATAGCCCCTGAAGATCAACACAAAATAACTTTTACTTGTGCTTGGGGCAGTTTTTGTTGGAATGTCATACCATTAAGCTTGAAGAACATAGGAGACACATATCAAAGAGCAATGGCTACCATATTCCATGACATGTTTCACATCACCATGGAGGACTATGTAGATGACCTATTGGATAAATTAGTTAAAATACATGAACACCTGGCTAACAAATCTAGGATATTTGATAGACTATATGAGTATAACCTATGTTTAAATAGAAAGAAATGTGTGTTCAGTGTAACATCTGGGAAACTGTTGGGCTATATTGTATCTAGAAGAGGCATCAAGGTGGATCCCACTATGGTCAAGGCAATCCTGGAAATGCCTCCCCCAAAAACATTGAAACAATTGTGTAGTCTACAAGGAAAGAAGGTTTATTACACAACTAGCAAATAAATGTCATCCATTCACACACTTGCTCCATAAAGATGTAGCATTCAAATGGGAGGGAAGGTGTGATCAAGCTTTTCAATAGGTAAAGGACTATTTTCTCACTCCCCCGGTATTGATGCCTCCAATTTAGGATAAAGAAATTATTTTATATATATCCAAAACAACAACTTTGGGAGCTCTATTAGCACAAATTGATGAACATAATAAAGAATGAGTAGTTTACTACATCATCCATACCCTATTTGGTTATGAGTTGAATTATACACCCATTGAATGAGCATGTCTATCAGTTGTATTCATAGCACAAAAGCTTAGGCATTACATATTAAACAAAAAAATCAAGTTGATATCTAAGATAGACCCCTTAAAATATCTCTTGGCAAAAGTAGCTCTTAAAGGAAGAATCAATAAGTGGGTCATGATACTTAGCGTATTCAAAATAGAATATGTCAACAAGAAAGCCATCAAGGGATAGGTGATAGAAGATCAATTAGTAGAATCACCAATTGAATATTATCAACCACTCATAGAAAAATTTCTAAATGAAAGCATCCTACTGACAACCCAGTCAACTTGTTGGACTATGTATTTCGATGAATCACATACTCAACATGGCTCAAGGGCCAGTATCCTATTTCTCACACCACAAGGAGATAGTATACCAAAAGTATATAGAATTTCCTTCCACTATACAAACAATATAGCTAAGTATGAAGCACTAATTACTGGGCTAAAAATGGCTGTGGAATGGAAAATTAAGGAACTATAAGTCTATGGTGACTCCCAGTTAGTCATAAGGTAGGTTAATGGAAAATACCAAACTAAAGATGGAAAGATCATGTTGTACAAGAGAATGGTGGAAAACTTCAAACAATACTTTCTTGTCATCATCTTTGAACAGATCCCAAGGGTTAACAATAAAGTAGCTAATGTTATGGCTACTATCGGTTCACTCCTTGACATACCTGAGAACATTCCTAGATATGAATTCCTAGTAGAATAGTTTCTTATACCAGCGTTTGACATCCTAGAATCCAAACTCGTATGTTTTTTTGTTCTTCCTGACTCACCTTGATATGAAGACACATTCGCCTATATCCAACACAAAATCATACCACCCCACCTAACAACCAATCAAAAGAAAACCTTTTCCTGCAAAACTTCCCGATTTACCATCCTTGGAGATACCTTATACCACCAACGTATGGATGGTACATTACTCCAATGTATCAATTCAAAAGAAGCAATAACTTCCTTGCAAGAGGTACATGAAGGTGTTTGTGGGTCTCACTCTAGTGGACATAACCTAGTCCAGAAGTTACTTCGAATAGGGTACTACTAGCCATGAATGGAGCAAGAGGTAGTTCATTATTCCAAGAATTGTTGTCAATGCCAACAACATGGATATCTTGTGCATGAACCTATGCAAGAATTGCATCCTATCACTACCCCATGGCCCTTCTCTTAGTGGGGACTAGACTTAATAGGAAAAATATCACCAACCTCTTCCAACATACACAAATTCATCATCATCGCCACGAAGTACTTTACAAAATGAATAGAAGTTATTCCTTTAACTTATATCACAGGGAAACAAATAGGTAAGTTCATTCTTAACTATTTGATCTGTCGATCTGGAATCCCGTAGACTATCATAACAGATAATGGATATCCGTTTAAGAACCAAGATTTCCATGAGCTTTGCTAAAGATTCTCTATCTGTAGACATGTAAAATTGACCTAACACTTATCACACACCCTAACTGACATTTTCACATCATCAACATCATTATCATCAAACATTACTACATTTCACATCAATTGCATCAAAAACCCTAAACTTCCTCTATTAACTAAATAATGACATTATTTAATTAGTTCACCTTTTCACCATTTTTCAACTAATTAAATAAATTCCATTTATTTAATAAAATCCTAAAAACCCTATTTCTACTATTAATTGAATAATATGACATTTAATTAATTCACTTTTTCATCATTTTGACCAATTAAATAAATTACATTTATTTAATAAAGTCCTAATCTTCACTTTATTCATCCCAATTAATTAAATAACACCAATTATTTAATTGCATCACTAAATCACTTTATTCCCCTAAGTCGATTGAATTATTAAATCATAATAATTTAATTAACTCACTTTTGCTCCAAATTTGAATAAATTGAATATACTATTCAAGTTATCATCAAAAATCAAATCAAACTAATGCAACTTTGTTTACAAAAGTCAAACTTGATTTGCATGTTCAACTCCCAAAAAAGTGATTAATTAATAAAATCAATTAATTGAATTATCCTTATCAACTTTCAACAAATTGCTCTCAACATGATTTCCTCACCAACTTTCTTCAATTACACAAAATGCTCTACACAATTTCCTTAATCCCATTGAAGGATCAAATTAATTTTTTCAATTACACAAATTTCTCCACCTATTTCACCAATCTCACAAATTGCTCCACAAGATTTCTTCAATCATACAAATTGTGTAATCTATTTTGCACAGATTATTCATGTCTAAATCCTCTCAAACATATTTCAACCTTCGATCTTGATTGAACATTGTTTAATTCTGATCATCCATTTCAAATCACAATTTCTATATAACAAACCTCTTTCCTCACAAAAAAGGAGTGAAGAATCAACATCATTTTCACAACTAGGTACTTCCAATATTCCTAGTCACCATTGATAGAGCTTCAAAATTTTGTTTGATCAACCAACACTCAACTTATCAAAGGCTTCTCGCACACAACAATGGAGGCTTCGCAGTGAAATGAACAACCTAAAATTAGGTAAATACACTCCAACATAGGATGGTAACTTCTCTTTGTTTTGAATTCAATTTGGTAATCGTAGGATTTCAATTATGTGTTCTTCAATAGCTTAGAAAATCATTTCGTGAGTGAAGGAATAGATCTTAGATTAGCGTGTTTGATTTAGATTAGATTCTATTTCATTTGCATTTGTCTTTTTTTTCTACTATGATTTTCCCCCTCACATTCTAGCATGCTCAATGGGGCCTGAGTCCCCTACACTAATGATTTTGTGAACAATTTTTGAAGTTATAGGTCCTAGAGGCGCTCTAGCAAAATCTTCACACACAGGTTTCTAGAAGCAGTTGCATTGAACTTCATGGAATCTGTGCACTTGACCTTGAAACTTGCACACTTGACCTTGAAATATGTGCACTTGAACTTGAAACCTATGCACTTGACTCTGATTTCCGTGCACTTGAATTTTTCCAATGCCATTGTCTTTTGACAGAGGGTGCACTTGCCTATTTTCAATTATTTTTCTCTCTGATAGAGGGCACACTTGCTATTTTTTCTATGATTTTATTCTGATAGACCTATGTCTGAGATCTACAAATTTTAAATTGATTTTTAATACTAACAGATGCCTGTTTGGAATGTGTGACAAGTATTAATGGTTATGTATGCAGGATCGAGAAACCACTAACAACTTTTTCTGTAGGGAAGATGAACAGTCAAAGAACTTCAGATTTTCAACGCTTTTTAAGTTAGGAATCCTTTATTTTGGTGCATAAAAAGAACAACATATTTGTTTTTAAGTGCTCTAAAATGAACCATTTCAATGCTTTTGAAGTTAGAAATCTTTCATTTTGGTGCATAAAAAAACAACACAAATGAACACTTCATTTTTTGTGCTTCTAAAATTGAATCATTTCAAAGCTTTCTAAGTTAGAAATTTTTATTTTTGGTGCATGAAAATAACAACACAAATGAAAACTTCATTTTTGGTGCTTCTAAAAATGAACCACTTCAAAGCTTTCTAAGTTAGGAATTTTTATTTTGGTGCATAAAAAGAACAACACAAATGACCAAAATGATTTCCTTTTGTTGACACACACTTGCATTTTCCTTTGTTGACCAAGTAAGACCAGGATCAATTTAGAAACACTCAATTTTTGGGCTTAAAAATGAACAAATCATTCTTTTATCTTGTACCTTTTCTATGATATTGACTAATATCCATAACACTTCCATTGGATGCTTGTAAAAAGAACCATTTATATCTTATTCACACTTTTTTGGGGATAACATTACTTGAGGCACTTAAAAAGAATCAAATGCTACGAATTATATTATGTGCATTTAGTGTTTGGAAAGCTAGATGGTTGTCTTCTCCCCTCGCACCTTTTGGCGATCTTGGGTGAGCAAAAAAATCTTGAGCTTCACATATTTATTTTCAAAGTGTACCTGTAGAGGGCCTGCTTATTAAGACACATCCCGCACTAGAGAAATAATTGGTGACCCAAGTGGTGCTTTGTTTTGGTCCACTATACAAATAAATTGTGGGTGTGAGGAAAGTTCATCACTCACTAGGTGTTGTTGTCCTATATCGACGTCAGTCTCCCCTAGTATCTGTGTGATACGTAAGAACCCGAAAGGGATGGGAGGCCTATTAATTGAGAAAAACATCACATGTATAGGGATTTGAAAATAATAATCCCAAAACATTACTAAGAGCCAAATGTTTGTAGAAGCTACCCTTTTATCCAAAAACATTCTTTGAAATTGGTGCATCAAAATTTACTTTCGAGAAATTACTTGCCAAGTACAAATTCAGGCCTACACCATAAGTTGCATGTAAAATCGTCCCTTCCGATATGAGGATTCACAACACATCTCACAAACCTTCAATAATAATCCAAAACAATAATTATATGACACATGTTCTTAGTCATTCTATATCACATTGAAAACATAGCCATGGCAGCCCACAATTTATTCTCATGAACAGTCATTAATAACTTCTAAAAAATGAATAATGAAGCCAATCCCTCTGGTGAGATTAAATAAAACATAGTTATAGTCTTTTCCTCCAATTCTTATGAAGATCCAACGGTTGAAATGAAAGTTATTGTATTTTTCCCAAAACTGCAAACCCTAGGTAGGGTTCAGACCTGCCCTCACAAAAATATTCATAACTCATTCAATTCTTAATTAATTTTGATGAGAGTTGAAGCAAATGAAAGTAGATTCACATGGAAACAAAATCCAATTGGTTTTAGATCCAAAATATAGACTTTAAATTCCGTACCATCACACTTCTTTAGACTGTAAATTCTGCACAATATTGTTAGAAAAGGCAGTCTCACCAAAATAATCATATCTTCCACAAAACTTGATAAAATTCAATGAGACAAAAAGAATTGGAAACTAGAAATAGAGATCTTTCCATCAATATATGATACTCTATCATTTGAGTCCATACCAGGCCGTACAAATCACAACTTCAATCTGGTAACAATGTAAAAATCAGAAAATGCATACCAAACTTGAGGTTGCCATTCATTTAACTTCAAAAATAATGTCTCCAACCCCCAATTCCAACCCAAACCAACTATTTGCAACCACCTTTTGATTAGTGTGTTGACAAAACACCTTAATGACATTTCATCTACCTAATTTTGCACTTTTGACAATTTTTACAATATATGAAAAATGAACAACATCCTAGGACCTATAACACCACAAAGGTGGCCTCTTGGGCTTATTAAAATCTCAAAACATAAAAATGGAACAAATTACTCAATATGGCCTCATGGAGGCATGTGATCAAATAGGTGCTGCAGGCAGCCTACCTAAAATAATGGTTTCTATCCCTAGGATTGTAAATTTTTGTTTATGTTAAAATTTCCAAAAATATTCAAAAAAAACTTGACATCAAATTTTGTGCTTGATCTAAAAATAATACATCCAAACAAACACTAAACATGATGGTTGAATCACAAACCCTTTGACTTAATGTATGATTTTAAGAGAAGCCCTATATTTTCACTCCTTAAGGATTTCCTTAAAGGTTTTTGAATATTTAGGATTTAATTTCAAGCTACATTAGCTAAAAGTAAATGTTGGAAACTATGGCTTGGGTATCATGATTTCACAACTTAAATCCATAGACATACAGGTTACACAAGTCCATTCTTGTTGAGTCAGTCACAGTTGTTGTACCATTTGCCACATCTAGAAATAAATCAAAACATCTAAAAAGTGCAAGAAAAACATCAACACCGTTGCCAAAATACTAAAGCTGGAAAACCAATTTACACAGAGGCCACACTTGCTACTGATTTTAGCGCATTTGATAAATATTTTCTCACACTTGCTAGAAAAGGCCCACTTTTGCTCGTTGTCTCATAAATTTCACTAATGAAAATTAGTTGTATTTCAAAGAATCTACGCACTTGATCAAAAACCAGCGTACTTGCTTCCTTTTTCTCACACATGCTTCTTAGAAACTAGTGCGCTTTCTAGGAAACTACTTGCCATTTCCAAAGAAACTCACTTTTTCCTGAGTAATCACCACATTTGAAAAAAAAACACAAAGGACACACTTGTCATTTCAGCTCACACTTGCTTCTCAGAAACTAGCATACTTGACCAATTTAGGCCACAGTTGATAAATTTGGCTGCTATTGCTCACAGTCTGTTGCTTTTGTTCAAAAAACATCACTTCAACTCTATCCTATTAGCAATTAGAAAATGAATCAAAGCTACTTACATGATCCTTGTTAGAATAAAATAATTGGAAATCCAAATAAGTCATATAGTCCTTCATCCACCCTCAACATCCCTCCTACTTTTTGAAATTAGAATCAAAATAAACAAACCTGGATTATTCCTCACTCACACTTCTAAGATATCAATAGTTACTTGGGACTCAAAGATAGTTTAAGTAAGCTTTCCCAAAAAATATCCTCTAGAAGGAGGAGTGAGATATCAATCCAAAAATTTCAATATTTTGACTTCCAAAAATAGTGCCACCTCCAAACAACACTCAAACTTAGGTTCTTGAGATTCATGTAACAAACCATATCACAACATCCACACTTTCACCATATGACCATTTGGAAACCTATTTCTCTAGTTCAATAATCAAACCTCATAGCACCAATCCTCCAACCAAGTCTTACACACATTGAAGGTGAATACACTAATATCATTAGTAGTTTAAGGACCTTCATATTTGAGAAGAATGAAACACCCAACCAGTGGAGAAACATAGCAAACATCTTAGATAAAGAGGAAGAGAAAGCATATCTAGCAATCAGAAGACCTGTGTTACCACCTCTTGCATGGAAATAGATATACACCCTTCATGATCTCTAGCAAGAGAAAAATCCTTAAGCAAAAATCCATACTCTGTCTTTCAAAGAACCATCCTACTCTAATGTTTTCCAAAGGGTACATCTTGAGGAGATATCACACCCATCAAAATTGACTATACCATTTCTATTTAAGCTTTTCAATGGGCCAACCACCCTTAGATCTAATGCACTAAAAATTAAAAAAAAATAAAAGAAATTTCATTTTCCTTAAATAAAAAATACACAAAAAAAAACAAAAGCATTCTTTTCCCATAGCTAGGAGTCACAAAAACATTCGCAAAAACTTGGAAGTTGTTTATTAAAACTACAAGATCACAACATAGGAAGAACATGGATGTGAACAAGAACAACACAAGTATCCCACCAAAAAACACCACAAACGATGGAAGTAACCCATGGGGATATAAACCAAGTGACCTTACGATAGGGTATTGAGCATCATAACATCCTCAAAAACATGTCAACATCAATCTATTACCAAAACCACTCTTATCAAGGATCGCAACATCAAGTAGGGAAACAACATCAAGGGTTTCAAAATCACCATCAAGGAACAAATACAGAGCATCAAATTTCCCTAAATAAAATTTATAAAAAGATTAAGGAACTTGAACGAGATCAAAATATGATGTATCATCAATGACTTATTCAACATTGAAACATTACATATTCACAAAAAACAAACATCATTCCACAAACAACTCAATATCTACATCAACAACACTTCCAATATCATCAAAACATTGATTCATATAAACAAAAAAATCATCAACCACAACATCAAGTGAATCAACAACAACAATGGTCACAAAATTAAAATCAGATCCATCAACAATATCAACCCATAAATTAGTAATATCCACATAAAAATTATCAACTACAACATCATCAAAATCATCAATCTCAAAACCAACAAGAAATTCCATCTCAAAATCCATCTCCACCACAACAAGCCTTACAATGAAATCACAGTACTAAATGTGAGTACACTGCTTTAGGGGAGTCAATTGAGGGTGTGTTAAACCAATTAGTCAATGCCAAACTTTTCACACTTCCAAAATTTCCACAAAGTGGTGAAACCAACATCAAATTCCCATGGTAAAATGACAAGATCTATAAATATCATGGAATAAAAGGTCATGATGCATTAAAATGTGTTACACTCAATTTAAATCTCATCCAAGACCTTATTGATTAAGGAGAAATAGCTATTGAAAATGATGTTCAAGGTCCATCTACCAATGACAGTGTTGACGATGCCTCAACCTCAAAAGTTGAAAAAAATGATCAAGAGCTATCTATTATTGATCACACCAATGATGTCTCTACATCATCCAATGAGCAAGAGGACATACTTCAAGAAGTTATTCCCAAGCATGATCAAACTCAATCACCCAAGTCTAGCAATGATCCAGTCCAAGATATATTGACATCACCCAACCTCATGGTAGTACATATTGGTAATCAAGAGATTCTTAATCCTACACTTATACCCAATGTAGAAAATCTAAGCCAAGAGCTATCTACAATGTCCCCAATTTAATTAAGCCAACACTGTAATTAAATAATTAATTTTAAGTTGTTGAAAAGACTCAAATTTAAAAAACAACTTAAATTAATTATTTAATAGAGTAAAGTGACTTAAGATGATAAAGAGAATATTTAATTAAGTCACTTTAAAATGAGTTAAAAAAGAGTTAAATATGGTTTTCAAGAAATCTTGGAGTGGTTACAAAAGGCTGAATAAAAGATCTAGAGAAGTTCTTATTTAGAAGGCTTGGATTATTTTTGGTTTGTTGGAGAACTGGTTTGTAGGACTTAAGGACGAAAACCCTAGAAGTTCAACGATTTGGATGAAAACCCAAATCAGTTTCAGGAAAAATCACCCAGGTTTCACATTTTTATTTAACATTTGTAGGTTATGAGATTTTGGTGTTTTCTTAAAGACAAAATTTCTGAAGTTTCAATTTTTAATGTTAATTGTAAGTCTAGAGTTAAAGAGCTGATATCAATAGAGACTTTCGTTGGAGAAAATTTTATCGATTTAAGAAGTCTTGTGTCAATATAGAGGATAACTAGCTTTGTCGATCATTCTCATTGAACTTTCATTTCATCATTGTTATTGTTTGAGTTTTGTGGAAGTAGCAAGTTTCAGTAAGCTAGCACACTATAGGAAGGAAGATATAGAGGGATAGTTGACATCTTCAGAAACAAACGAAAGTTCAAGAAAGCCTTGAAAGGGAAGGTCAAAGAATAGGAGGAATTGGGAAAAAACTAAATCTTCAGGGATCTAAAGGAGATACATTTGTTAAGTTATCAAGAGTATTTTAATAGGTATAAATATTAAGGAAGTCATGAATTAAGATTACCACTTGATCATTGAAGACTTCACAGCAAATGACAGAGACTGGGGACACATGGAGTCAAGCAAATGATAGCTAGTTTCCAGTCATCCCAACAAAGTGACATGGTCAAGTTGAAAAAGACTATTTAGAAAAAGGTCATCACATGCCCAAGGTGATGTTCATACATTTAGAAAGAAGTGTCATGATTTGTGGCCTAAAGCATCTTCAAGTAGGTTCTTGGAAGTGAATAGGTCAGATTGAGACTCTACAAAAATTAATTTTATGTACATTTTTTTGCCAGTATAAAATTCTAAAGGTTCTATTCATTTCCAGGAGATTAGTATAACCTCATATGTATTAATGAAATTCAGCTAATGCTTATTGGGTAAATGATCCGAGAGAAGGAATTGTATGATTGGTATACTTTGTAAAAATTCTGTACATCTTCTTATGTTGTGTTGAGTTATATTTATTCTATACTTGAAGTATGATTAAATTATTTTGATAAGCACAATTACCAAACAATTAAATTATTTCGATAAGCATAATTATTTCGATAAGTATACTAAGTAGGGTAGGAAACTACACTATCACCCATATGTCCACATTTTGGGGAAATCCAAGGATCATTTACAAGTAATCCCTTCTTTGAATTGATCTATGTCAAGAATGTGATCCAAAGCATATCAAAGATAATACCACACAAAGTCAAGATCAAGAATCCTTATCATTAAAATACTGCAATGACTTGGCAGATGTCTTCCAAGACATCCAGGGTTTTCCAAAAGAAGACCACATCCATATGCCAAGCAAACATGCATCTACCCATGAGATGCTTACTCCTAATGGACATGTAGATGATCTTCATCTAAAACAAGAGTCTCATACTCTTGATATCATAAACAAGGAACAAGAGTCACCTACTCTTAACATCTTTGCACATGATCAAAGCACATCATAATCTATAGACATATCTGAAATTGATCAAGAAGAAGCATTAAAATTAGAAACATCCTCTAGGAAGGTTGAATACATTGAGCATGAAAATATGGAGCACAATATCTTAAAATCAACAAAGATAAATAACAATCTTGAGCAGTAGAGAATTGGGTATACAACAGTCAAAGAAGCACCAATATATTTTGAAGGGCCATCAAAATATGATATTTCACATAATCAAGCCAAAGATATCAATCAAGAAGTTATCCCACATATGAAGGATCCTATCAGTGAAGAAGCTATCACATTTGAAGATCCACAATAGATCAAAGAAGGATTAGCACCTTGTTTCCAAGGTAAGACATATCCTATTGCAAATAAAATTTGTCAATAGATTAATTATCAAGATAGAGGATTAGGCCTACATGAACAGGGTATCCTAAAACTAGTGTATATTATTGGCAATCCTAAACATCAAGATCTTGGTTATTCATTAGTTAAAGGATCTAAACATATCAGTGATACCTCTATAATACTGGGGGAAACATTATCTAAATCCAACATCAACATAGAGAGCACAAAGAGTCCTTATGATGAAATTTCTACCAATGCTACAACTAGCCATATCATGAATAGTCATCCACACATATTTCAACCCTTTAATTGGGACCAACAACAAGAGAAAAATATATATCAAAGAAAGGAACAAGTCATTGAAGCAGAAGAATTAGTGAAAAAAAATGGACAAGAAAACTTTAAATGGATACAAAAGAAAAAGAAATAAAATCATCCCTATCAAACTCCATTAGTCAAATAAACTATGGGGTAAAATAAGAAAGGGAAGTTCATCCATCAAAAAGTAAAATAAGAAAGGGAAGTTCATCCATCAAAAAATTCTAGCAATGCAAAAGAAAATCAAGAATCCATCTAAATCTTGTATCCCTCGTCACATTTCACCATCCATGATATCCAAATCTCACATTGACCATGTGTTGGTAGCAACTCTTTATCATAAGGACTCTAAGGGCACTCTCTCATGATGTGCGCATCTAGGTAAGGTTAAATTTGGTATTGATAAGGAAGATAAGAATTATCAGGGGTTACATTCAAGCGCCTGCATCTTAGAAAAACAAATCCTCCAAGTAGGATATTGTTGGCATGTCATGATAGCCACAACAACCATATCAACACCAAAAACATTTGCATCAATACCACTAGATGGTTCAACACGAGGAAAAAACTATCACCATGATGAAAACATGGTAAATAGGCATCTTGTGTGGCATCAAGAAAATCAAGAAAAAAATTAAGAAAAATAGTCAAGAGAAAAATTGTCCTCCAGTGAAAACCACTATGGTGGTGCTTTGGACAAGTACCATGATGAAAACTTGGTAAACATGACTCATTTGTAAAATCAAGCATCTACATGCACCATTTTAGGTGGAAGAATCTCAGCTGATCCATAATAAATCCAATCCATTTTTATCCAAATCTAACTTGATCTTGACAAATGTTTGGTGTACACTTTACACTTGCTTATGGAAAACATTTTGATATGGGTCACTATCATTGATCCTATCCTATCCAACATTATCTGAGCCATGAGGAATTTTCCAAAGGGGCATAACTTATCCAAACATGTTATCCTATCACAAGCTAATCCATCACCTACATTGCTAGACACTGGGGCAAGTACTTACATCTTACTTCAGAATAAATCTTGATCTATGTCTTCTAGCTCACATTGTGATCTAGGAATTGTCCAAAAAACAAGGTGTGCTACTTGGTATCCTTCCCAATTCATCCCATCAACAAGGTATCCCACTAATGCACTATCAAGGTAACCTTCAAAACAATTCATCCCAACAACAAGGTGTGCCACATGGGGGCAGGTGCAAAAAGATGGGGGGCCAAAATGTGGCCAAAATTTTAATTTTTTTTTGATAGGCTATAATGTGAGCATGTTATAACATGAGCACATTATAACACACTCACATTATGGCTTGGTGTGACTGAGCCTAAGGCTCGACCACATCAAGCCTATTCCACACTCACATTATAATGCAAGCGCATTATAAGTTATTAAAACAAAAAAAAAAAAATCAAATTCATTTTTTATGTTTTCTATTTTTTCTGCTGCCCGTAGCCAAAAAACCTTCTCTTGTGTGCTCGCATTCTAGGAGGAGATAATCTTGCATTTTCTTCATCAATTTTTAGCTATTTCATTTCCAAGATTTAGCCACGTCGACGAGGAGTTTGAAGAGGTAAGGATTGTTTGTTTTTTGTTGTGAATTTGTTAGTTTTAGGTTGTTTTTTATATTCATTTTTTGAATTTGTAGGAAATGATAATGATCCTGGAAAACCTCTTGAAAACCCTCTTGAAAATCCTCAACAACCAAAGAAACAAGAACATGAACAAAATCCTCAAGTTCAACAACCACAATAACAATCTCCACCAATCCCTCAACATCCTCCTAACACTAAACAAAATTTAATGGGGGTAATTGAAAACAATAAAAAATAAATTGAGTTAATCATGAGGTTGAACGATCCAGTAGGTTCAACAATGGAAAGAAGAAAAATTGCCAATTCACTGAAAGAAATGTTAAAACATGTAGATGAAATCAACAAACAATTAAGTGGTTGGCAAGATAGGAGGCAAGTGGCTAGGAATTTTTACCAGGATAAATTATCATATAAAGAAGTAAAAGATGAAAAGATTACAAAATTATATTTGTGCTCATTATTCACTGACCCATTCAAAAATACAAATCTTGACCTCAATGTGAAGAGGTTTCCTATCCATTGGTGCCACCACCAAGGGATTAGGAACTTTTTTTGGGATAGGTGGTACATGGTTTTTAATTACCCACCATGCAACAATTGTGAAGTCCCACAATATTTTCGGAGGAAAATATACTATGAGTTCATCCTGAACAAAATCCCAAATTATTTTGTTATGAGGGACTTCTAGGGGAGAGGAGTGGGGTCGGCTCAAGATAGACCTAGTGCATGACAGGATCCTAGGCAGCAAGTGAGACAAGCTCTTGCTAGTCCAGATCATGAGCACATTGTTATCGCTTCCACTGCGAAGGAGAGTGATGAGGTAGAAAATTTGTAGGCTATTATCTCTTTGACCCAGAGTTTCATCCAACATGCCAATCCTAGAATACAACGCCATCTAGGGGAGGATTCCATCCCATTTGTGTTAGGCTTGTGAGGTGACTTGTTCATATGACCCCGCCAAAACTCAAGAGGCTGCTATGTAGGATAAATCTACAACTATGGAGATGGCGAAGGAAGCTAACATTTTGAATGACGTGTATGGCATCAATACTCAGGTAAATTTTAGCATATTCATTGAATTTAATTTATTAAATTTCAAATTTGAAATGCAAGATTAACTAATTTAGTTTTATGATTTTAATAAAATTTTAGGGTCACAGTGTTGATACTGGATACACCGGCCCTACATTTTCTTATTACTCCACTGCACCTACTGTTGAGGTATGTAACTAGTAAACAATTATAAATTTATTACATGTTAATAGCATTGATATATGAATGGTATTCTAATATCTGATTTTGGATGTTGAATAGGCTAATATTGGAGGTTTTGTGGGAACACCTCCCAGTGCTAGTGGAGTTAGACAAATCTTCATGCATGTAATAGAATAAAGAGATTAACTAATGAATTGTACTTAATAGATTTGTGTAGCTTGTATTCATATCGTTGATTACATTGCATTACACATCTTTCAAACTCAAAGTATTACTTCACATTCCATAAATAATAACTAGATTTTGATAGATGACAAAATTTCAACTACAATATAGTTGTTTAGAAAGAAAGCATAAGCAGTGATGCAATTACTTCACATAACATAAGTAATAACTAGGAGCAACTGCCAATTGCATTTGCTTGTCATGGATTTCCATGATACCACTTTTTATTGAGGCATATTTTCAAATAGTTCACTTCCTTGTTGCTATGGCTAAAAGCCTAAAAAAAGGTGCTTTCCAACAAACTATGGGTTCTTGGAAAAAAATCTATCAAAGAATAATAGTAGGCAATAGCATAGACAAGGCAGTGAGTAGTTTGAAAAAATACCTTGAAGAAATTTGGTCTCATGGTGATGGAATGCCATTCCATCACCTTGAGACCACATTTCTTAGAGGAATTTTTTCAAACAACTCATCACCTTTTCTATGCTACCACATTTTCCATACATGTCTACCAAAGCATTTTATCAAACTACTTGAACTTCCTTGTTTCTATGGCTAAAAGCCTAAAAATGGTGCTTTCCAACAAACTATGGATGCTTGGAAAAAATCTATCAAAGCATAATAGTAAGCAATAGCATAGACAAGGCAGTGATTAGTTTGGAAAAGTGCCTCAAAGAAATGTGGTCTCATGGTGATGGAATGCCATTCCATCACCATGAGACCACATTTTCTTGAGGCATTTTTTCAAGAAACTCACCACCTTTTCTATGCTACCACATTTTCCATACATGTCTACCAAATCATTTAATCAATCTACTCACTTCCTTTCTGCTATGACTAAAAGACTAAATTAGGTGCTTTCCAACAAACTATGGATGCTTGGAAAAAATCTATCAAGGCATAATAGTAAGCAATAACATAGAAAAGGTAGTGAGTAGTTTGAAAAAATTCCTCGAAGAAATGTGGTCTCATGGTGATGGAATGCCATTCCATCATCATAAGACCACATTTCTTTGAGGTATTTTTTCAAACAACTCACCATCTTTTCTATGCTACCACATTTTCTATACATGTCTACCAAATAATTTTATCAAACTACTTGAGCTATCTTACTATTATGGCTAAAAGCCTTAAAAGGTGCTTTCCAATAAACTATGGATGCTTGGAAAAAATCTATCAAAGCATAATAACAAGCAATAGCATAGAAAAGAAAATGAGTAGTTTGAAAAAAATCCTCAAAGAAATGCGGTTTCATGGTGATGGAATACCATTCCATCACCATGAGACCACATTTCTTTGAGGAATTTTTTCAAACAACTCACCACCTTTTCTATGCTACCACATTTTTCATACATGTCTACCAAAGCATTTTATCAAACTACTCACTTCCTTGCTGCTATGGCTAAAAGCCTAAAATAGGTGCTTTCCAACAAACTATGGATGCTTGGAAAAAATCTATCATAGCATAATAGTAAGCAATATCATAAACAAGGTAGTGAGTAGTTTGAAAAAATGCCTTGAAGAAATGCAATCTCATGGTGGTGGAATGCCATGACACATTTTTTTGTAATAGCATTCCATCACCATGAGACCCCATTTCTTTGAGGAATTTTTTCAAACAGTTCACTGCATTCTCTATGCTACCATAGTTATTGTACATGTCTACCAAAGCTTTTTATCAAACGGTTCACCACCTTGCTATTATGGATAAAATCCTAAAAATAGGTGCTTTCGAACAAGCTATGGATAGGGAAAATAGTAAGCATGATAGTAAAAAATATATAGTTTAATAGGTACTCAAAATTTTGTTCATTATCTCATACATTATAAGCGATGATGTGCATCACTATTATAGTTTTCATGATTAAATAATTTGTTGTTTTATTTTCAGATGTTGGAAGTGGATACACCTCCAAATGTTCATAGGGAAATGGAGCTTGGTGTTTCGTCTGCTATAGACTCCTCAATGCCTCTCATAGAGGTATGAGGCGGATTACTAAATTTCAATTTACATTCGTTGTTATAGTTTTAGGTTAGTGAAAAATCAAACCATTATTGATTTTTAGTTTAATTTCTCTTTGGATGGTTTCTACAGGGATTCAACATGCCACAACATGGGAATTTGAATATTTCTCTCAAGGAGAGTGATCATCAGATGGTTGTAAGTGATTATTTTGTTAAATATATCATTTTTTATGATGTAATTTCTATATATTAATGTCTTTACTTGTTATTGTAACAGATAAGGCTTGACCAAGAACTAAACCCTAGGAGGAGCACCAGGAGCACTCTTCGACCTTAGAATAAATGAGTGACAGACATATCGCCATCTGATTGACAAGCAAAGGGTAAGAGTTTATTTTGAGAGCATGGAGAGCAATGAATTTTGATTCCAAAGCCCTTTGTTATATGCCTATATGGCATTTTTGTACATATTTTGTATTGCATATTTTTGACATTGTATGCCTATATAGAATTCTTGTAAGCCTATATGGTATTCTTGTAAGCCTATATGACTATTTCGTATATATTTTATACTTATATCGACATATATATTTTGTTAATACAAATCTTTTTTTATCAATGGTGTCCATATTTGCATTATAAATTCATGGTTCAATAGATATGAGTTACATGTATTCAAGTGTATAATTTACAAATTACGTGTATAATTTGTGACTTACGTGTTTTCATGTGTATACCTTGTATTCATGCATATACTTTGTATTAATTTGCATATACTATGTATTCATGTGTATACTTCAAGGCTTATGTGTATTTGAGTACTTGTACTTCCATTATTCACATGTATGCTTGACTTATTCACGTGTATACTTATTAATTGGTTATCCCTAGCATTGATCATTGCTGTCCTCCATGGTTTGTCTTAAATATTTATTGATTGATGCTAAACAACTTTATTAGTTGATGCTAAAAAACTTCAATATTTCTAGGAATACTAGTAGAGTTACAAATTACAAAATTGCACAAATTGAAAGGAAAAGATTAAATGTAAATAAAGGCACTGATTATTAACTTGATAATTGATTAAGAATGAGTATAATATATATCAAGAGATGAGCCTTCTAGAATGGAAAATTTCAACTAGAAAATAGGAAAAGCCTTCCCAATACTTTGAAAGCAATAATTCACCCAAAATTGCAACGGGAGATAAGGAAAATGAACCCACATAGGAATAACTGAAAAAAGAAAAATTCACCCTTCACAGCTTGGTGAAACCATTTCCAAACTTAGAAGATCTTAAAGATAAAGAAGAATTATGATCTATATAATATAGAATTAGTACCCACTTTGATGACTACAAAATTTTCAACCATGGGCTTATCATGCTTTTTCAAATTTGGTAAGAAGGCTTATTTAAGATCCTTGAGCAATGAATTTCCTAATGCTCCCTTGTTCTTACATATCTCAATTTAGTTTAATTCAAAGAGTTCCATCAAATGCTTTATCTAAAAGCAAAAAACACATTTTCAATTGGTATTCCATGAGATGTTTCATAAAAAGATTCCAATATATTTAATCTTTTGATTGGAACAAATCAATTAAGCAAATGATACATAATCTTCACAACAATTGCAAAACATAATATTCATAGTAGATGATGAGTAGTTAACTTCTTGACACATTATCATACAAAAATTTATCTTGAATAGTCTTTAAAAATTTTCACAACATAATTCTCACAGTATAGAATGAATTGTTATGTTCTTAATCCATCATCATATAAACATGTCAAAAAATCTATATGTCAACTTTTTGCAATATTATTTCTTGTATAGGAAATGGACTTGGGAGAAAGATTTATATTTATAATACAAATAATAAATGGACTCAAGGGTGAATTTTTTTTTTATCACACCTAAATGTATGTGAGAGCATCACTTGTTTCTCTTAGACTCCAATTTTCAAGCATAGAAAATGATTTCAAATGAAAATGAAAAAATGCTTCACAACCTAAGTAGTTAATTGAGGAAAAATAAAATGTTTCCAAGTTCCACCATTGTACAAATTTACAATTGGTTGTTTATTGTTGTAAGGGAAAGGGGGATAATTAAAAAAATGTCTTGCACTTGCTATCCTTGAGGATGATCATATGCTTTTGGTGTGGAAAACTCAGACTTCTCAATTGTCATGTGAATGTTTCTCTTTTCAATTGTTTTGCATGCCATCATAATGGATCGAGTCGGTTGAACATAGCTCAGAGTGATTTGGTGTGTTTGGGTGAAAAAGAGTACCATGCCTAGCGTAAACGTACCTATTGGGATGCATTGGAATAGTTCATTTGGTCACATGAGTTGTAGAATGAAAGTTGCACCACTTTACAACTTTACACTGCTTGCATTTGACATTTTTTCCATCAAGTGAAAATTGGACACCATAAGAAAATGACTACAAAATAACAAATACTGAGAGAGGTTATTGTAGAGAAGCCCAATGCAATCCTACAGGCTTAGACAAAGAGTTTTTAAGCATCACAATTTTTTAGCGATAGCCCGCCAAAGATTGTAGACATTTTGCACTTTGGACCCTTAAGGGATCGAGCTAATTGAACATAGGTCAGAGTGATTCGACATGTTTGGGTGAAAAAGAGCACCATGGCTAGTGTAAATGTACCCATCTAGATGTGTTGGAATAGTTTGTTTGGTCACACGAGTTGCAGAATGAAAGTTGCACCACTTTGCAACTTTACACTGCCTGCATTTGACACTTTTTCCATCAAGTGAAAACTAGACACCACAAGAAAATGACTCCAAGATAACAAAAACCAAGAGAGGTTATTGTAGAGGGGCCCAACACAATCCAATAGGCTTAGATGGAAATTTTGTAAGTGTCACAATTTCTGAGTAATAGCTCATCAAATATTGTAGCCATTTTGCACTTTGGACCCTTAAGGGATTAAGCCGGTTGAACATAGCCTAGAGTGATTCAACATTTTTGGGTGAGAAAGAGGACCATTCCTAGTGTAAACGTACCCATCTAGACATGTTGGAATAGTTCATTTGGTCACATGAGTTGCAGAATGAAAGTTGCACCACTTTGCAACTTTACACTGCTTGCATTTGACACTTTTTCCATCAAGTGAAAACTTGACACCATGGGAAAATGACTCTGAGATAACAAAAACCAAGAGAAGATATTATAGAGTGGTCTAATACAATCCTGTAGGCTTAGACAAATATTTCATAAGCATCACGCTTTCTAAGTAGTATCCCGTCAAAGATTGTTGCCCTTTTGCACTTTGGACCCTTAAGGGATTGAGCCGGTTGAACATAGCTCAGAGTGATTCGACGTGTTTGGGTGCAAAAGAGGATCATCCTAGCATAAATGTACCCATCCAGATGCGTTGGAATAGTCCATTTGGTCACATAAGTTGCAGAACAAAATTTGCACCACTTTACAACTTTACACTGCTTGCATTTGACACTTTTTCCATCAAGGGAAAACTGGATACCATGGGAAAATGACTTAGAGATAACAAAAATTGAGAGATTTTATTGTAGAGGAGCCCAACGCAATCCCATAGGCTTAGATGGAGAGTTCATAAGTGTCATGGTTTTCGAGTAGTATCCCATCAAAGATTGTTTCCCGTTTGCACTTTGGACCCTTAAGGGATTGAGTCGGTTGAATGTAGCATGGAGTGATTCAGCGTGTTTGGGTGCGAAAGAGGACCATTCCTAGTGTAAACGTACCCATCCAGACACGTTGGAATAGTCTGTTTGGTCACATGATTTGCAGAACGAAAGTTGCACCACTTTGCAACTTTACACTGCCTACATTTGACACTTTTTCCATCAAGTGAAAACTAGACACCATGGGAAAATGACTCTAAGATAACAAAAACTGAGAGAGGTTATTGTAGAGGGTCCCAACACAATCCCATAGGCTTAGACAAAGAGTTTGTAAGCATCATGGTTTCTGAGTAGTAGCCCATCAAAGATTGATGCCCTTTTACACTTTGGACTCTTGAGGGATCGAGTCGGTTGAACATAGCTTGGAGCAATTCGACATGTTTGGATGCAATAGAGGACTATTCCTAGTGTAAAAGTACCCATCTAGATGCATTGGAATAGTCTGTTTGGTCACACGAGTTGCAAAATGAAAGTTGCACCACTTTACAACTTTACACTGCAATTGACACTTTTCCCATCAAGTCAAAATTGAACACCGTGGAAAAATAACTCCGGGATAACAAAAACCGAGAGTGGTTTTTGTAGAGGTTCACTACATGACCCTGATGCCTTAGATGGAATGCCCATAACGGGCACGGTATCCATGTAACAGACCATCAAATATTGCTTCCCTTTTGCAATTTGGACTATTAAGGGATTACATTTCATGAATTACAAATGTTTGAGGGCAACAATAAATTTCAAAATTTGAGTAAATATTATTGCAAATGTTTATGTGAATAGATGGTATGCTATATTGATATTGATATATAATCATTAGTTTGATTTGTTTTAATAAATGAAGTTTTTATAATAAGTTAGTCAATTGGTGCTAGTTATAATAGGGAGAGAATAAAAGAAGAAAAAGAATGATTGACAACCATCAATGGTTATTACACTCACTATATTAATAATATAATGTTTACAATAAAATGAGATTTATTTGGTAGTCCTAATTCTTTTTTTTGTGCTACAATTGTCTAATATGCTTAATACACCATTTTGAAACCCAAGTGCTTATACTTGTAGGCACAATGCTTTCTCAAAACTACCAAGTGGTAATAAAAAATCATGAGAAAAAAATAAAACTGTATGAATTCCAACACTCCACTTAAATCAAATATTGAATCAATGTGCCCCATTTCATGCACACAAAATCATCTTATAAGATTCTCTCATGGTGTAGGTGCACTCTAGCATGAATAGGCCTCCATAAGGAAACTTTAAGTTTGATTTAAAATTGATGTCACAATGTTGTAAATAAGGCCTAAAAGGTCATTTTGAGTTTGTTTTAGGTCATTTTAAGGCATTTGGGGTCATTAGGCATTAAAAGTTAAAATTTGCACAATTTGACAAAATGTTGTCAATACAAAATTGCAAGAAATGCAACATGTTGAAAGGTGGAAGATCAAAGGTCAAAGTAGTTAAAGAGATAGTTTTAGGCAGTTTTTTGGATTATTTAAAGAATTTTGTAATCTCATTTTCCTCGAGGAAGGTTGGGGGTTGATGTAGGAAGAATAATATCAATGAAAAATACTATTTTTCTATAATTTTCCTATATTTTTCAAAGTTCTAGGCCATTGTACGACCACAATTTGTGTGATTTTCCTCTCCTCCTCCATTGTACCTAGTATCCCTATGAATCTAGTTTAAATTCCAATTGATTTAACTTAAATCCATTGAATATGGTGAAATTTATGCACAAAATTCTACAGGCGGGTAAAACCCTGATTTAGGGTTGGCAATGTGCACTTTAAATTGCATTTGTCAAGTTTCTATCATCAAAATCCCCTCAAAATTGGTGAGTAAAGAGTTTGAAGTGTATTCTAAGATATTTCAAATTTGTAGAGTGAAAGAATGATATTTTGGGCAATTTCAAGGGTGCCCTAGGACTTTTTTTTTATAAAATCTGGAAATGGACTATGTACAGTCAAGAATTTGAGTTTTTAATGATGTATAAGGTAATACTTTTGAGAAAGGTTATTTTGGAAGTGTGTTTGGAAGTGTTTAGATCTCTTTTTTTTGCTAGGAATTGGTAAAATCTCAACTTTTGTGTTGAAAGTAAGTGATTGTCCTATCATGATAGTGATGTAATAGTCCTAATTTATAGTCAAGAATGGAGGTTTAGGATACATGTTTGATGAATCATCATGAAGTAAGTTTGGAGAATGATTCTTTCATGTTATACATAGATATTTATACATGTTTGAAGCAT
This sequence comes from Sequoia sempervirens, assembly GCA_007258455.2. Lineage (NCBI taxonomy): Eukaryota > Viridiplantae > Streptophyta > Pinopsida > Cupressales > Cupressaceae > Sequoia > Sequoia sempervirens. The sequence continues at coordinate 568,705,089 of VDFB02281492.1, read as the reverse complement.
TATGAAGTGGAAATAGGCTTGGAAATGAGAAGTTTCTTATTGATAGGGCTTAAAAGGGTCTAGTTTGCTGATTAGGAGAGTCTGTGTTGAGAAGTTTACATATTGGAAATGTCACGGTTGGGAATTGGGTTGAACCAGTTAAATTGATGATGTTTAGAGAGTTTGAGCAGTCTTTAAGGGATTTTGTACTTTTATCTCAGCTTGGTGCCTTGAGAACATGATTTGTGAAGAAGGTCAGAGTCCTAGTTACAAGGACATGAAAGATTTTGTTGAATTTTGTTGAGTTGAGATTGAAAGAGTGTTTTCCTTCCTCTGGCATTGCATCATCTCATAATAACCAAAAAAAAAATTCAAGGATGCCTTAGGTACTCCGTTCTCACTGATCTTTTACAATGCCACTCATACATTCAAGATTCTATTATAATTTCTACATCATAGGTGCTCATGATGAGGTTAATGTCAAATGATAACTTGAAATTCCCTTGCTAAGATTCACACTCTCTTTTATAATGGCTTAAAATAAAAATTGAGATTTGTCAAGATAATCAAAATAAGGATGTTACATTTCTTTTTTTGCTAAGATTCTCTTGGATGGCTCATAAATCAACATTTTTTGCAAGGAGACACCAATCAATTTTTAGTAGTTTACTTACAAATAGGAAAAGTAAAAGAAGAAAAAGAAAGAGCATCCAAAATGGAAATGAAATGAAAATAGATGGAAGGAACTTACAAAAAAAAATCCACACCATTTGGTTCCAAGTCGGGAACAACAAGGCTTAAATCTTGATGCTTCAATTGAGGATAGGCATGCCAATCTCTCAACTTAGTCACTCCTGGCCATACATCTTCATTGGGAGTTCCAAGATACCTATTGCAAACAACAACCTCTCATGAATAGAATAACTTGAAATTCGAGATGCTCTTATAATGTCTACATCATAGGTGCTCATGATGAGGCTAACTTCAAATGAATAACTTTAAATTCCCTCACTAAGCTTCACACACTTTTATAATGGTTTAAAATGATAATTGTGATTTTTCAAGATCATCAAAATAAGGATGTCGCTTTGATTTTTTGGTTGAGATTCTCTTCAATGGCTCATAAATCAACATTTTCTACAAGGGGACACCAATCAATTTTTAGTAGGTTACTTACAAATAGGCAAAGTAAAAGAAGATAAGGAAAGAGCATCCAAAGTGGAAATGAAATGAAAATATATGGAAGGCACTTAAAAACAACAAATCCACACCATTTGGTTCCAAGTCGAGAATAGCAAGGCTTAAATATTGATGCTTCCATTGAGGATAGGCATGCCAGTCTCTCAACTTAGTCATTCCTGGCCATACATCTTCATTGGGAGCTCCAAGATACCTATTGCACACAACAACCTCTCATGAATAGAACATGAATAGAATGTAACCAAACTATTATTTTCCAATATTTTGGAAACTTGTAACCTATTATAAAAACAACACAATTTAATCTTCCACTTAGTTTACTAATCTATTAAGAATATCCTACATCATTTTTTTTGCATATTTTTGAGAATAAAATAAAATACCATTGAACTCTATATCATTTTCCACAGTTCTAAACATAAAGTTTTCTACATTTGCAAGTCTGATAACTTCATCAATTGCCTACATACATGATATAAACATTAGATGATAACATTTACATCATAGCATTAGCATCATACAAATTAATGTGCATACAAGTATAAATTAATAAGAGTCAATGTGCATACTTAAAAATTAATCCAACAAACCATCTAGGTTTGCTCTACTCTTTATTGTGTCAAGTGTTGCCTCATGGTCAGACTCACGAACCTTCCACAAGGTATCGTTCAAAGTTTTACCCCCATATTTCTTCAAACAAACATTGGATGCCACAACAAGGTTTAAGTAATGAAGAATCTTCTGATGCGTGTCAAAGTCTTGAAACAACCAATATTTAACACTCTTATGTTGGTACCTTCTAAGCCATGTTACAGTAACAAAAAATGAGCCTGTAGGGTATTTGATATTTTCTCCATCTATAACTAGGGCCTCCAATTTATTTTTGGCCTCAACACACAGACACAAGTAATAGTTTGTTCCCTCTTCATTGTCTTCATCTACAATAATTGTTTAAACGTGTCCTGCATTGATATGTGTAGCAAATTAGATGAAATTAGTCAACATTAGAAATATACTACAAAGTAAGATAACAATAGGAATTTAAAAAACTATACAAGTAGATATATTACCTGGTTGAACTAGATCTAATATGTGGTCAAAGTCAATCAATGAATCCATCTATGTTGGTTCCAATTCCATTGGAGGGTGATACATGTGAAGTGCGCTAAGATAACTTAACGACCATTTCTCAACCCACTCCTTTGACTCACAATCATCCCAGGCTTGCATTGTACATGAAGAACAAAAGCATGCCATCTTCTGTGTATTGATACTCCATGAACTTGCATTTGAGCTAAGGAAAGAGTGTAGCTCACTTGATCCTATCAGTGTACAACAATCCCCATATGGTGCAATGTTAGTATCATCCATCAACCAAAAAAATATACAAACTAAAGACATACCTTCATTACCTAGACCCATCAAAGCATTACACCACTCGACGATTGATTTTGCATCTATCAAATTTGCATTGTCTTTATACTTTAACTCTTCTCATGCTAATGCTCTTTTCACACATGCTCTTGTACCATCATGCTCCCCCTTTCCATGCTCGGCCTCACACAAGTTCCACATATGTTGAAAACCTGTAATGACATGCATCCTGCTCAACCAGTAGAACATGTGTGAGTTCTTGAACTATGCTGCATAGTTATCCAACCATATTATATGCCAACCGTATGCTATGCCCCTCTAATCCAAATCACTATAGAACATCTAGAATCTAACTTTCACAAAATCTAGTGAATGTGTGTGATCATCACTAATATAAAAGTGATACTCCCTCAATACCTTTCTTTGGTCCTCTATACTATCAACTGCATGAATGAATGCTATGTGCAAAAATATCAAAACTTGTGTGGAGTTGTAATATTGTGACTGCACCTCACGTTGTGGTTGTAAAGTGTAGTTCTCTACAAATTCAACCACTAAAACTATGCTTCCCACTAGAAAGGTGTCCTTGCATAACTTGAATTATGTGTCCAACAATCAGGCTCTATGGGAATGCCTTGCATACTTATACACTATTTTATCATGAAACATAAACATAAACTGATACACTGGAATCTTCTGAGTAACCAAATCACAACCTTTTTCTTAATTACCATCTTTTGTAATGTATACCACTGTTTTATACTTCCCAAAATCTAGTATTTTTTGTCCCACCTCATGTGTGCTTTCTATATGTTGACATACTGACATACGCTGCAAGTCACCACAATGTTGACATGAACCATCCAAGCATAGTTTCCTGTATAATATTTGGCCATCCTCTATTTCACATAATTTTTTTGATAAGAACTCTCTTGAAGATGTTGGTGGGGCTTGTATGCCACAATCCTGCAAAACATCATTAGTATGCAAATCTAAGCATATAGAACGATAAACATCATAATGCTTAGAGAATTCAATATGTAATCTACAACAAGTAGTGTGTGTGTGATTTATCTTGACATAAAATGGTTTAATCATTTCAAATATCTTTGAAAAAGTTGAATTTGAGGATAATCCTATTGAAATTTACAAAAAAATTAGGTTTGAGTTGTATCCAAAAAATGCTTTGGATGTGGCTCACGGTTCTTACTACCGATTCTCCTTCTTACCACATCCCTTTGATTCAAGGATGGCCTTGTGTTATTCTTCCAATACTCTTCAATTCATGTTCTCAATGCTTCAACAACTAGTTTATCTTTTCATGGGAGTCTCCATGAGAATGCCCATAATTCATTTGAATTAGTGCTCTCAATTCTTTGCTACCTTTGAATGACTCTTGATAAAGTTTTTCTATTAATTCTCAATTATTTACTCATCTTTCTAATGAGACGAGATCTCCTTGTTTGACTACTTACCAAATTCGATGTAATGACACATTGGGTGACATTACTATCCTTTGAGCGTGAGGTCTTACCCACACTCTCATAAGAATCCATTAGATTCTTCACAATAGTTTTTTCACTTGAAGCATTAGATGTTCTCAACCCAAGAATCTTAATGATGTTTCTATACTTTAGACCTCACATCATTTCAACAAATAGTTGACATCCTATAGTCTCATTTAGCCTTTCAAAGAACAATTTCCAAATCTTATCAAAATATCTTCTACAAGTGTGTGCTATAATCTTACCTTCCATGTGCTGCAAAATATCCTCATCGATATGAATCAAATACTTTGGCTTTCTACGCAAAATTCTAGGTGGTGTTCTCCTAGGTACATACATCTCAACATTAGGAATTTCATCAATACTTAAGTGAGATGGGCTAGATCACGTACCTTTGATTGAGGGTGGAATAGATGACATACCTTGAGGTTGACATGGAGATGATGGCATACCTTCTTCATCAAATCCAAGTGATGATGTACTCTCAACTTGAGATGTGGTGGATGGTGTCCCTTCATATTCACTTGTGGTAGATGGTGTCCTTCCATATTCACTTGTGGTAGATGGTGTCCCTCCATATTCACTTAAGGTAGATGGTGTCCCTCAATATTCACTTGTGCTTAATGGAGTCCCTTTGTATTCACTTGCGGTAGAGGGTGTGTCTCCAACTACGGTATCCAATTCTATCTTAGCATGATTCTTTTGCATTCGTTCCCTTGTGCCACCAATTCCTTTTCTCTTTTTTATGGTTGAGATTCCTCTTCAATTGGCTTGTTTTCATGAATCATATCCAATTTCTTTTTTTGACAATATCCCCTCATCCATTCTCTATTTTTTGATTTATTAGTTTCATACTCTTCATCTGTTTGTTTATTCCTTCTTCATTTCCTCAGCACGAAGGATAATTTTACCTGTAGCATGGTGACGAGATAAATATTAGTTCCTAAAAAATGAATCCATACAAATAAATGAAATATATGTCATTCAAGGCTTCATACAATATACTTACAATCATCCTGTAGAAGAGTATTTCTAGCATAGACAAAGGTCACATGATTTTTTTGGATGGAACTCCTTAAGGAAATGTGGTCACGTGGCATGCCATGATTGCAAGATAGGATCAAGTTGGAAGCATGGACAAGGCATGTGAATTTTTTGAGAATAATATTTCGTAGAGATGTATGAAAAATGTGGTAGCATTGGAAAGCTAGTGAGGTCACTAGCTTGCCAATTCAGTAGGATTGACAAGGTAGGGGTAGCGTGAGAAAATTCCTCATAGAAATTGGGTCTCACAGTGATGTACATCACCATGAGACCCAATTTCTATGAGGCATTTTCTCACACTTCCCACTATGAGACCCCATTTCTATGACACATTTTCTCATGTTGCCCCTACCTTGTCAACCCTACCAAATTGGAAAGCTAGTGAGGTCACTAGCTTGCCAATTCGGTAGGGTTGACAAGGAAGGGGCAGCATGAGAAAATTCCTCATACATCACCATGAGACCCCATTTTTGAGGTATTTTCTCACACTTCCCCTACCTTGTCAACCCTATAGAATTGGAAAGCTAGTGAGCTCACTAGCTTGCCAATGCTACCACATTTTGCATACATGTATACAAAAACAATATTGTCAAATAATTCACATGCCTTGTCCATGCTTCCAATTTGATCCTATCTTGCAATCACAACATGCCACATGACCACATTTATTTAAGGCATTCCATCCAAAAAAATCATGTGAGCATTGGCAAGCTACTGAGGTCACTAGCTTTCCAATGCGGTAGGGTTGACAAGGTAGGGGAAGCGTGAGAAAATTCCCCATAGAAATGGGGTGTCATGGTGACACCCCATTTCTATGAGGAATTTTCTCACACTGCCCCTACCTTGTCAATGCTACCGCATTGGCAAGCTAGTGAGCTCACTAGCTTGCCAATGCAGTAGGGTTGACAAGGTAGGGGTAGTGTGAGAAAATTCCTCATAGAAATGGGGTCTCACGGTGATGCACGTCATCTGCATTATGGTTTCCAATAGGTTATGGTTTCCAACAACTTATGATTTCCCGCATGTTATGGTTTCTAGCAGCTCACTAGCTAGTGAGCTCACTAGTTTTCCAATGCTACCACATTTTGCATACATGTCTACGAAAACATTATTGTCAAACAATTCACATGCCTTTTCCATGCTTCCAATTTGAGCCTATCTTGCAATCATGGAATGCCACATGACCACATTTATTTAAGGTATTCCATCCAAAAAATCATGTGAGCATTTCTATGAGACCCCATTCCTATGAGGCATTTCTAACACGACCCCTACCTTGTCAACCCTACCACATTGACAAGCTAGTGAGCTTACTAGCTTTCCAATACGGTAGGGTTGACAAGGTAGGGGAAACTTGAAAAAATGCCTCATAGAAATGGGGTCTCATAGGTACATCACTGTGAGACCCCATTTCTATGAGGCATTTTTTCATGCTGCCCCTACCTTGTCAACCCTACCGTATTGGCAAGCTAGTGTTTGACAAGCTCACTAGCTTGCCAATGCTCACATGATTTTTTGGATGGAATTCCTTAAATAAATGTGGTCATGTGGGATGCCTTGATTGCAAGATAGGCTCAAAATGGAATCATGGACAAGGCATGTGAAATTTTTGACAATAATGTTTTTGTAGACATGTATGCAAAATGTGGTAGCATTGGCAAGCTAGTGAGCTCACTAGCTTGCCAATTTAGTAGGGTTGACAAGGTAGGGGAAACATGAGAAAATGCCTCATATAAATGGGGTCTGATGATGATGTACATCACTATGATTCCCCATTTCTATGAGGAATTTTCTCACGTTGCCCCTACCTTTTCAACCCTACCGCATTGACAAGCTAGTGTTTTGTCAATAGAGATGAAAAGAAAAATAGTTTCAAAGATCTATCAATGTGGGAGGAGTATATTCCAATTTTGTGGAGACATGTATGAAAAATTTGGTAGCATAGACAATGCAATCAGTTGTTTGATAAAATTCACATCACCATGAGACCCCATTTCTTTGAGGCATTTCTACAAACAACTGATTGCCTTGTCTATGTTGTTTGATAAAATGCTTTGGTAGACATGTATGGCAAATTTGGTAGCATAGACAAGGAAATTAACTTCTTGGTATATATGTTTGTAAAAATACCTCAATAAGATATTTCCTTGTGGACTAGAATGATTGTAGGATATGCACAAAATATATTTTCAAGCATATGCAATTTGTAGGTGTAAAACCAAATTCAACTACATTTTCCAACATCGCCCATTCCTATAACAAAATGAAAGCTTTGGAGAGTGGTATGCACATCCATAGTAGAGGATTGACAAATGATGTATTATTTTACTTACTTATAACTTTTCTCATATATATATGTGTATACAAAATGTGGAAGCATACACAAGGTAAGTCAATTGTTTAACAAAATGCCTCAAAGAGATGTGGTTTAAAAATGTAATTGGCAAGTGTAAAGAATTGTGTAATTTAAAATGTGCATTGACAAGCTAAGTTTATAATGAAAAATAGACAATGATCAACATGGAATATGCAAACTAAAAAAATCAAAGTAAGCCAAAATAGAATGAAAGAAAATGTTTAAAGACTTTACATACCTAAAAAAATGGAGTTTCGAATGGAGGAGTTCTACCCAATTATGTAGCCTTTGCTTCTTCTTTCTTCAAACTCAACAATTTGACTTTTTCAAAAGCTTGTTCCCCTCCGAAATTCAATTGTATATCACTCTTCAATGGAATTCAAACTTGAATTGATATTATATGCCTTTCAACATGAAAACTCTGCTATTTCATGCAAAGGTGGTGGAAAGATCATGAAAAAGGTGGTGGAATGTGAAAAGCTTGCATGCACACTTCACAAAATCATCAAAAAGCTTTTTTGTGTCAGAAAACATGCAAAAATAGGAGAATATGCAGAATGTGGTCCTTGATATCATGGGTATATTGTGTTTTTAACAATTTTTAGAGCAATAGAAAATGCACTTGTGTTATAACGTGAGTGTGTTATGTCTTGATAAAATAACAACCATATCTCTACTACAAAATGTGCTCGCATTATGAGAAAGTTGATTTTTTATGTTTCATTTCTCTCTTTCTCTTTATACCCTACCCTCTACGCTTAAACCCTCTATCCTCTACCCTCTATCTCCCTCCCTCCCTCTCTCTCTCTCAAGTCTCTCCCTCCTACCCCCTCTCCCTCTCTCAAGTCTCTCTCTCTCTCTCTCTCACTCACTCACTCCTATCTCTATCCCCTCTACCTTCTACCCTTAACCCTCTACCCTCTCTCCATCACTATCTCTCTCTCCTCTCCTCTCTCTCTCCCCCACTTCCTCTCAAGCATCTCCCACTCACTCATTCCTAACTCTATCCCCCCACCCTACCATTAACCCTCTCTCTCTCCCTCCTGCCAAGTCCTCCCTCCCACCCCTCTCCCTCTCTCCTCAACTCCTCTCCCCACTCCACTCCCCCATCTCCTCTCCCTGCCTCCCTACCACCCCCTCTTCCTCTCTCAAGTCTCTCTATCTCTCTCTCTCACTCTCTCTCTCTCTCCCCTCTACCCTTAACCTTAAATTATCAAACCTCAAACCCTCTACCCTCAACCCTTAAACCCAAGTAAACTCTCTACCCTAATCCATCAACCCTCAACCCTTAATCCATCAACCCTTAAAATCTCAACCCTAAACCCTCAACCCTCAACCCTCAACCCTTAAACCCTAATCCCTCAAACCCTAAACCCTCTACCCTATACATTGGACCCTCAAACCTAATCCCTCAACCATATACCCTCAACCCTCTACCCTCAACCTTAAACCCTCAACCCTCATCCATTAAACCCTAAACACTTAAACCCTCTAACCTCTACCCTCTACCATATACATTAAACCCTCAACCCTAAATTCTCAATCCTCATCCCTTAATCCCTCAAACCTCAACCCTTAAACCCTAAAACCTCAACTCCTATACCCTCTACCCTCTTTGTTGGACCCTCATCCCTAATCCTTCAACCATATGCCCTCAAACCTATACCATAACCCATCTACCATCAACCCTCAAACCTCAACCCTTAAACCTTATACCATCTACCCTCAACCCTATACCATCAACCCAATACCCTAAATCATCAACCCTATAGGTCCTCAACCCTATACCCTCAATTCTCAACCCTATACCCTATACATTGGACCCTCAACCCTCATATATCTTTGTCCCATCCTCCTCTTGTCTCCTTCTCTCTATCCCACTTCTCCCTCCCTCTCTACCTTAATCCCTCAAACCTATACCCTCAACCTTTAAACCCTTAAACACTCAACCCTAAACTATCAATAGTCAACCATTATACCATTTTCCCTCTACCCTACACCCAATACCCTCTACCCTCAACCCTAGTCCCTCAACCCTAATCCCTCAACCCTTAAACCCAAGTAAACTCTCTACCCTAATCCCTCAACCCTCAACCCTTAATTCCTCAATCCTTAAAACCTCAACCCTCAACCCTCTACCCTCTACCCTCAACCCTTAAACCCTAATCCCTCAACCCCTATACCCTCTACCCTATACATTAGACCCTCAACCCTAATACCTCAACCCTCAACCCTCAACCTTAAACCCTCAAACCTCAACCCTTGAACCCTAAACCCTTAAACCCTCTACCCTCTACCCTCTACCCTATACATTAAACCCTCAACCCTCAATTCTCAACACTCAACCCTTAATCCATCAACCCTCAACCCTTAAACCCTAAACCCTCAACCATAATTCTTCAACTAAATACCCTCAAACCTATACACTAAAACCTCTACCCTCAACCCTTAACCCTCAACCCTAAACCCTTAAACCTTCTACCCTCTACCCTCTACCCTAATCCCTTGACCCTATACCCTCAATTCTCAACCCCCTACCCTATACATTAAATCCCTCAACCCTCATATATATATCTTTGTATCCCTCTCTTCTCTCCTCTCTATCTCACTTCTCCCTCCATCTCTCTCTCCCTCCATCCCTCCCTTTCTACCCTAATCCCTCAACCCTTAAAACCTTAAAAACTCAACCCTAAACCCTCAACCCTCAAGCCTTAAACCCTCTACCCTCTAGCCTCAATACAATAGCATCTACCCTTGACCCTAATCCCTCAACCCTTAAACCCTTAAACCCAAGTAAACTCTCTACCCTAATCCATCAACCCTCAACCCTTAATCCCTCAACCCTTAAAACCTCAACCCTCAACCCTCAACCCTCAACCCTCAACCCTTAAACACTAATCCCTCAACCCCTAAACCCTCTACACTATATATTGGACCCTCAATCCTAATGCCTCAACCATATACCCTTAACCCTCTACCTTTGACTTTAAACCCTCAACCCTTAGCCCTTAAATCCTAAACCCTAAACCCTTAACCCTCTACCCTCTACCCTCTACCCTATACATTAAACCCTCAACCCACAATTCTCAACCCTCAACCCTTAATCACTCAACCCTCAACCCTTAAACCCTAAACCCTCAACCCCTATACCCTCTACCCTCTACATTGGACCCTCAACCCTAATACTTCAACCATATACCCTCAAACCTATACCCTAAACCCTCTACCCTCAACCCTAAACCCTTAAACCCTAAACCCTTGAACCTTCTACCCTATACCCTCAACCCTAATCCCTCGACCCTATACCCTCAACCCAATACCATAAACCATCAACCATGTAGTTCCTCAACCCTATACCCTCAATTCTCAACCCTCAACCTTATACATCAGATCCTCAATCCTTATATATATATCCCTCCCTCCTCTTCTCTCCTCTCTATCTCACTTCTCCCTCCATCTCTCCCTCCATCCATCCCTACCTCTCTACACTAATCCGCCAACCCTACACCCTCAACCCTTAAACCCTTAAACACTCAACCCTAAACTCTCAACCCTTGACTCTTAAACCCTCTGCCCTATACCCTCAACCCAATACCCTCTACCCTTGACCCTAATCATTCAACCCTTAAACCCTTAAACCCAAGTAAACTCTCTACCCTAATCCCTCAACCCTTGAACCCTCAACCCTCTTCCCTCAATCCTCAACCCTCAACCCTTAAACCCTAATCCCTCAACCCCTATACCCCTCTACCCCATACATTGACCCTCAAACCTAATCCCCAAACCATGCCCCTCAACTCCTACACTCAACCTTTTAAAACCTCAACCCTCAAACCTAAAACCTCTACCTCAATTCCCATACCCTATACATTAAACCCTCAACCCTCACCCTAAAACCCCTCAACCCCTTAACCTTAGCCCCCCAACCCTAAAACCCTAAAACCTCAACCCCTATACCCTCTGCCCTCTAAATTGGACCCTCAACCCTAATCCTTTAACCATATACCCTCAAACCTATACCATAAACTTTCTACCCTCAAACCTTAAAACTCAACCCTAAACCCTTAAATCCTAAACCCTTAAAACCTTCTACCATCTACCCTCAACCCAATACCCTAAACCATCAACCCTATAAGTCCTCAACCCTATACCCTCAATTCTCAACCCTCTACCCTATACATTGGATCCTCAACCCTCATATATCTCTATCCCTCCCTCCTCTTATCTCCTCTCTATATCACCTCTCCCTCCATCCCCTCCCTTCCTCCATCCCTCCCCACCCTCCCTAATACCTCAACCCTAAAACCCCTAAAAATCAAACTCAAACCCCCAACCCTTAAACCCTACCTCTACCACTCAATGCTAATCCTCCTCAACCCCAATCCCCCAACCCTATAGCCTCAATCCTCTATACTCAACCTTAAACCCTCAACTCTTAAACCCTCTACCCTCTACCCTATAAGCCCTTAAACACTAGACCCTAAACCCTAATCCGTCAAGCCTTAAATTGTAAACCCTTAAACCCTCTACCCACTAACCTCAATCCCCTAACCTCTACCCTCAACCCTAATCCCTCAACCCTTAAAACCCCAAAACCCTTAAAACCCCCACTCCTACCCCCACACTATACATTTCAAACACCTCTACCCTAACCCTCAACCCCGAATCCCCAACCCCTCAAACCATTAAACCCCAAACCTCAACCCCTATACCCTCTACTCCCATACATTGACCCCTCAACCCAATCCTTCAACCATATACCCTCAAAACTATACCCTAAACCCTCTGCTCTCAACCATAAACCCTTAACCCTAAACCCTTTAACCCTAAACCATTAAACCTTCTACCCTACACCCTCAACCCAATACTCTCTACCATCGACCCTAATCCCTCAACCCTCAACCCTTAAACCCTAATACCCTAGAAACCATAAACCCTATAGGTCCTCCACCCTAATCCTCAACCATATACCATAAAACCTCAACCCATATCCCTTTCTCTTTATCTATACACCTCACATCTCTCTCCCTCCCTCTCTCCTACCCTCTCTAATTGTCTCTATCTACCCTCTCCCTCTTTCTATGTACCTCTCACTAAATCAATCACTACCACTCTCTCTCTCTCTCCCTCTATCTCCCTCCCACTACCTCTCCATCACTCCCTCTCTCTCCCACTCCCTCTCTCTCTCCCAATCTCTCTGGTATTTCACTTCCACCTATTCTCTCTCTGAGGTCTCTCCCTCTAGAACCCTACCTAGGTAACTCTCTCTCTCTCTCTCTCTCCCCTCATCTATCTATCCCTCCCGCCCTACCTAGATAAGTCCCTCTCACTCCACCCCCCCTCTCTCTCCCTCTCTCTTAGGTCACTCCCTCCCACACCCTCTCCCTCTCTTAGGTCTCTCACTCTCACACTCCCTCTATCTCACTCCCTCTCTTTCCAACTCCCTCTCTCTCCAACTCCCTCTCTTCCAATTCCTCTCACTACATATCTCTCAAGTATCTCCTTCTCACCCCTCCTCACACTCTCAAGTATCTCTCTCTAGAACCCTACCTACATAACTCTCTCTTTCTCTTTCCCTCTCTCTCCCCCCTCTCTCTCTCTCAATTCCTCTCTCCCACCACCTTCCCTCTCTCCCTCTATCCCTCCCACCCTACCTAGCTAAGACCCTCTCATTCCAACCCATTCTCTCCCACTCCGTCTCTCTTGGTCTCTCCCTTCCACCCCCTCTCGCTCTCTGAAGACTCTCTCTCACTACCTTTATCTCTCTCTGTCTTAGGTCTCTCCCTCCATCTCTCCCTCCCACCCTACCTAGACAACTCTCTCTCTCTCTCTCTCTCTCTCTTAAAATTCCCCCTCCCTCTAAAGACATACATAAATACATACATACTTACATACATATGTACATACAATCCTACATGTACATATGTAAATACAATCTTAAATACATACATACATAGAGGAATACATTCATACATGCATACATGCATTGATACATACATATATATTGGAACATAGATTTTTGGCACCTACTTGCTTTCTATCACTCCTAGGGTTTTTCACCTAGAAGGAGAAAGGTGGGCCAAAAATGCTTATGTTCTCATTAGAAGAAATGAAAAAAGGGGTGTGAAGTGTGTGTGTGGATGTATTTAAATGCTAAAAACCTAATGAAAATGTAGACTAAGGAATGTATTCTAACTTGATGCAAAAGTGTTGGAAAACACAATGTGTATTGAAACTATTTGACTAGAAATGTAAACAAACTGTAACAAAAAGTAACCCAATTGAAGATGTGTACCTGGAAATTGGAAGAGGCTAGAATTAGGCTCTAAAAACTTGCATAAGACACTAAAAATGCTCATTGGGACTAATTTTCCACTCTAGGCGAATGAGTCCTATTTTTACCAGAAAGTGTCGGAACCAGTTTTAGGGAATTGGGTATCTAAATCTATAGAAATCACTATTGAAGCCTTGAAATGGCACTGATTCACCATCAATGGCAAATGAGTCCTCTTCTGGAAAATAGAGAATTCTAGACATGATTCTATGGCTTATGATCTGCAATTCCATTTTTGAATATTCCCTAGATCTGAATCTACAAAACTCAACCTGTAGACTCTCTCCAAGCTTGAAATAGGACTTGAGACACCTTGAATGACTTTGATGAGATATGGACACCTTTTCTCACCTTTCCATTTGATAAAATCTGCATACACAAACACATGCAAAGGGGAAAAAGTGTTGAGGGTTAGGATATAGGGGTTTGCCTTGGTCAAATCCTCAAAATAGAAATAGAAATGAAATGGAAAGAGAATGATGAATACACAAAATGTAAAATGTAAATACTCACCAAACCCTTGTTGGAGAAGTCTGAAGATATGCCAATGACTACTCTAAGATGTCTGATTTATGCTTGACTTGATGATGTAAATGCTTGAATGCTTGAGTGAATTTGATGAATGGGTGAATGCATGAGAGAATGGAGGTTGAAATGGATGTAAAAAAACTTATTTATATAATCTTGTGCTATAGTAACCCTTGATACCTCATCACAGGCCGACATGAAACAAAAGCAAACTCAAATTTCACTTTATTTCCTGCTCAAAGGTCAAAATGGGGAAAAATGGGAATCATTCACCACACATGGTGAATGGGTCACACCTGGATGGGATTGATTCACCATGCATGGCGAATGGGTCCCACAGGGGCTATTTTGATAGCTCAGGTGCCAATGAAGAAGGAAATAAGGTCTAAAATGCAACCTTGTCGAGTGTTTGATTAATTTGAACCTCGGGATGCACAATATGGGTTATTAGGGGCCTATTAGTGATTATGTAAATGTCAAATAGGGATTGGGACACATAAATCAATCTGAAAGTGTAATTAAACACACTTTACAACACTAAAATGAGGTCCACATAGCCTAGGAATGCACAAGAACCAATGTGAATGTGCAAGACACATTACAACACTAGTTTAGCATTAAGTTTAAGTTAAGAACCTTCTATATTGATATAATAATGTTATTAAATACATTTTATAATATTGAATTAGGGAGAAATAGGTTAATTAAGTCTAGAAAAGCGTGAAATTCCTTTACAAGACTTTACAACACCTTTACAAGATGTTGTTAAAAGCATGTTATATAGTTTGCAAGGGTCCAAGACCTAGTGTGGACACATAAAATGCCTCTCAACACTAGATTAAGACCTCATTAAGTCCATTTTATCATGAATTAATCCCATGTCAAGAAAAGGGTCCTTTTTTCTACGACACATTTAGCCCCCACTTTAGTGAGAGGATGAACTTGCTTCAAACTCACACTAAAGTAGACATTCAAGAGAGATCCTCATGCATGGATGCAGATGAAAAAGAATGACAAAGACCAAGCCTAAGTCAAGCCCCCAAGATGAAAAATCATGCAGTGGAAAGAATGAAGAGAATTAAAGACGGGGTAGAAAAGATGTACTCACTTTGGGCCAACGAAACTTCTTGGTTATCCGTCGGGTGAGAGAGGCCAAAGGTATACTCAATTTGGGGCCACAAAACTAGTTGTACGGGGGTGAGAAAGCCCAAAAGGTAAGATACATATGCTATTTGTTATGTACTCAAAAACACAAAGGTGGATATGGGGAAAATTCATGCTGCTAGGTGGGCTTCCCGGTCAACCATATTAAATTTGTAATGAAGGATTTTGGCTCCCAAATCCTTTGTGTACCTTCTAGGGTATTTCACCCAGAAGGTAAGTGAATATAAGGTCCAAAATGGACACTTCATCAGTACTCAAGACTAATGCAAGGATGAAAGGTAAATGTGAAGTGTGTGAATGTTGTGAACTTAATGAAAATGAAAACTAAAGGGTACAAACTAATCAAATGCAAGATGTTGGAAAACACAGTGTGTAATGCAAGTATGAACTAGAAACTTAAGAAGACAGGAACATAAACAAATGAAACTAAACAAAAGGTACCTGGAGGGTTGAAGAAGACTAGAAATTGATTCTAGAATGCTGCGGATGCTAATTTTCAGGCCTGGAGGGACTCATTCGCCATTTTGGGGGAATCAGTCCTAGTTTTGTAAAACTAAACTAGAGCCTGTTTCAGACAAAAGGGTATCCAAAAATGTAGAAAACCAAAAATTGACCCTGGAGTGGGACTCATTTTCCACCCATGGTGAATCAGTCCACTTTTGAATTTTTGAATATTCAAGGGTTGACTCCAGAGCTTTCAGTTTGCACTTGGGCTTCCTACAGGTGTCCACTTCCGAAACTGTCGTATTCGAGCCTGAAAGTGACTTTTTGTTGATATTTTGACTTGAATGATGAAGAGATGACTTGAATGACTTGGAAATGAAATCTTCAATGATTCTTAAGCATCCAATAATCCTAAATTTGCATACAAACAACAAAAGAAGATAAATTGTTGATTGTTAAGGCATGAGGGTTTGCCTTGGTCAAACCCCGTTTAGGTAATTAAACCAAAATGATGAAATAAATGAATAAAACATGCAACAATGTAATAAATTACCTTGAAATGATGATTGATCTTGGATTTTTGCAGCAATACATGTAAAATTTTCTCTTGAATGCTTTAGAATGCTAACTTGAAGACTTCTAATGGAGAAACCCTAAGTTGCTTGACTTGATGGAGAAGATAAATGAATGATGAGAGATGTAATAATGAGAATGAGATATAAAAATGAGGGTAAAAATAATTATTTATAGACAATTGTGCCTTAGTACCTTATTATACTACATCACAAGCTGACATGTAAAAATAAACTTTAAATTTCACTTTTTCCCACTCAAGGGTCAAAATGGGGGCCAGATAGGACTCATTCGCCACACATGGTGAATGGGTCCCACTTGGAGGGGATTGATTCACCATGCATGGTGAATGGGTCCCACAGGGGCCATTCTGACACCTAAGAAGCCAAGGAATCAAGAAATAAGATTTAAATTTCCATCTTGTCGGGTATTTGATCAATTAAAGCCTCAGGATGCACAATATGGGTTGATAGAGAACTATTAATAATGATGCAAGTGTTGAATAGGGCCTTGGACACATAAATCAATGTGAAAGTGTGATTAAATATACTATACAACACTAAAATTAGGTCCACATAGCCTAGAAGGGCACAAAAACCAATGCAAATGTACAAGACAAATTACAACACTAGTTTATCATTAAATTTAAGTTATAAGCCTTCTGGATTGATGTAATAATGTTATTTAATATATTTTATGATGCTGAATTAAGGATAAATAAGTTAATTAAGTCTAGAAAAGCATGAAATTCCTTTACAAGACTTTACAACACCCTTACAAGACATCATTAAAAGAATGTTATTTTATTTGCAAGGGTCCAAGACCTAGTGTGGAGGCATAAATCACCTCACAACACTAGATTAGGGCCTCATTAAGTCTGTTTAATCCCATGTCAAGAAAAGAGGTCATTTTTTCTATGACACATTTAGCCCCCACTTTAGTGAGAGGATGAACTTACTTCAAACTCACACTAAAGTAGCCATTCAAGAGAGATCCACATATATGCCAATCCCCCAATATACAAGATCATACAAAGGCAAGGAAGAAAGAGAAATAAGATGGAAAATATGTACTCACTCTAGGCCCACAAAACTTCAGGTCGTCCATGGGGTGAGAAGGGACAAAACATAAAGAAAAGGAAAAGAGTAACATATGCTAGTTGGAAATGTACTCACAAACACAAAAGTGGCTATAGGAAAAGTCATGTCACTAGTCGGGCTTCCCACCATGCCAAAGTTATACCTCCTGATAACTTTAACAAGGCGCCCCAAAGCAAAAGGAAATGGTTATCTGTTCGAGCTTCATGAGACAAGAAAAAATCTGTATACTTATAACTCATGAACAAAATAGGATGGCACCACAGGCATGCAAGTTGTGTTATGCAAGGTGGCCAAACAAGTAAGACGGCTCCATAGGCATGCAAGTTGTGTTATGCAAGGTGGTTGAATAAGAATGTGATAAATGTAAAATGTAAAAATGTAATGTGAAGGATCATTTAAAGGAGTCTTGTTCAGTTTATGCAAGGTCAGTCACTTAGGGGACATTGTGTCTAATGTTTCCAAGAGAGGACCAATCAAAGAATAGTATATTCACAACTTAGGGGATGTAGTTCATCACATCAATCTACAAAGAGGAATATAATATGCTGAGATAGATTACACTTATGAAGGACATCACACCCAATGTCATCCACAAAGTGACAAACACATCATGTAAATGACAAGGCTACACTAAGAAGCATGAATGCACAATGAAATAATGGTAATGTATGCCCCCAGTTTAAATGAATTTCTACACATTGTTCTTTGAGAAATTACTTTAAAGTAGAGAAGAAAATGAAATGCAAAAAGAAAACAAGACATGAGAGCCAACCTAGAAAGCTCTATGCCAAGTCATATGTTTTGAAGCTAGGTTGCATCATGTCAAGGGAAATGAAAAGAAAGAGAGTATCTCACATGCAATTCAATCTTAAGACATGTCGTTCACATCTCAATCTTGCTCTTAAATGTTCATGAAAGGTTAACAACTAGTCAAAAGAGACAACATCAAGTGAAATACAAGGGAGAAGGTTGTCTAACCCTTTTCCCCCCACTTAGTGTAGGACAAAGGTGAGCCTAAAGTGGATGACAGTATGTTTCCCCTTGCAATGGATGCAAAACATGTAATAGTGAGTATGGTATGGTACTACAACTATTACAAGGAAAGGTGCAACAACTAATGTTATTTACGTATTGATTTAGGATGTAACAAGGGTAAAGTTTTCTTGGAAAAATGGTTGGTGATAGTATAGAAATTGAGTGAAGGGTTGGTGGATGGGTTGATGGCTATGAAAGGACAATCACAAAGACCATGAGTTGGAAGAATGAGGGTCGATGTATTGTGAGCTTGTGTTTTGTGTAATGGTGGGTAAAGAATGATAGGATTCTTAGGTTTGTCCAAAATAACTCTAGTACACATAGGAGAATGGTTAATGATTGGATATGTTTGAGTATCAAGGGTGATGATATGAGAATAATGCTTGATTTGATTGTCTGTTTTCTCGAAGGTATCTTTTTTATGTGCCATAATATCAATACTAGGAGGAAAGATAATTTATTCATCACATGTCATAATTGATCTTGGCAAGATAGCTTCATCACTCATAGGAGAGACATCAAGAGAAGGATAACTAGGAGTGTCATGGGTACTAATGATTGGACTTTTGTGTGCCAATAGGTCTTCCCAAATGGTAGGGGCATCAGGAAAGGGAGGAATAATATTTTCATGAGTTTTACTAATGATATTTTCTAACACTAAACGATCCTCTTCATGTGTAGAGAAGATATTAGGAGAAGAAAGGGGTTGAATATCATGAGTATCAATGCGAGGAGGAGAAATGATTTCAGCTATATGTGTCATAATGTTGTTGCAAGGGGGAGGAGGAGGAAGACAAGAAAGAATTGCATGATCTTCAATAATTGTGTCTTCTTTCATCAAGATATCTACTTCACCGATGGGAGAGATATTAGGAGAAGAACAAGTATGATTATCATGATCATCGATGCATGCATCCTCTTGGAGACAAGCTTTAGTGGACGATTTAGAAGAGAGGAAGTCATCTAAGGCTTCATATAACATTGCAAAATCATCACTACTAAAGGGTTCAGTAATTTCATTAGGTTTCTCATGACAATTATTAGAGGATGAAGTGAGTGAGAGGATGCCCATAAGGGCCTCATCTAACTTATCAACATCATCACTACTATGTGGCTTGGATTCAATCATTTTTTTGAAAGGTGTTTGTTGTTGGATGTTTATATTTTCTAATGTCTCCTCAATGTAAGCTGATCTAAAAGGACTACGAAATAGAGTTGAAAATGAAACTTGCAAAATTCTAATTGCCATGAATGTAAATGATGCTTATTTCTAAGAAAATGCAAGATAAATACATAAGATGAAATGTAACTTCTCAGATTGCAAACAAAGTAGTTGACTGATGCACTAATCTAAAAGATGAAATGTTGTAAATGAAAAAGTGAAATTGAAAAAATGCATGAAATGAGCTAATTGAAGCAAGATGTAACAAAATTCATGTGATAGAAATGTAACTGACTGATATATACAAGTAAAGGCTCCAAACATAAGCCTAAAAACAAATTTCTGAGTTCTGTAAAGTGTTGTTTCAGGGGTCAGAAGGGACTGATTCGCCCAAGGTGGCGAATAAGTCCCAGTATGGACCTTTTTCAAATTTTTTAGAAATTTATTACTGATTTTAATGTATTTTGAGTTCCATGATGCGGGTCTAAATGAAAAATGCAGAATTTTAAAACTTTTCAATGAGTAAAGATGTAATAATGCAACCTATGATGCACTTTTACACATGCAAAAACGAAACCCTAGAATGCAAGCTAACTAATGTAAATGCAATGCAAGCATATCTAGGATGATTAATGGACTCCAAAATAAAAAAAGAGGGGATTCTAATAGTAAGTTCACCAAAATGTAATGAAGGATTTTGGCTCCCAAATCCTTCATGTACCTTCTAGGGTATTTCACCTAAAAGGTTAGAGAATATAAGGGCCAAAATGGACACTTTTTCAACACTCAAGACTAATGCAAGGATGAAAGGTAAATTTGAAGTGTGTGAATGTTGTGAACTTAATGAAAATGAAAACTAAAGTGTACAAACTAATCAAATGCAAGATGCTGGAAAACATAGTGTGTAATGCAAGTATGAACTAGAAACTTAAGAAGATAGGAACATAAACGAATGAAACTAAACAAAAGGTACCTGGAGGGCTGAAGAAGACTAGAAATTGATTATGGAATGATTTTGATGCTAATTTTCAGGCCTGGAGGGACTCATTCGCCATTTTGGGGGAATCAGTCTCAGTTTTGTAAAACTGAACTAGAGCCCGTTTCAGACAAAAGGGTATCCAAAAATGTAGAAAACCAAAAACTGACACTGGAGTGGGACTAATTCACCACCCATGGAAAATCAATCCACTTTTGAATTTATGAATATTGAAGGGTTGACTCCGGAGCTTTCAGTCTGCACTTCAGCTTCCTACAAGTGTCCGCTTTCGAAACTGTCGTATTCGGGCTTGAAAGTGACTTTTTGTTGATATTTTGACTTAAATGATGAAGAGATGACTTGAATGACTTGGAAATGAAATCTTCAATGATTCTTAAGCATCCAATAATCCTAAATTTGCATACAAACAACACAATAAGATAAATTTTTGATTGTTAAGGCATGAGGGTTTGCCTTGGTCAAACCCCGTTTAGGTAATTAAACCAAAATGATGAAATAAATGAATAAAACATGCAACAATGTAATAAATTACCTTGAAATGATGATTGATCTTGGATTTCTGTAGCAATACATGTAAAATTTTCTCTTGAATGCTTTAGAATGCTAACTTGAAGACTTCTAATGGAGAAACCCTAAGTTGCTTGACTTGATGGAGAAGATAAATGAATGATGAGAGATGTAATAATGAGCATGAGATATAAAAATGAGGGTAAAAATAATTTTTTATAGACAATTGTGCCTTAGTACCTTATTAGACTACATCACAGGCCTACATGTAGTAAAAATAAACTTTAAATTTCACTTTTTCCTACTCAAGGGTCAAAATGGGGGCTAGATAGGACTCATTCGCCACACATGGTGAATGGGTCCCACCTGGAGGGGACTGATTCACCAACATGAGATATAAAAATGAGGGTAAAAATACTTATTTATAGACAATTATGCCTTAGTACTCGATTATACTACATCACAGGTCAACATATAGTAAAAATAAACTTTAAATTCCACTTTTTCCTACTCAAGGGTTAAAATGGGGGCCAGATAGGACTCATTCACCACACATGGTGAATGGGTCCGACAGGGACTATTTTGACACCTAAAAATCCAAGGAATCAAGAAATAAGATTTAAATTGCCATCTTGTCAGGTATTTGATCAATTAAAGCCTCAGGATGCACAATATGGGTTGATAGAGAGCTATTAATGATGGTGTAAGTGTTGAATAGGGCTTGGGACACATAAATCAATGTGAAAGTGTGATTAAATACACTATACAACACTAAAATTAGGTCCACATAGCCTAGAAGGACACAAAAACCAATGTGATACAGTACAAGACACATTACAACACTAATTTATCATTAAATTTAAGTTATAAGCCTTCTAGATTGATGTAATAATGTTATTGAATATATTTAATGATGTTGAATTAAGGAGAAATAAGTTAATTAAGTCTAGAAAAGCATGAACGTCCTTTACAAGACCTTATGACACCTCTACTAGATGTCATTAAAAGCATGCTATTTTATTTGCAAGGGTCCAAGACCGAGTGTGGACACATAAAACACCTCAAAAACTAGATTAGGGCCTCATTAAGTCCGTTTAATCCCATGTCAAGCAAAGGGTCCTTTTTTCTATGACACAAAAGTTATACTTGTTGATAACTTTAACAAGGCACCACAAGGAAAAATGCTCATGAACAAAAAGAAAAGGTACCACAGTCATGAGTTATGCAAGGTGGAAAAAAGTGCAAAAATGTAAAAATGAAAAAATGTTAAAGTGTAAAATGTAAAAGAAGTTCAAAGGAGTCTTGTTTAGTTCATGCAAGGTCATTCACTTAGGGAAAACTATGTCTAATGTCTCCAAGAGAGGACCAATCAAAGAATAAAATATTCACAACTTAGGGGGATGTAGTGTGTCGCATCAAGCCACCAAGAGGAATGTAATATGCTTAGAAAGATCACAATTATGATGGACATCACACCCAATGTCATCCACAAAGTGACAAACACATTACATAAACGACAATGCTACACTAGGAACCAAGAGTACAAATGAATTATGGTATTGTATGCCCCCCACTTTAAAGGAATTGCTAACACCATTACTGTGAGCAATTTATTTAAAGTAGAAGAGAATATGAGAGCTTATTCAAAAATCCCTATGCCAAGTCATATTTTTTCGATAAGCTATGTCATGAAGAAAGAGAGTATGTCACGAGCGAGTCAATCTTAATACATGTTGTCCACATCTCAAGCTTGCTCTTATATGTTCATGAAAAGTTAACGAGTATTTTAAAGAGACAATGATAAGTGACATACATGGGATAAGGTTGTCTAACCTGTTGCCCCCACTTAATTTAGGACAAGGGTGAGCCTAAAGTGGATGACGATATGTTGCCCCTTGCAAGGGATGTGAAACATGTAATAGTGAGAATGTTATGATCCTAAAACTATTACATGGAAAGGAGCAACAAATAATTTTTTTTATGTATTGATTTAGGATGTAACAAGGTTAAATGTTTCTTGGCAAAATTTTTGGTGATA
The DNA here is from genome assembly GCA_007258455.2 of Sequoia sempervirens. NCBI lineage: Eukaryota > Viridiplantae > Streptophyta > Pinopsida > Cupressales > Cupressaceae > Sequoia > Sequoia sempervirens. The sequence goes on along the minus strand of VDFB02281492.1, from coordinate 568,681,749 downwards.
GTATGGATGCTGAGTGAAGGTTGGTTGGATGGGTTGATGGCTATGAAGGAACAATCACGAAGAATATGATTTGGAAGAATGAGGTTCGGTATAGTGTGAGCTTGTATAGGGTGATGATTAAGGGTTGAATTTGTTGGAGTATCTAAAGTGAGGATATGCGACTTGATTTGATTGTCAGTTGTTACTAAGATATCATTCTTATGTACCATAAGATTGACCCTAGGAGGAGAGCTAATATGTTCATCACATGTCATAATTGGAGTAGGCAAGATAGCTTCATCGCTCATAGGAGAGGCATCAATAGAAGGATAACTAGGAGTTTCATGGTTACTAATGATTAGAATCTTTTGTTCAAAAAGAGCTTCCCAAATGGGAGAGACATCAAGGAATGAAGGAATAAGTGTTTCAAGAGTTGAATCAATGATATATTCTAACACTAAACTATCTTTTGCATGTGTAGAGAAGATATTAGGAGAAGAAAATGGTTGATTGTCATGATTATCTACACTTACATCCTCATGTCCTAGAATTTCTTCTTGAGTAGGGGAGGGAGTATTTTCATAGCTCTCAATCATATTCTCCACACAAATGTGTTTGTGATGATCATTCACAATTGTAGCATTTTCACCATGAGGACTCGGTAAGGTAGGGGAAATGATGTTATTATTGTGTGTCATAATGTTTTTGCAAGTGGGAGGAGAAGGAATACAAGAAATACTTTCATGATCTTCAATGATTGTGTCTTCTTTCATCAATACACCTTCATCACCAATGGGAGAGATATCAAGAGAAGAACAATAATGATTATCATGATTATTAATGCTTGCATCCTTTTGGGGAGAAGATTTAGTGGATGATTTAGAAGTGAGTAAGTCATTTAAGGCTTCATCTAACATTTCCAAATCATCACTACTAAAGGGATTGTATGTTGTAATTGGTTCTTTTGATGTTTGTGTTTTTGTGTTTTCATTTGCTAATATTTGCTCAATGTAATCTAATCTAAAAGGACTATGAACTAATGTTGAAAATGAAACTTGCAAAAGTAAGTTCCATGAATGTAAATGATGCTTATTTCTAATGAAATATAAAGACATGGGATGAAATGTAATATTTCAGATTACAAACAAAGTAATTGACTAATGACACTATGCAATAATCTGAAAATGAAATGTTGCAAATATAAAATTTGAATTTGAACAATGCATGAAATGAGCTAATTTATGTTGAATATCATCAAATGCATTCTACAAAAACTCAACCAACTTATATAGGTAGGTTAAGGCACCAAACATAAACATAAAAATAGATTTATGAGTTCTGGAGAATGTTGTTTTAGGGGTCAGAAGGGACCGAGTCGCCTAGGGTGATGAATGAGTCCTAGTATGGACTTTTTTCAGATTATCAAAAATTTGTAATGGATTTTGATGTGTTATGAGTGCTATGATGCAGTTCTAAATGAAAAATGTAAAATTTTAGAATGTTTCAATGATTAAAGATGCAATAATGCAACCTATTATGCACTTTTACTTATGCAAAAACAAAGCCCTATAATGCAAGTTGACTAGTGCAAAATGCAATGCAAGCAACTCTAGGATGATTAATGGACTCCAAAATCAGAAAAGAAGGGATTCAAACAATAGTTTCACCAAAATGGAACATAAGCATTTTTGGCCCACCTTTCTCCTTCTAGGTGAAAAACCCTAGGAGTGATAGAAAGCAAGTAGGTGCCAAAAATCTATGTTTCACATATATACATGCATACAAACATACATACATACATACATGACATACAAGCATAAATGCACATACAAACATACAAATATATAAACATACATTCAATAGAGTAGCATTCAACATAAAGCAAGACATAACACGAGTGCGTTATAATGTGCTCGTGTTATGTCTTACTAGACATGTCCCAAAAAAATGCAAAAAACCATATCAAAACTAGGATATAACGCAAGTGTGTTATAACATGCTCATGTTATATCTTGCTTTGGGAGCTTGGTATTTTCCTTGGAATACCAACCCAAAGGCTTGGAGGGCCTTCCAAATGACCAAAGACATGTTTTTGCAATTTTTATAATATTTCACATAATCGGGTTCATGCTCACCATAAGGATTGCACGTGTTTCAATGTCAAAAAAATCAAACACATGGTAATGTTAGGCTCTCTCTTAGCTATCCAACGATGTAAATTTTTTCACTTTTTGACAATGTTAAGCTGTTGATCTATAATTTCTTTTGTTTGTGTGTCTCTTTTTTGGAAAAAAGTAGTGTTTGGTGTTTTTTCATTATAAATTAATCATAAATTAACATTTTTAGAAACTAGACTCCATTCTACAATTTTTAAAAAAATTCAATTAGTTTCCAAAATTTGTAGGGGTAGCATGACCAAAATTTTTTTTTTCAGGAAGACTCCACTTTGAAAATTAGTAAAAAATAAAATATTCATCAAAAAATTATCAAAAAAATTGTGCATCAACTAAATACTGTTAGCTAATTTCTCACTGGAGTGATTTTAAAAATACTGAAAAAATGTTCACCATGCTACGTTCCCACAAAAGTTGTTATGTTATGTTTTTCTGACAAAAAAAAACCAATTTGTATGGGTCCATATTTTGAACCCCTTAATCTCAACCATTTTCAAAATAAATTAATAGTTTTGAAAGTAGACTCGAAGCACTATGATCCTTTTTTTTGTTGCATCTCAAAATTTTGAGTGTAACTATCCTCAATTTCACGTCCAAGGTCAGTATGTCCTAATTTCAGAAAAAAAGTGACCACTTAAGCCCCCTTGTATGCTCCCCATCTTTTTCCACTTACACATGGTACCCTTCCCAATAAACAATTCATCCCAACAACAAGGTGTACCATCAACGCATTACCAAGGTATCCTTCGAAGATACCAACAAACATGGATTATTCCTTCACTCAAAATTTCTAAGATATTAACAATTGCTTGAACCTCATGGCTAGTTCAAGTAAGCTTTCCCACAACATATCTTTTAGAAAAAAAAGTGATATATCAATCCAAGTTTTCAATATCTTATACCCCAGGCAAAAGGGTAAAAATAAAAAAAAATGGAAAAAAGATAAAAAAAATACAAAAAAAATCAAAAAGAAAAAATAATAATAAAGAGAAATATGACATTCTTTGAGTGAAAACCACTTTGTGGTGCTCCTAGAATAGGTACTGTAATAAAAACCTTTCAAACATGTGTTATGTTTGAATAAGACTCACATCATTATTTGTTAGTACTATTCACAACATCCACGCATTCATTCCATGATAAAACATGTATTCAACCATGGCTCCTTAGTGATTGAGGAAAGCAGTCTTGTCTTCAACTGGGGGAAACTTCCCAAAGCTGGTCGTGGATTAGATCTTGGAACATCCTATCATGATCAAAAACAACAAAAATATAAAACATTGAAAACATCAAAAAAAGAAACAACATCGTTGGATTATTCCTTCACTCAAACAGTCTAAGATATCAACATTTGCTTGAACTCATAGCTAGTTCAAGTAGATTTCCTGCAACATATCCTCTAGAAACAGAAGTGGAATATCAATCCAAGTTATCAATGTTGTTTATCCAAAAAAAAAATTATGCTTTGATTCAACCGGTCGAACTACGTGGTCTCTGCATGTACAATGTAGGTAAGGCTTAATAGCCCTTGATAACGTAGGTCAGTCCTCTTAGGTTTCTATCATGCTTTATTTCAAATTAGTCAAAAAATACAAAATTCAAAAACATTCACAAAATAGAAAAGATCAAAAACATTTAAACCAAGCAAACTATGAGCCTCTACGTGTACAACATAGGCAAGGTTTATCTTTGATGAGCCCCTGAGGCCCTAAGTTAGTCCCCTAAAAATAACAAAAACAACATCATAAAACTCAAAAAAATAAAAAAGTCATATCTCCATCATCACAATTCACAATAAATCCTTCACCCATAATAAACAAATCGTCATCTTCACCCTTTCACAAAACAAACAAACAAACAAAGGAAACATCAAGAGCTATAACTTTCAAGAAAACAATCGCAAAGATTTGATCACAAAATAGACATAAATGATGTCAAAGTATCAACTACCTATCATTTGACAATTAACCAACAACATCCTGAGATATGCCTTAATGGATTTGTTCCTATGATAGACATGATCAACAACGAATAATAGTCCTGAAACCCTAAACAGATATGACAAGTGATATTGCAACTTTGTTTTTATCTTTTTATAGTCTTATATTTTTGGATTTATTTTATTAAATCATTCCTAAGATCTTTCAAGGATTTCCATAAGGATTTAGAGAAGAAGGAATGGGGACAATTGAGTGTCATTTCGATTTGCTATTTGTAAGATGTTTTTGTAATACTACCATGGTGAATACTTGCTTTATTGAGTGTATAAAAGTTGTGTTGAAACAGTTTGTGAAGTAGTTGCATGTTAGGTGTTTAATACCTCTTGTATGACTAGTCCAAAAGGTTTTTAATACTATAGCGAGGAAAAATTCCAAGTTAGCAATATAAAGCATAAAAAAACTAAACCCTAGCTAGCAATGAAACACAATGGAACATAAAAGCATAAACAAATGAAAGATCTCACCAAAACCTTCATGCATCCCATAAATCACCTTCATTGCACTTCTCCATTTTGCTGTAATATAATAGTTGCCCTCAAATTTTCCTTGAGTATTCAAATATGGCCTAATGATAATGACAAAGAAAAATATTAAAGATTCTAAATGACTATGGATGCACTAAGCTTGAAAGAAAGATAGCAAGATGCTAGAGATTCTAAGGTTTCTAAGCTCTCCAAGATTCCTAAGATGTCTAAAATGATGAAATGACAATGATAGAGCCCTTTTATAGGCAAGCCAATTTTGAATGAAATGATGGGATTTAAAGACACTTAATCAATGGCAAGATTAAAAGATGAAGCATGGAATAGGGTTAGGGATAAATTAGAGGAAATGACAAAGATGAATGGTCAAGATTAAATTAAAGATAATTTAATCAATGATGGAGGTTAATCAAGACACATATAGATAAGGACTTGATGTGGAAGATAAGATCGACACAAAAAAAGCGGTGTGTTAGAGAAAATAATATCTTATTAAATTTAAGTGGCTAATGACTAATTAAATAATAAAGATATTATTTAATTATAGAGGAATGTGATAAAGGAGGAATCATTTTGAATTAAATAATGATTTAATTCAAAATTCAAGATATTAGACCAAATTAAATAAATAAAATTTATTTAATTAGAGAGAGAAAAGGCTAACAAATAATTAAATAATTAAAATAATTATTTGATTATAGTGGAAAGTGATACTAAATAAATAAACATTTATTTAATTTTAGAAAGAAGATAGACTTAATTAGTGACGTAATTAAATAAATAAAATTTATTTAATTAATCAAGGAGAAATAAAGATAGAAATGAATTAATTAAATAATTAAAATTATTTAATTAATAGAGGACATATGACCTTAGGAAATAATTGAAATTATTTAATTATGAAGAATGAAAGGGTAAAGGATAGAAGAATTATGAAGAAAATAAGAGTTGCAAGCCTAGGACAATTTTTAGTGTCTACATTTTCACCTAGCTTTGATACAATATAGTTTATCACGCTGTGTCAAAGACAAAGATATGCCCTAGTGTAAGTAGGATGAGGAAGGGATGACGAGGAGGTAGTGGTATGCCCCCTCGAGAGGATAGGTGGGGTCAAAGAATACGAGTGTGCTATCAAAATGGATGAGAAGAATAGAGGATGAAGGACAAGAGGATAGGGGAAAATAGAGAAGGATGATGAAGATGCAGAATAGAAGAAATGTTAGAGCGAAAAGGATGAATGTTAGCATAAAAAGATGGATGTTAGCATGGAAGACATGGATGTTGAGATAGTGCTAGTTGAGATAATTTGTAGATATATATTTTTCTATGCAAGGATTTTTCATTTAATCATCATTGGGCGGTAAAATATGACAAATGGACAACAAACACCATAGTATGACATAGATCAAGGTGTGCAAGGTCTTCCATATGTGAAATAGACAGTCATAGACAAGGAATGTCCTAACTCATACTAAGGGTCATGTTGCACCAATATTTTTGTCAAGAAAAACCACAAACAACAATCAAATAAAAGAAAAGTCATGAGACATCATTGCTCCTCTAAATCCTTCATGGGACATCCTCAAGGTGGCTAGTAACATGACCGAAAGTAAATCCAAAAGATAAAACCAAATAGACCAACAAGGTCAACAAAAATTCAAATTATTTTCCAATAAGTGTTTGCTAGTATGTTAAGTGACAAAGTGAGTGACGGGTGGACTATTTTGAGAAGGCCTAGTTTCAGGAAAAGAAACTTGTCGTATAAGTCGTCAAGTCTGGTTTCAATCATGTAACTACCTATATAAGGAAAATGAAAAAGTGTGATAGTGACAAGGTTTGGTTTTAGGAAGGACACATCCTGTAGAAGACCATTGGTTTTGATTGATTTGACTAGTTTGATTGATTTGACAAATGACTGATTTGACTTGGAGACTTGTTGGCTTGCTTGTCTGGTTGTTTTAGGATTTGTGTTTGAAGTTTAGATGATTATTTCATGTCTGAGTTGACAGTTTCTGATTTATTTTGACTAACTTGACGAACCCTAAAAGACTAACCTAGGGGGCCTTGAGGGCTCATTGACAGATGGCCTTTCTTACGTAGCAATGCACAAAGACCTCGTAGTTCAACATGACCATTGACTTTGTTTCAATGAAAAAGGACTGAATCATTATTTTATTTGACAACACCTAAGGGATAGACCTAATGCCTTGAGAGCACATCGATAGATGGCCTTGCCTACATCGAGTCACAGAGGCAACGCAGTTTGACAATGAAAAAGACTAACATGACTGACTTTGACTCTATTTTTGGGATTTTTTGAAAGTTATCTGGATGTTTTTGGGTTTTCTGACATTTTTTTTGTTCATTTTGAGGTATTATGATTTTTTTGTATATTGTCATTTTATGATTTTTTTGTCTTTTGTCATTTTATGATTTTTTTGTCTTTTTGGCGTTTTATGATTTTTTTGGACATTTTATGATTTTTTTTTGTATTTTTTTGGTGGTTTTATGACCTCTACACAAGTGTAAGATCCAAATGACGTAAGTCAAGTAGTTGCCCCCAATCAGGTATAAGACCAATTTAACATGAATAGAACGGAATGGGGATGCAAAGTGTGCTTGATGTCAATTGTTCCAAGTTATGGAAAGGACAATAATTTATTATGAGTGATATGAAGAGGATAAATGATAAAGCATGTGGATGGGAAAGATAAGTGATATGAAAGGGAAGTCATATTGGAATGATGGTAGAAAAAGGAGAAAAATCAACTACACATGACACTTGTTTGCCAAGTTTTCACCATGGTACTTATCAAAAGCACCACCGAAGTGGTTTTCACTATTGGACGAAAAATTTCTCTTTACTATTTTATTGACCTTTTTTTTGGTGTCACCAAGATGCCTGTTTGCTAGGTTTTCATGAAGGTAACGATATTTTTCATTTTGTATATTTTTTCTATATTTTTTTGTATTTTTTAGGAAATTTTTCCTAGCTCTTTGAAGCTTGGTATAGAATTGATAAACGTCAGATCCATAGACTGCCTTGACAATGCCCCGATCCTATTTGGATGATCGTGTTAGATTAAAAGACATAATTGGGATGAGGAGTACAAGTGGGAAATATGAAGGATGATAGATGTGGCAGATGAAAGAAGCTATAGTATGATCCCTAATGTGCACACTATTTGGACCATCAGGCTTCAGCCAAAAAGGAGCTTGGGCGACCAACGAGCTAGAGAATATGAAGGGGTCATCATCAAAGACACATTAAAAGACATTTTATTTTTGATTTGTCTGATAGATTTTTTATTTTGGCTAGGGGACTTGTCTTGATCTTCGCTTCTTTTTTATTTGTCCAATAGCTTTTTATTTTGGCTAGAGGACTTGTCTTGATCTTCTTTTCTTTGCATTATATCTTTTTATTTTTGATCTCCTTTTAAAGATAGCTCATTCATCAAAGCTTTTTCTTTATTCTTTTCTTGAGCTACGACTTGTTGATCCATGTCTATGATGTGAATGGATGTGAGTGAGATGGAGGAAGTAGGCAAAGTGACAGGAATTTTTAGTGGATGAACGGGAGTAGCGATGCCATCAATGGAGTCTTTGGGACTATCCTTTTCGGTATTGATAATTTTAAAGGAAGTTTGCACATCCTTAATGACTTGGAAAGGTAGCTTAGTAGAGGCGACAATAGAAAATACATATCCTAGCCCAGGGTAGGTGATATGGAAGGATGATGATTAGATATCCACTACGGGGTCATGATCAAAGAGTGGATTATCATAGATATGTTGGTCAAACATGGGGTTGTCATGGATATGAAAAGTTTGAGCGAAAGTGGATAGGGAAAATGCTGATGTATCATCAAGGTCCCAAAAGGTTTCAATCCAAGCATTACCATCTTTTTGCGCTCCTTTTGTAGTTTTCTTGACATCATTATTGGAATTTTGATCTTTCTTAGCAGCATTAGCATTGTTGTTCGTTGATAAATTATCCATATGGTATTATCCACATCCCATTTCATGGACCCAAATCTTGGGACCGAGAGATGGAATGGAAGACATGGAGGATTTATTCAAAGTGGATGGATCAATTTAATTGGATGGAGTGGACATTGTAGCTTCACGGTTTATAGGAACTTGGAATTGAGTAGTCCCTTTCAGATTGTTGCAATATTGAAAGGGGTCAGGATTTCCTGTGACTATAATTTCAGTTCCTTCATGAGGAAACTTGAGGCACTGATGGTATGTGGGTGGTACATCCTTCATGGCATGTATCCATGGTCTTCCTAGTAGAATATTATATGGGAGGTCGAGATCCAAGAATTGAAAAGTTGTATCCATGACCGTAGGACCAATTATGACAGGAAGCATTATGACTCCTTTAGATGACCTTTCTTCGTCATCATATACTTTACTGAAAATTCTCTTGGTAGTTTCTACACATGCTTCCAAGAATCCTAATACCTTAACCAGTTTCAAGGTGCAAATGTTCAACCTGCTCCTCCATCTACCAAGACTCGTCTAACTTTTTCTTTATGAACAAGAACTTCAAGGTGCAATAGGTCATTATGGTTTGTCTTATTAGTTGAGAAATATTGTTTAGAGAAAGTAGCATGATGGGAATTGGCTAGGTAGCCTACCATCTCTTGAAAAATATTGACATCAAGATCAGTGGGGATGGTCGTGCCTCGAAAAGCTTTGTCTAGGACAACTCGATGATCGGGTGATATACGCAACAATTCCAAGATAGAAATTTGCACTGAGGTCTTTCACAATTGGTCAAGTAAATTGTATTGGGGCTTGGAGGAATGTTGTTGTTGCTGTGGTGGAGGACCTTGAATGGTTACCTTAGTTCGGTGAGTCTTGATAGCACATTCGAGAGGTTTATTTATGGTAATGTTGTTGATATTTTTATCGGTAGCTCAAATGTGGTTTATGATGGTACTGTGGTTATAGTCATATTTGACATTAGCATAATTAGCCGAACTATTATTGGTCTTATTTCCTAAAATGGAGCCTTTTCCTTTTCCATGGTCATGTAGAGGATCAAAGAAGACTTTGTGATCATTGTTGAGGATGGTTGTTTCTATCCATTAACTTCAATAGTCATGTTTTCCATGAGCTCTTGTATAATTTTTTTCAACTATCAACATTGTGATAGACTATGCCACTTAGTTTGGTGGAAATCTCAAAACGCATTGTCATCCCACCAAGAGGGTTTAAATTTTCCTAGATCATATTTTTTTGGCTCAGGAAGTTGTATGACATTGTGTTGGATCAGTTCTTTAAAGACCGATTCAATTGGTTCCCCTAGGGGAGTGTATTTGTGTTTTGGGTTGTGTTTTTTGGGCAGCATTAGTAGTTTGATCAACATTTCTCAGTGTTTTGTTAGAGGGATTGTGTCCTCTAAGTGTAATGAGTGGTCTTGTGTGTATAGTTTTAGCATTGGCAATGCCATCATTGGTTACGTTCTTGTTTTAGGACCAATACTTGTTCTTGTCATTAGGGGCACTTTGGGAATTTGGATTTTTATTTGGAATTTTAATTTCAGCTTTGTCAATGAGAGCCTTTTCAAGTATGATACCCTTTTCCACTAGTTCAACAAAGGAGGTGCAACATTGTACTCTTAGGTCACTTCTCAATTTTGGATTAAGGTTTTCTAAGAATATGGTAACCTTTTGCTTTTCAGGTATTTCAATCAGACATCGACTAGCTAGACTCCTCCATCTTTGGAAAAAGGTGATAAAGTTCTCTCCTTCATCTTGTGTAGTGTGGCATAAACTAGCTATTATGATTTCATTTTCAATGTTAAAGGAAAAATGTTCAACAAATTTTTCAGTAAGTTCACCCCATGACCTTATGCCATATGGAAGTTGAGAAAACCATTCAAGTGCTATTCCATTAAGGCTTCGTGGAAAAAGTCTCATGAGATATGTGGGGTCATATGCAACGTCTATACACATTGTGGAAAATTCTCTTATGTTCTCAAGTGGATTATGCTTCCCATTATACTTAGGAAAGTTTGGTATGACATATCCATGTGGGAAGGGTGGCATGTGTAAACTTTTGTCAAAGGGAAATGGACATAAGTCTTTTGTTGAGTAGGTCTTTTTGCTAGACATTGTCATGTTGTCCATTTGTTGTTCAAGGGCTTGCATTTGTGTTTTCAAAACATCCACTTGTGTCAATGATGTGTTGGGTGTATTGTTGGGGTCTATGTAAGTGTTTTGGGATCCAACGTTATGTGACAAATTTTGGTTCAGTGTATGAGTGTAAGATGGATTTTGGTTTGGAATATGAGAGGATGTGTTTTGGTTTGATATTGGTTGGTTTGGAATGTAAATATTTTTGATTAAGGAAAAAAATAGGTTTTGAAGGGACCCAAAACCCTTTACAAATAAAAGAAAAGCTGCAAAAAAGGATAGGCTGCAGCCTGCCAAAAACCAGCCCCCAAACAAGACCCATCAAGATTTATATTTAGAACTACTCTTGTGGGAACGAAGAGTCATGTCAAAAGAAGGCCTAGATGTGGCATGTGAATGTTAATGTTATGCAAATGATTGGGTTGGTTTCCAAATTGCATGAAAGTTATATGTCATGTTTGTGAAACCCCTATTTGTGGTATGACACTAGTGGTGTTGATGTTTGATGTGGCATGTGTCATGCTTATGTTAATTTTGGGGCTTTTATTTGCTTTATTGGTGCCAAGTGGATTTTACGATGATGCCCCTATGGTGAAGTTAAGGCCTTGTGTCATGTTTCATGTGCCAAAGGGTGATGTGTGGATTGTTATCGTGTCTTGGGTAGATCCTATTGGTGCTCCAAATATCAATAGAACAATTGAATCCTAAAGACTAGCCACTTTCTTATGTTCAAACTCAAAGGTTGATTTGGCCAACTGTCAAGAAATAGGATCAACACACATTTCCCCTACACTTCAGGCTCTGTAAGACCTAGGGGGTGACCCTTCAACAATACCTAAAGATCTGGACATACAATTAACATGATATTGCTCAATAGATAATGTTCTCACAGAATTATGCTGAGAAACACAAAATATCACTCAAGATTGGCTAAAACATTAAGTGAATTTCACTAACCAGCATGGAGAACAAGGTAAACATACAACTCAACATACATAATTGAAATGGTTAATGATTTAAAGAGTTGGGACCAAGCTGAAAACAACTAAAGCATAAAAACTTGACCAGTGCCAGAAAATGGGCTATGGAGTCATATAAAAAAGCACTTCATCCTACAATGATGAACATATTCTGAAGATCTTTGCAATTGTTATCAAATTTTGACAACAAGACCACTGAAGCTTTATTTGGTAATCATTCTTTACAAATCCACCTGAAACATAACACTCCTATCACACTTGTTGAAGCAATTAAAATATTCTGTGAATGATAAGCAATAATATGTTCAACTTGTGATACATTAAAGCATTTACATCATTCACAAAATAGAAGGCAACAACAGATGTAACTTAATGCTTGAAAATACTTAGATAACTTTATTATTGAATCCAAAAGAGTAATACATCTCAGAAATGGAGACAATTATCAGCTAAAATATAAACATGAGAGCACAACTCAGAACACACACTTCAGATTTAATGACTCAATTACATTTCTCCTAGCTTTACAATTCTACCCAAAGCTTCTGCCTGACTTGCAGAGCTTTTCAAAAATTGGAACCCTAGAATTATCAGCCTTTACAATGAGAGAAGAAGAGAATAAAAGAGAAACAAAACAGCCCTAAGATCAATCTAATCCATAGATGTAATCTGGAAACTTCATTCACTGTTGATCAGCACAATTTGTAAAGCCTCTCTCATCTCTCCTCCAATTGAATTTTTCCTCTCAATTTTTCTTTGTCCAAGTTGTCTTGCAACAAAAATTTCTGCCATGTGATGATTTTCACCATTTACTAGCAGCTGAAAAATCAACTCTTCCTGCCCCTGTGAAAATTTTGTTTCTACCTCTTTGCCTACTTTATTTGCAGCACATAATATTACTTATAAAGTGAATAGATTCACTTTGTAAAATGTCCACATGCTTTCACCTTATATTTTAATGCCCAACACACAATATATTTCTCACTGAAATATTCCCTCATGCACATTCACGTGCATTTCTTGACAATATATTAAAGTTAGAGTGAATATTTTAATTCACTTTTCCCATGTATTAATTTTTCATCCTTACATTTGCACCTTTCACCCGTGCACTTTATAGTCTCACTCATTCAAAATATTTTCCCATAGTATTTAATTTCACTTTAAAAGTGAAAGCATTTTAGACTTTATTTCACTTTACAAAAGTGAAATAATCCTCTTTTTTAAAAAAAATTATTGGGAAAATTAAATCTCACCTCTAGGCCCGCCTCATGCTTCCCTTCATATCTTTTGTTTTTTAAACATTTTCCTTTAAAAATGCCATCGGGCACTTTATAACATTTAAATGTTTTGCTTTAAAACATTGGAAAGCTCTTGAACAAACTTAACCCATTCAATAAATCCTTGCCCGGGCCTACCACCTCCCCATGGCTTGATATCGCTCATCCTGTGGGAAATAATCTGCTCTCATTTTCAACCCGCGAGCTAGCGGGGAAGGGTGGGGATTTACCCACTTCTTTCTTAGGATTTACCCATATCAATTTATCTGATCATATTAAATACTTTTCCCTTTTGATATGAATGGAGACTTATTTGAATTATCCCTTTTTAAAATATTTCTCGTGAGACTTGACACGGGCCCACTGCCACGTGGTATTCATTCGCTGATCTCGCATGAATTAAAAAGCGAGCACCTTGAAACAAGGAGTTGGCGAGGAAGGGTCGGGATCTAGCTGGGCTTTCATCTCATTTTCCCACCGTTGATCTCGTTTCCTACTTCTTTGTCCACATTTTTACCCTAATTTCTCCATTTGCCATGTATTTCTCTCTGCAACTCATTCGATGGTGGAAACTTCCTTTGGAATCCATTGCATTCATCGATGCCCTCTTCAATTTGTTCAATGTTCATATCAAAGCCTTCAAGTGAAGTCATATTAGTGGCCTCCATTTCTCAAGCCTTTGTAACAAATGCATTTTGTGTTCCTTTTGCAAGTGGGGCTTTCCCTCTGGACTGATGATGGCTCGAGCCCCTCTCCAAGCTATTTGTTCATTGCATTTGATTGAAGGTTTCTAAACCCTTCAATGAATCCATTTTGCACATGTTCTACAGTGGCGTTTTATGTTTCTCCTTGACTTTGCTTTAGAGTCTCTACAACTGTTTCAAAAATCATTTCATGTGTCACTTTCTGATCATTCCATATCGTTGCCAAATTTGCTAAAGCTGTTTCAATGAATGAGGCACCATCTCTATGTGTGTATTGTTGTTGGCAAGAGTTTTCCCCACTAACTGCATCCATTTTGTATGCAGCCATTATTCAAGGCATTCCTCTATGTTGAGCTTAAGCCACGACATCCTCATTCTTTAATGCTGGCACCTAGTTTCTAAAATATTCACAAATCCATTTGTATATATTCTGCGTGGAGTGTTCCATTCATACTTTCAACGCATTGGCTTTGGAGTTTGTAAAGACTTTTCACCAGCTCCACCAAGCAAACCCAAAGGATACATACATTAAGCATTTATGGCACCAAAGCCAAGCAAACCCAAAGGATACATACATTAAGCTTTTATGGCACAATTTTTTTTTTTAAAAGTACTTGCATACATCATAATAATCATATACCATATGAATTGAAAACTAAACATGAACTACATATATCAAATCCCTCGGGTTTACAAGACTGCATTACTTTTCACAACAACATCATTACATCACATGGATGGTAAGTATACACCAGTAACCATAATATAACATGTATATGGACAATATATTAATCAAGGATTACAATATTACAATGCCGCTTCCCAACATGAATGGGAAAGATACAATAAAATAGTATGATACATTTGAAATGAAGAAGTACAAAGCTGCAATACTGGATCCAACTCTGGTACAACTCAGGAGACTCTGCAAGGTACAATTTCGCACTTCTCGATCGACGACTGGGGACCCAATGGGGTGCATAGCACGTTCCACCCAACCACGTGGACCCGAAGGCCCACCCCCCGTGCTAAGAGATGACAAGAAGGATCCCCAACAATAACCATCATACAGAACAAGGGTACAAGACTTCACAACAAGATCCACAATAACATAAGGCAATCTCAGCACAAGATAACCAACACAAGATGTGCTCAACATAAGGAATAACCAAATAAAGCATCAACATACAAATGCCAACATGTGCTTCCAGAGGCCCAAGAATAACATAGAGGGAAACAAAACATACATGGTTGTTAAAGGAAGAGTGTCATCGCAATGCATGGGTTACCCTGGTGAATCTTCCTAGGCCCCGGCCCCCAACTTGGGTTACCCTGGTGACCTCTTACGAAACCTGGCCCCACATGCAATCCAATGCGGCATCGATTATATTTCATCAGGACAAGACAATGATTTTGCCATTCCAGGCCTTCTCAACTCATCTCAAGCCCATACAAGCACTTGAGTCATGAGTGAGGCATTCTCTTATACCTTGTTAATGTGTGATTCTATCCAAAACCCCTAAATAATTATTATTGTTTTCACTTGTTTAATAAACTTCCAATGAGTTACCCTGAGACCACTTCCGGGTCTCGACCCCCATTGAAAGCCACTCCCCTTATGAACAACAAAAACTCAAAAGACACTATCAGGGTAAGCCCCCATGCACAACAAATAAAGCCACAAGATAAATTGCATTAAGCAAGGCATACTCCATCCTACACAAAATCCTCATAACGAAACTATTTTCAAGTGCAAGGCTAAACCCAATCATTAAATAGATCATATGAACAATAGTTCACAAAGAACCAAAAGTGAAAACCAATAATAAAGCAACACCCTTCTTTCCCTTTCTCTGGAAGACTGATAAATCACTAAAACAAGGGTTTCCCATGGCAAGATCAACAAGATCTCAAAAGACTAAAGTTAAATCACAATTTACAAATGAACAAGTGATGACCTCACAACTAGAACTTCAATTCAAGCAATAACCAACATGATCCACCACAATTACCAACGACAATGTCAAACAACAATACATCATGAATTATACCTCAAGAAGCATTCACAACAGCTTGGAATTCACTTTTCAAGAAAACCACAATTTCAAATAAACATAAAGATATATAGATGTATATACATATATACATTTCTAATCATCATTGGAAGCCATATTATCAATTTTTATTATATTTAATTTACATGGATTCAACATCGTATTAATATATTATTGTTTACTTGCACCCAAATTGATGCAATCCAAATTAAGAACCCTATGAAGAGAAAACAAAACTAGTCCTAACAACCACATACCGTGTCTCTTAACAACCATCAATGACCCTACCATGTCAGTAGTAGGAGAAAGAAAATGTATATCATAAGTGTTACAGTGAACTAAACCAAAGAAAACTTAATACTAGAGTTATCTGTTGATTCAAAGTATTTCTAAGGTAACAAGGTAAGGTTTACACTCACATCCAACGACCTAAGTAAAGGTTCAATATAGCTACAGTCAGATCATCTACGTAATCTCAGTGATCTTATAAGCTTCAAACAGAATGGTGAACATAGTATGGAGTTCATACAATTTCCCATGCATAAAGACATAGACACCACTCGGTCTGAATGATGGTAATTATTTCATACTTACTATCAAATTCACTAATACGTTTATTAATGTAAATATCTCATTTGGTTTAACCATAAATGAAGACAGTAGTTTTATTTTTAAGTGCAGCAACTGCGTTAGATTGTCAATAAAATCAAGGAAGTTATTCAAATATTTTAACTCTTTATTAAATTCCAAGTGTTGCGGCTGAGACTGCATGACAACGGGATCAGAGGAATTACATAAACCTATAAACTTCCTAATATGAACAAGTGCCGCAACAGAAACAGGTTGACAATGAAACCAGAGAGATCATTTAAAACCTATACACCCTACCATGTTCAAGTACGCCGCTGTGACAGGTTGCAAATAAAATAAGAGAAACTATCGAATTTACTACACCTTTGTAAGACTAACAGTTATAGCTGTAACGGATTTCCAGTGGTTTCAGAGAGGCTATTTAATTCTGTACATTAACTCAACTCTAAATGTTGTAACTGTGACAGGTAGCCAAGTATAATAGGAGGTGAATATTGGAATCTGGATATACCGCCATCTAGATGCATTTTATCATTGTTTTCATGTGCTGCAACTTAGACAGGTTGAGAAAGGAATTCAAGAGTTTATTTAAATCTATACAACATTCTATTACGGTACATATGTCAAGCCTGACATAAAGGCCTTACTTCAAATTTAATTTAACCACACTTTTGAATTGGTCCAGAAGCTGAAATTAAAGATGTTACCTTTCATTATCACTGCTATTCTCAGCTTCCTTGATGCAACAAGTCACGCCCTTTAATCTTTTCTGCTTTTGTTTCTGGGTTACTGTACTCTTGCTCATGTTGGAGTAACTTTTGTTAGATAATATATGTAAACAAGTGGTTGGAATTACAATTGCAATTGCAGTTTCCATTGCCACTGTAAAGGAAATTGAATACCCTCGGGGTTCCAACACTAGACCATATAAGGCATTATCAAGCGAGAAGGATTAGATACTAATATTGGAATAAAAATGAGCCACGTTTCACGACACCTATATATTCATAGCAGAGCATGGCATGGCTAAGACAGATAGATGTCTAGGCCATTTACTCCTACAGATTTATCTTGGGAAAATAAAAGAGTGATATTTGTACATCATTTGACATAATGCAAGATCTCATAATGTTTGCTAAAATGCACAATTGCAGTCCTTAAGACGATAGAAATCTATATGTAACAGGTATTTCAATGTTTTGAATCAATTGTTTCAGGGCTTGCTTCCAAATAATTTGGGTGTAGCATTGGTAAGGGGGTAGATTAGATGATTCACAACACCTAGTAAAGGCTCAAGTATGTGATTCCAGAGAATACGAATGATAGAGAAATATTGTCAGGGGTTGAAAATCGGTTTCAACTGAAGATGATCCAAATTGAGCTCTTTGATATTTACAGGCTGAGTGATAGTGCCTTAATAGAGGTCAATAACTACTAACGAAATTCTCATGCCACAGTGCCCTCTAAATGTTTGATTATTGTTACAACTTGAATGGAGGTTTCAAAAGATAATACATGAAGACAACAATAAATGAATTCCCACGCAATGCTTGAAATGCACCAGCACAAAAGGGACATGCTTCAATTTGCAAGGAGTTAACATTTAAGGAAGACTCTTGTTGATTATGCCTTCTAAAAAAAAAACTATGCGATGGAGAAATATAAACAAGGCATGCACACAATTGGACAAATTGCCTAAAGAAACGTGGTCACAAGGATGGCCATGATTAGAGGACATGCACAATATCACAACCTTAATCTAGAATGAATAGCTCGATATCGAGTTAGTGACCCTGATTCCCTGGTCAATCAATGGAATGTATAAAAAAAACACTTAAAGCCAATTGATGACAGAGGAAGAACACTTAAAGCCAAATCCTAAAGGCCCTTACAAATCATGATATAATAAATGCCTCAAATGCAGGATACGCTGTGGAAAAAGAAGACTTGATCCTCTCTATGACAAACTCAAATCATTATATAGAGAACATGCATGCAATGTTATGGAAGGCTCAAGCCATGGCGGTGAATAACATTTTAGGACGTTTGAGGAACTATATGATTATCTAGTGTATACACGATTAGGGTTTGCAAAGGTAGATCACATGCTGCCACTAGAGATTGATTTCCACGAATTCCTTAGTAGGAACTTCCATGACAAAACGGTGATAAACAAATGCAATGACATACTTCTTAAGAAATTATGAGAGGGTAACCTACCTGGCGAACACAAGCTCCAACTATTTCTTTTCAGTGAGCTCCACGATTATACAAATCAACCACTTGCTGGCTGGGTGAGATGTGATAGCCGAGACTAGAACAAAGCCACCATGCTTTAAAGGAAATCTACAGATGTTGCGACTGAAATTGGCTTCTTCAGGTCCTCGGCCTATCTTCCCTCTCTTTTCATTGTCTTACAAATCGAGTCTTGATGTTTTCCTGTGGCTGGAGAAAACGATAGCCAAGAGCTTCCCAATAATTTTTGAGTCCTCGAAGAAGATCTCTCCATTTTTAGAAATATCGTCCGTTATTCATAACCCATCATGCACCCAATGCATGCTCCACTAAAAGTGTAACTTCCCTTATTTTCTCCACTAAGCGTGTAACCACTATGTACTTCCTTACCCACTTCGGTTATTCATCATGATATTTGTTTTTTTTTTTTTTTAGATGAATATAACTTAAAGTTGACCTTTTGAATAATCTAAAATGTACAATGACCCATTTAGATAGGCTTGATCAACATAACATGTTGATAATACTACTAGGTCATTTGTGATTCATGAAGATCAACTAGCAAAGCATTTGAGCTAGTGCTATATGCATTGAATATATTAAATGATGGTATGCACCTTGAAGCAAGCTCATGGAGAATGACTTTGATCATTATGGTAAATGATAAAGGTAATCTCATGTAGAAAGTTTGTATATAAAAAATATGTACTCATATTATCAAGTGCCCATGTTTCAAAGACAATGACCCCTAATTAAAAGAGTTTTCGAATGCTTTAAAAAGAGAAATTATTCAATTTATTATTGAATATATTAAATAATTAAAGCAATTATTTAATCAATACCGTAAATATATAAAATCTTCTATTCAACTATCACAATACCTATAGCTTCAATTAACTATATGTTCAAGACGAAGTGCAGAGGGGGTATTACATTCTCCCCCCTTAGACCCGACTTACTCCTGGAAGTCGCATGGTTAAACGAAGCATTCACAATTATAAGAGTCATCAAAATTCAAGTAACTGAATATGAAAATGACCAACAACATGTCATCACCAGTTAAACATTATAATTAATCATGATATCAACACGACAACACAATCCAAAAAAATGGAAGAGCAACCAAGACAATTGACAAAACATAAAAACCATACCGACTAGGTTACACAGTGGGGGTACATATCCTCGTTAAGGATGATGGCAAAGTTGGGTAACCTTCTTGTCAACTCTATTTTTCCACATTATTCCCATTGGGTTTCATGAGGCTCGCCCAGTCCTGCAGAGCAGGTGGAATCGAGGCTTACTACCTACAACCTGCATAAGAGAAAACATTGTGTACACCATATATATATCTCAAATCAACCTAGTGTAGAGGAAATTGTCATGCTGTATGCCTCTCATGAATGAGTGATACGACATCATCCTTCTAACACTTTATAATTAGTGATACATCATAAACAGTCATCAATAACAATTACTAATCAGATACAACCATAGTATTAAATCCACATATTAAACATAACCAATTAATTACCTTCATCGTCAAGATTTGAAGCTGACTACCTGAAAATCATAATCTAAGATGAAAACATAACACATTAGCACCAGCTATTCATGCTAATTCATTGCCAAGATACACATTTATGGTTAGACTTCATCATTTAAACATCATGTACTACATTCTATTCATTACTCAAT
The DNA here is from genome assembly GCA_007258455.2 of Sequoia sempervirens. Lineage (NCBI taxonomy): Eukaryota > Viridiplantae > Streptophyta > Pinopsida > Cupressales > Cupressaceae > Sequoia > Sequoia sempervirens. The sequence continues at coordinate 568,661,427 of VDFB02281492.1, read as the reverse complement.
GCTAAATCTCACAATATATATGTGTCTCATGATCATAATTTATGGCCTTTTCAGAAATAGAAACATAATCATCACTTCAAAACACACATAATTTCAAATTAAACACACATACACCGCATACACACTCAAATTCACTTCACACCAAAGACACCACAAAGCAACTTAAGGGTAACACAAGTTCCAAAATGCATTTATAGTAGGAAGGATATCGGTGCATTGCACACTACACCGAGGGTCCTATCCTTTCTACCGAATTTTTGCACCATAGAACTTACATCACCCAGAGACAAACTAAGACAACCAAGTACAGACTACACAAATAGACTGACACACCCTTACGAGTACGAGCAACTAGGTCAACACAATGGGCTCATAGTGCCCCAATGTATGAACGTAGGCTCTGATACCATCTGTAATGCCCCGCCAAGCAAGCCCAATGGATACAATACATCTAACTTTTATGGCTCAATTTTTTTTTTAAAAGTACTATCTTACATCATAAAAATCATATATCACATGATATGAAACTAAACATTAACTACATATAACAAATCCCTCGGGTTTACAAGACTGCATAATTTTCACAACAACATCATTACATCACATGGATGGTAAGTATTCACCAGTAATCCTAAGATAACATGAACATGGTTAATACATTAATCAAGGGTTACAATATTACAATGTCGTTTCCCAACATGAATGGGGAAGATACAATAAAATAGAATGATACATTTGAAATGAAGAAGTACAAAACTACAATATTGGATCCAACTCTGGTACAACTCAGGAGTCACTGCAAGGTACAATTTCACACTTCTCAATCGATAACTGGGGACCCAATGGGGTGCATAGCACGTTCCACCCAACCACATGGACCCGAAGGCCCACCCCCCTTGCTAAGAGATGACAAGAAGGATCCCCAACAATAACCATCATACAGAACAAGGGTACAAGACTTCACAACAAGATTCACAATAACATAAGGCAATCTCAGCACAAGATATAACCAACACAAGATGTGCCTAACATAAGGAATAACCAATAAAGCATCAACATACAAATGCCAACATGTGCTTCCAGAGACTCAAGAATGTCATAGAGGGAAAACAAAGCAAACTTGGTTGTTTAAGGAAGAGTGTCATCGCAATGTTGCATGGGTTACCCTGGGGAATCTTCCTAGGCCCCGGCCCCCAACTTGGGTTACCCTGGTGACCTCTTACGAAACCCGACCCCACATGCAATCCAATGCGGCATCAATTATCTTTCATAAGGACAAGACAATGATTCTGCCATTCCAGGCCTTCTCAACTCATCTCAAGCCCATACAAGCACTTGAGTCATGAGTGAGGTATTCACTTATATCTTGTTAATGTGTGATTCTATCCAAAACCCCTAAATAAATATTATCGTTTTCACTTGTTTAATAAACTTCCAATGAGTTACCCTGAGACCATTTCCGGGTCTCGGCCCCCATTGAAAGCCACTCCCCTTATGAAAAAAAAAACTCAAAGACACTATCAGGGTAAGCCCTATGCACCACATATAAAGCCACAAGATAAATTGCATTAAGCAAGGCAAACACCATCCTACACAAAATCTTCATAACGAAATTATTTTCAAATGCAAGGCTAAATCTATAACATCAAATAGATCATACAAGCAATAGTTCACAAAGAACCAAAAGTGAAAACCAATAATAAAGCAACACCCTTCTTTCCCTTTCTCTGGAAGACTAATAAATCACTAAAACAAGGGTTACCCAACAGGGTGGCAACAACACTTGATCTCAAAATCAACATCAAACTCAAAATCAAAGCAATATTACTGTCACAACTCAAGTTACGTAATTCACCTCAATATCAATTCAAAACAACCTCAATTCCAAAAATGTTTAACTCATCATCACAAGATACCCAAACAAAAAATTTCCAACAACCTATGATCTATCCAATAAACAACTTAACAACTTCAACAACCATTACAAAAAGGAGAGGAGTAATCATTCGACAACCTTTTTAGTTACTTAACAAAATAAGTACAACAATTTTAACTATTATAACTACTAATATGTCATACATCAACACAACCCTATTACATCAATAACTTCTAAAATGAAATAACAAAAATTACATGTTTCTATATATATATAAATATTTCATATTCTTATGCCATAAGTTTATTGAAAATGACATTGTTAAACCTTTCAACTAGCCAATAGAACTAAATAGCTTTACATCTTACCTCAATAATTTACATAATTAAACAATAAAGTATCACCTAAGCCTTACTTCTATAGATGACTTTACTTTCGTACTTTTCTTACGTTATTGAAATACTTACACTTTGATGCAATATTAGATATAATGAATCAAATTCATATTCAAATAATTACAAGGAATTATCTAACTATTCCTATACACATCCTAAATCTTATTGTTGTTTCTCTCAATATTATTACCTCAGTTTCATGTTAACTTTAGCCATCTAAAAATCTTTGGCTCTATTCTTGCCATTTGTTGTTTGGTGTGGCAATTGATCTGATTCTCTATAACCTTGAAGTTCTTCCCCCTCGAAATTGTCAATGAGTCAATCATACACACACTCTATGTTTTTTTAAAAATCCAACCCTCTTTAGCACATACAAGATCTAAATCTTGGTGGGGACATTGGCATTCCCCAATGTAATCAAGGACAGTATTGAAAAATTATATTTATTTATTATTTAAGCAATCTCCAGAAATAATTAATTTGATCTACTACTGTGACAATAACTGATAGACAATGACCAAAGGACACATTTTGCAGATGTAGACATAAAGCAAACATAATTATAATACAACATAATATAACCTTATTAATTAAAATTTCTATCTCATAGAGTTCTTCTTCTATCTTGGAATTTCATCCAATTTCACTAACTTGTCAATGTTTGAATGGCAAAAAGAATCCATCCGACTTGTATAAACATCTATACCCTTCCAAGCTTAGATGCGCCATTGTGGAAAGATGTGAGTAGAATCAGAAAGATTATCTAGTTTACTACACCTTTGCAAGTCTAACAGTTGCAGCTGTGATGGATTGCCAATGGTTTCAGGCAGGCTATTTAATTCTGTACACTGCCTCAACTAAATATTGTAACTGTGACAGGTTGTCAAGTATATATTTTAGAAAATGAATATTGGATTTTTGGAAGTATTGCCATCTACTTGCATTGTTATCATTATTTTCAAGTGCTGGAATAGCAATAGATTGTCAACAAGATCAAACAAATTATTTAAACATTTAAACTTCCTATTTAGTCTGGCAAGTTGCAGCTGAATCCGTTGACACTAATGATGAGGACGGGGAGACACTAAACCCAAGGTTGAGGTTAACGGAGGAGAAGGATTTGAAACACATCATCTGTGGTTTACAAATGATTAAATCCCACAAATGATTTAAAGAATGAAATAGTACGAGCTGGCAGAAGAACCAATACTGGCGACTTAGGAAAATCTTCATTTAGAAATAAAACTCAATATTTCCATACTAGAAATTGTGGGGAAAATGTCTTTGGTTAAAATACGATAAGATCAATGCATTACAAGGTCAGAAATTGGATTCACTGTTTACAAAAGTTAGATTCTTGATGCCTCAATATGATAAAATCATGATGAGTCATGTATCGAGAGGCTAACATAGAGGCCGAATCACTCGCTACCCAGGCAACAATGGTTCCATTTTAAGTCGTCACCACCAGCAGTGGTACAATCTAACAAGGAGGAAATGCTTATACAAGGATAACTTTTATGTTCCAGGCCGCAGCTTTAATGCCAACAACATGACAACAATGAAATTTATTATCAGTATAAAGCACATCCATCTAAACAAAACTGTTATACACATTTAACTAAATAAATCAAACTAATTAAAATGATATGGATATAAAAGCCAATTCGCACGAAGATCATAGAATTAAGGAAGACTAGTATTCTGAATGACATAGGATTTGTCAGATGGTACTTTACAAAATATTTATTTTCAGAAATAACGGTTCAACATAACCAAAACGATTCACAAGAACAATCTAAAACCTCCACCCTAATACTAGGTATTCGATTCTCAAGGATATGCAGATCAAGGATGAAGCTTCAGAATTTTATTTTATTTTAAATAAAATAGGGAGCATATCAAAGCTATGAAGGTCATAATGATATGGGATCCCTGATAGCTCCAGAAAAGAATAGATTAGCAGTAAAAAGGTCGAGCTTGGTATTTCTCGTATGAGAAAGGACATCTAGTATTATCTGTCTGCTTTGCATTACCAGTGAATCGAAACCTCTAATCAATGAATACATAACAAATGTAATGGCTAGATACATATTCACATAACATACGTATAACTATGGATTCAATAATGAATGGAAAGAACAGAATTTAAATTAGAATGGAAATTGAGGGTTCAATAGATAGATACTGAATTTAAGACCTCGCACTTGTTTTAAATCTCCTACGTTATTCCTCAAGGATAGCAGTCCATTCTTTTCCTTTCAATATTTTCCTCTATCCTTTCCTACCATATAAATACAACTATCTCCAGAGCATTGATGAGAAAAATAGTGGATCGATTCACATGTAGGCAGCGCGTCTTTCAGTGTACCCTCTCGGGTCATATATTTCACCCAAAAAGAAAAGGAATATTTGGTTAAAATCTCTTAGCAAGCTTCTCCAGAGGAGCCCCTTCCATCTTCAGCTTCTGCGCATGCAAAGACATTCCAGACCCCCGCCGGTACTTCCACCTTCCCCCAAAATTCCCAGTTAATCATGCATTCCAAAGAAAGTGGTCGACTTTTCTAGTTACATGAGGATCTTTTTCTGTTTTCACATGCAATCACCATAATTTTCCTTAGAAGAGGCATTTTTTTCTCAGCATGCAGAGTCCCTAACAAGAACACGACTAAGGCTCCATAATGAAGCGGTTACAAGAATTTATCCTAAAATTAATTTGTATGGCATGAGAATAGATAGAGTGGCACACACAACCATAACTTCTATTATTTACAATTATAGACCACGCCAGCCATCATTTATTAATTTATTTTATTAATTGAACTAGATGTGTTCTAATTTTAAACTCAATAATTACCTTTTTAATATTTTATATTTATTTATCACATAGTATCTAACCCAACAATACTGGACTACTTAGAGAGAGAGAGATTTTCTTTCGCACCTATTACTCCTGCTATCCTACATGAAATTGTTGATGACATTTGTCGTCTCAAATCTATTTTTAGCATCATTCTAATTTGTGCCATTAAGATGTGACAGTTATAAACTACACTCCAGTTAAGCTATGTGACCTAATCACATGCAGCTTCTTGGTCAAGACGAAGTGCAGAGGGGGTATTACAGCTTCTCACCTTCACCAGTGTTTTTCTCTTTATCTACTGGAGGAACAGGTATCTCTAGGTGGCCTTGATCTGTAGTCACCTAAGTTACCAGAGGAACATAAGTATCATGTTTTTTACTTTCCTTTATGTTCCCAACAACATCCTCATCTTCAATAATTTCTTGCATTGGTTCATTTGTATTTGGAGGAATATTATCAAGAATTTATTTTGTATCAATAGCCACCATATCTTCAATTTTTGAATCTTGGTTCTTATTGCTAGAGGCAATGTAAATCTTTCCATATTGATGAGCTATATCAGTAACTTTATCTTTTGTCTCCTTCTATATTCTGTCAATATGATCCTAATCTCTTCCCATTAGGAGTGTAACCCTTCGCTTTGTTCTAAATTCTTCATTAAGTACTTGGCCCAGAGTAGCCTTGACAACATCAGATAGGGAGAAACCAATTTTCTCCACAACATCTAATCTGAGCTTCTCTTCCATTTCATTTGCTTCTCTTCTTCTCTCCATCAGGATTTTCCATACATCATCAAGAACTCTCTTCCTAATGTTCTCAATATCACCCTCAATTATAACAATGAATTTAACAATGGATTCTATTATTGTGGCTCTATCCTCCTCATTCTCCTTTCTATATAATGCATTTATTTCTTCTAGCATCTCATGATGCAACATATCTTTGTATAGTGAGTCCTATTAGAGTAATAAGTTATTTCACTTAATTAATTGCATCATATTGGTTAATTAATTAAGTCACTTATCACTTTAGTTACTTAAGCTAAACTTAGGCACATTAATAATTAATTATTTATTAATTATTAAGTGTGCACAATAGGGTTTCCCTTTAAGGTTATGCATACATTGCTTTTATTGGGAAAACAAGATATCACCAGAAAGCTGGTTCCAAGCACTATTTAGTGGTGCAGTTTATTTTTCAGTATTTTTCTATTTAGTTGCATTTATTTTTGTTTGAAGTTAGATGTTCATTTATGGCTTTTGAGCTCATAACTTTTTTCCACGATCTTCGATTTTTGTGATCTTTGCAGCATTGGAAAGGTATTGAGGAGCTCTACGTTGCTATCCATGCACTTTTTTTTGTATCTATCCCAGGTTGATCATTATTCTAGATTTAGCTCAATGGGTGTTTTGGAGATTACTTGGATATTTTGGCAGTTGGGAGGGTGCAACTTGAATTTTTTCACTTCATTTCAGTATTACATCATTCAATAATCTACTGTTGCTTCATAGATTCTAGGGTTGTTCCAGTTTGTGAGTTTTCCAATGTTTCATGGCATCAGGTCTATTGTTGCTTTATCATGATTCCATGATTCAATTAGTGATTCTCATCTGGTTTCAGTAGTAAACAAAAGTATCTTTCCTTGCTTGTCGGATTCAGGTTCCATTGTTACTCCACAGTGTTCTTCCAGTGCTTCTTTGTAGCAGGTTATCTCATTGTAGGGGGGTTTTGTCCCATTGGGTTTTCTTCTCTACCTCATTCTTGCATTTGTAAATGGGTACCTAATCAGGCCTTGTTTCCAGGACCCATCTTTGCTTTCATGCATCTTTTCCTTAGTTTTTTACCTACTTCCTAAATTTATCTTAAGGGGGGGTGTTAGAGTAATAAGTTATTTCACTTAATTAATTACATCATATTGGTTAATTAATTAAGTCACTTATCACTTTAGTTACTTAAGCTAAACTTAGGCACATTAATAATTAATTAATTATTAATTATTAAGTGTCCACACTAGGGTTTCCCTTTTAGGTTTCCTTTAGGGTTTCTTGATCTCCTTCATAAGGATTGATCTCATTGTAATTATTTGATTCTCTTAATGCATTTTTCAGCTTGAGGCTTGTAGAGAATCTTTGTTGTTTTGTACATTCTTCTTTCTTTGTGATAGGTTATTGCATGCGGGTGATTCTTGGGGTCTGTGAGGTTGGGTTTCTCAAATTCTTCAAGTCAAACTTCATTGGACTAAGCTATATTTTTGAAGATGTCTTCTTTTTCTTCTCAAGTTCTATTGTATCTAACTTCTTTTTCTTATTTTCCTTCACCTGCTTATGTACATGTACTCAAAATATTTGTTTTTCCTTCTCAACTTCTTCTTCATCAAAAGTATTAAAAATTTGTATTCTTTGTCTCTTTTAATTTGTTCCTTTTCTTTTCATGATCAATGAGGAATCCTCATCCTCTTCTTCTTATTCTTCAAACTATACACTTTAGTCATTTTCTCCCCTAGCCTTCTATTTTATCCCTTTTGATGTAGCACTAATAGAAACTATCGGAGTAGTATTTTTTCTCTTTCCAAGCCTTATGACCTCTTCCACCTTACGTTCTTCCATAACTAGAGCATTATTCTCCATTCTCTTTATTTTTCTAGAGGTAGAAACCGATCTAGATGGTTGTTGAATACTAGGGGGAATAGTGGAAGTTGTTCTTCCAGATCTTCTAGGTTTGAAGGACCCACTTGCTATGCTTAATTCTCCTACTGCATGTTCTATTAACACCCTTATATGTTCATCTAAGAGTCCTTTGTCCTTGAAATTTTTTTGTACCACTTTATCCATATTTCTTTTTATCTCAGGCTTTCTTAGTTTCACATGCATTTCCATGGATTTTTCTTCATAAGTTCCATATCTTTTCTAAGTAGGGTCTTTAGGACTATTCAATAACATAGCGACATAGCCACAAACTTCATTTTCAATGACCTCATACCCAAACAGTTGTATCTAGATAGCTTTTGGTTCCATAGCTTCAATGATGCATTTATTAGTTTTAACCAAAATTATAATATCATCTTGATATTTCTCAACAAAAGACTTAGGGATCCTTTCCCTTTCATGCATTATTTTCTAAAATACTGCAAAGAAAGTAGTAAGTGCCTCATCTTTTTCTTTCATATCTCCAAGGCTATGTAGACATTCAAATATTTGATGGATACAGGTTTATCCTTACTCCATATAATATTGTGTCTTCCTAGAAGCTCCTTCAGAAAATAGAATAGAAAGAAAACTACCAAGGAACCAAATTTGAATGGGTATTTCTTATCCTTAGTCTGCTTCAAATTATCAAATAGTTGTTGCCAAAGAAACTCACATAGATCATAATCTTTTCATTTTTTCTATAATTTCATGAGCTACATGAATTGTTGTTGTGGACACAAAATTCTCTCTATTGGTGTAGTAAATTTTGTACCCAATAACCATAGCAACATACTTTACTGCTAGATTCCTTATGGTGTTTATAGTGAGAGCCCTTTGTTCAAATTTGGCTCTTGTTAGATCCATGACATCCTTGTTCTTTGTGGATTTTAGCACAAGTACTAGCCTGGTGTCACATAGTCTAGTAACCTCCCATATGGATTCTTTGTTGATTAATCCAAGCATATTAGTCCACATGAATTTATCATGCACTCTGCTTAGTTCTATTGTCACATACTTGAGCTCATCATCATGGGTAGAGCATGGAAACCATTTCCAGACATTCAACTTCTTCTTTACCAAGTTTTCATATTCAAGATTAATATTGAAATCATTTCCAATCAGATGTTTTTTCCACGGGTCTAGAAGTTTCACATGGTTGTACTCTTCCATCTTTGCATGAATGTATGCCCTAACATCCTTAGTAGGTAAAATCCTTTGTTGTATACTTGAAAATTCTCCTAGTGGGTTGTTCTCAAACACTTTCATGGGATACTTTTTGAATTTTGGTTGGGGTTTCTCAATCACATTAACCACTGTAGGTATTTTCGTCTTTGTTGAATTTGAATACTTCAAAAAATAGACTCTTCAGATAATGATAAATACCTTTTTCTTACTCAACCAAAATTAGGGTTCAAATACTCTACTTCTCAAATCTTCTTTGGACTCTTGAATTCACTTCAACTCACTCTGCTCGCTTCAATTTCATAAAAGTGAAATGGAATTGACAAGGGATAGTTATTTAATCCTTTTTATTCTTCCCTAATCTATATTTAATTCACTAAACAATAAAGCTAGTAAAATATTCTATGTGCAATAGTAAACCTTAAATCGCTCCGTAAATCTCCACATTTGCATATTTTCTTTTAGAGTTTTCTTCAATAGATCCATAATATCCATATCCATCTCATATCTTTGTGCCAAGTCATGGCACTTCATATTAGCAGGGGGTATATGTTTTTTAGTTATTGGTCCCCCTAAGCCAGTGCCTAGGTTCAATTTCCAAAGGAATTATCTGCACCATATGGTGGTACAAATTCATTTGTGATTTTTGATTCTTCCTTGTTCTCAAGCTCTTCTTTCTTTCTCCAAATATTTTCCATTTCCTTCTTTACTTCAATCGGATCAATCTTTTTAACTAGTTCATTCCTTTTTACTGTATTATCCTTTGAATTTATGCTTTTGCAAAATCTATCAATATGTCTAGGTCTACTGTGATTGTTGCATATAATATTTCTCTAATCATTACTCTTTTCATTCATTTTGAATCTGCATTGATTAGCCTTATGTCCAAATCCATAGCAAGTATAATAGTAACCATTAAAATATTGAATCATTCTACCACAGTTATTTACATTCATCATTTGACTTATGTATTCACTTGCTCTATGCCCAAATCTTTTACATGTAAAACATTGTCTAGTAAAGGATGGAACATTTTGATTCATTTTATTTCTATATTCCATTTCTCTATGTCCAAATTTATTGCAAAAATAGTAAATACCATTAAAACATGGGTACCTTTGAGCATTTGGTTGTTTGATAGGGATTCTTCTCGCATTGCTTCTTTGTTTTCAGAACATGTCATTGTTCTTCTTGTCTTCAATTTTCTCTCATTCACTGATCTTCTTTGCATTAGATGTCTGATCTTTTGAGCTTTCTCCTTTTTCAAGTCCCAAACCTCGTTTATCTTTAGATGCTTTTTGACCTACAATTAGTTCATAAATCATTGTAGAATTTTTTTTTAATTTGTCATCGTGAATTATTGCTTTTTCCAAATCTGATCTCAGATTTACAACATCTTGTTCAAGTCTTTTGTATTCATCAGTTTTTATTTTTACCATTGCATTTAGACATTCCTCATTTATTTTCTTTTCTTCCACTTTCACTTTCAATTGATGTTCTTATTTGCTTGTTTCAATTGTTCATTGACCTCCTTATGTCTTTCTCTCAATTTTTTGACACAGTCATTTGCTTCTTTAATATTTTCTTTCATATCTCTATTTTCATCTTCAATTGTATCTAGGTCTTCAAGAGAAACTTTGAGTTCTCCATCTTTGTTAAATATGTAGTCTTCTTCTATGTATCCATTAGCAAGAAATGATTTTGAAGCCATGTGTTGAAATTCCAAGATCTTCCCAAAGCGATCAAGCTACCTCCAAGGAACCAAGATCTAATACCAATTGTTGAACACATAGAATACTAAGAGGGGGTGAATTAGTATTCTACTAAACCATCCAATTATAAACCATCCAATTTCCAAAGCATATTTAACAATTATAAGAAATGTAAGCATAAATAACCCATAACACACACAACACATGAACACCAATATTTTTACATGGAAAACCTAAAAAGGGAAAAACCAAGGTGAGGATTAAATCACAATATGTTATAACCAGTTATAAGATATTATAGAAAGGCTCACTACTAGGAGGACTCACTATCCAAGTGAACTCACTGTTCACAAAGAAAAGAAAGATACAAGAGAAGTGGCTTCACAACTAGATTTTGAACTAAGAGAAATGCATCAAACTTATGTTGAATTTAGTTCATTTGAATCTCATTACACACAATGAAATCAACTCAGATTACCAGTCTCTACTCTGCTCTATCTTCATACAACAATCACTTAATACCCACAACCTATTTGCACAATTTTGTAATATTTGCATCACTACTTGCATTGGGACCATATCATTCTCTAATCTCTTCTTTTCCAACTCAAATCAACCTTGTATATATATATATATATATCAATCTTCAACGAAAACATCAATTATGTCAACCTAATTAGATGTAGCCTCGAATTATGCAAAATGTTCCTTTTCGGCACCCAATTCAAATCAAAATTACTTCGTGCTCAAAACATAAGAAATACAGGTTGACATGGACCTATAAAAACCCTATTTCCATTTGCATCAAGTATTTATTCTTCTCAATACTTCGCATACCTTGAGTTGGCCAAGCATAGAACCAAAAAAGTAGAATACTCCAACTGATTAACACCAAGAAATATATGGACCACAAAAATTTGTTCCAACTAAAAAGTACAATGTAATGACACCTATAAACCTTCTCTCAAAACCAAAACATATAACTCAAATCCACAGAGGAATGTAGACAAGTTAGGTAAGGTACAGTACATAGAAAACTATGTAACCCATATCTGCTAAACTTTTTTTACTTGCAACTCTTGAACCACTTAACAAAAAAAACAAAATTTTTGAAATAAGATTCCAAAGATATCCATGAGAAACATACTAGAATTGCATAGGTATATCTTAAAATATGAACAAACGCAGACCAAAATACCAGAGGGTACTATGTGTTGAAACTACCAGTATAAACACTTAGCCAAAAGACCTTTTTCAAAATTAACTTTTCTGTAGTCGTCCACCATTCATCATGTGGTGTTGATGTGGTTTTGACATCAATGAAAACTCATTAATGACAACCTTCATTATTTCAACATTTGGTCAAAATAAATCCATCTTGAAAGAGGAAGAAGATGAAAAGATAAAATTTCTAGATGGGATAGAATGGTGGAGAAAATGAAGAGACAAATCATTCTAGTATATTATGAGTTGGAGCTACTAAAAAAATGCAAAGTTTGATATAAGGAATGAGAACTATGAAGGTTTTTAGAGAAGAATTTCATAAATTTTTGATAAGAACTGGACATGCCGAAGCAAACGAGGAGAAGGTATCATGTTACATTAATGAGTTAAAGCCACACATACACGATGAGTTGGAATTGGTGAGGATGTACACCATTGAGGATGCATATTAGTTTGCATTGAAGGTAGAAGAAAGATTGAATAGAAAATTTGAGAGTAAGCAAGAGGTAGAGATCATGGTGGAAGGAATGGAGGAAGAAATTATGATGGAAATTAGAAAAATCAGAAATTTGGAGACCAAGCAAACAACAAAAATCAAAAATCAAGAAATTCTTACCATCCCAAAGAGAAAAATTTTAGAGGTAGAGGAAGATTGGGTAGAGGATTTGGATGAGGAGGATTTCAAGGAACCTATTTTCAATGTGGAGAAGAGGGACATAGAGCATATTATTTTCCTCACAATAAATAAAGGATCGATAGGAGACTTGAAAACCATGCTAGAGCAAAAAATGTGAATGAAGATCTAGAGTCATCACACTCTGAAGAATCCAAAAGGGGGGAAACTTTAATGACTAGGCGGGCCCTATTGAATGAAGACAATGAACCATTGCAAAGGAAGAGTTTATTTAGAACAAGATGAAAATGTGAAGGGAACGTATGTAGTGTGATAATTGATAGTGGAAGTACTGATAATTTGGCTTCCAAAGAGATGGTGAGAAAATTGTAGCTTGAGAGAAGAAGGCACCCACATCCATATCAAATTGCTTGGATTTAAAATGATCAAAAACTTTTGGTTAGGGAGAAAAGTTTGGTAAAATTTAAGATAGGAGATTATTTTGATGAGATTTTATTTGATATTATTCCTATGGATGCTTGTCATGTTTTGCTACGAAGACCATGGTAATCTAATAGGAAAGCCATGTACAATGAATATGCTAACACATACTCATTAACGAAGGATGGAGTAAGACATAAGTTGAATCTATTGAAAGAGGAAATGGGTAAGGTTTGAAGAAATGCAAGGATTTTTGTAGTTGATGATAGGAATTTTTTAGATGGAATGAATCATGAGAATAATTTTTTATTTCAAAAGCTAATCAAGAAAAAGTGGAAGATATTCCTATGGAAGTTATATATTTTTTGTATGAATTTCAAGAGATTATTTCAAATAATGCACGAAAGGGGCTGCCACCTATGAGAAGGATAAGTCACAAAATTGATTTGATATCGGGAGAAATTTTTCCTAACAAGGCAACCCGCAAAATATCTCCTACAGAGAGTGAAGAGTTGAATTGGCAAGTGCAAGAGTTGTTGCAGAAGGGTTTAATTAGAGAGAGCCTAAGTCCATGTGTAGTTCTTGTTGTTTTAGAACCAAAGAAAGGTGGAGAATGGAAAGTGTGCAAGGGCTATAAACAATATCACGATCAAATACCAGTTTATATTGCCAAGAATGGATGATATCATGGATTTTTTGAGTGGGGCTGAATACTTCACCAGGATTGGTTTGAAGAGTGGCTATAATAAAATCTGAATTAGAGAAGGTGATGAGTGGAAGACAACATTCAAGAATAAGAAAGGTTTGTATGAATGGTTGGTCATGCCTTTTGGACTAACCAATGCACCTAATATGTTTATGAGATTGATGAATGAGGTATTGAAAGAGTTTTGGGCAGATTTGTTATTATTTATCTTCATGAAATTTTGATATTTAGTAAGAAATTAGAAGAACATTTGATGCATATCATTTTTTTTTTTAAAACTTGAGAGAAGAGAAGTTTCTCATTAACTTGAAGAAGTGAAGCTTTATGAAAAGGAAGTTGGTATACTTGTGGTTTGCTATTTTAGGAGAAGGAATCAAGATGGATCCGGAAAAGATGAAAGCTATCTTAGAATGGCCTATTCCTAGAAGTGCTACAAAGGTGAGATCATTTCATGGTTTGGAAATTTTTTATAGAAAGTTTATTTAGAGGTTTCAGTAGTGTTTTTGCATCACAAAATGAGACCATAAGAGGGGAAAAAAGATATTTCAAATGGACTATAGGGGCAGCAAGAAGTTTTGATTTGTTGAAGACTAAAGTGGTAGAGCAGTATGTTTTAGTACTTCCCAATTTTAGTAGTATTTCAAGTAGATTGAGATGCAAGTGGTAATTCCATTGGAATTGTTCTAAGTCAAGAAGGTAAACCCATTGCTTACTTTCATGAGAAGTTAAATGATGCAAAAAGGAAATATTTAGTTTATGATCAAGAATTTAATGATACTGTTCAAGCATTAAAAAAGTGGAGACACTATCTTTTTCCTAAGGAGTTTGTTTTGTTTACTGATCATCGAGCACTTCAATATTTGAGTAGTTAAGGGAAGTTAAAAAAATGGAATATGAAATAGGTAGAATTTTTGCAAAGTTACACAAATTTTTTTTAAACATAGAAGTGGGAAGTCTAATAGGGTTGCAAATGCATTGAGTAGAAGACAAGGCTTTCTAACTTAAATGTAGGTTGAAGCTATTGGATTCAATGAGTTGAAGGAGTTGTATGAAGAGGATCCAAATTTTGGAGAGGATTGGAGGGCTTGCAAAGAGCCTATTGCAGTTGATAGAACCAAGTGACTGGATTATTTAATCCAAGATGGTATGTTATTCCAAGGTAACAAATTGTGCATTCCCAGAAGTTCAATGAGAATGAATTTGGTTAAGGAAAAATATAGTGGACTTGCAAGACATTTTGGTATTGATAAAACTATAGCACTTGTTGGAGAACAATATTATTGGCCTTAATTGTAGAAAGATATTAGAAAATATGTGCAAAGTTGTAGGATTTATCAAGTGGCAAAAGGACTAGTCAAAACATGGGTTTATATTAGCCTTTACTGGTACCCGAAAGGCCATGGGAAGAGATTAGTATGGACTTTGTTCTTGGTTTACCAAGGACCCAAAAGGGATATGATTCAATATTTGTGGTGGTAGATATATTTTCCAATATGGATCATTTCATTCCATTTAAAAAGACTAATGACAATGTGCATGTTGCAGAGTTGTTTTTCAAGGAAGTAGTGAGGCTACATGGTCTACTGAAGAGCATAGTTTCAGATAGAGATACAAAATTTATGGGATACTTTTGGAAAAAAATAATGGAAGAAGCTAATAATTGATTTGAAGTTTTTTTTCAGCCTATAATCCTCAAATGTATGGGAAAATAGAGGTGGTAAATAGGAGCTGGTGTAATTTGTTGGGATGCCTAGTTGGAGACAATCCAAAAGGGTGGGATTTGATTCTACATCAAGCAAAATTTACATATAAAAGCTTGGTGAATAGAAGTATAGGTAAATATCCATTCCAAATTGTTTATGGCAGAAACCCAAGAGTTGTATATTTAAAAAGGATTGATAATATTAAAAAGAAAGTGCAGAAGTAGAGGACTTTGCTAGTCATGCATAAAGAGAATACATGAAGAGGTAAGGAAACACATCAATAAAATGAATTGTCAGTATAAATCTAAGTTCGATTTGAAGAGGATAGATAAGGAGTTTCAGGTTGGTGATGAGGTAATGGTGCATATGAGAAAAGAAAGATTTGCATTTGGTACCTACAACAAGTTGAAAAAGAAGTTTGGGCCTTGAAAAATTGTGAGCTGGCATGATTCAAGTAATGCATATGAAGTAAAGTTTCCAAGTGAGATTAATATTTCACCTATTTTTAATATTTATGATCTAAAATATTTTCATGAGGCTGAAAGTGATGAAGGTAAAAAAGTTGAACAATTACATATACCAACACCTACTTCAAAGAAGAAGAAGATACAGGCAATTTTGGACAAGGTGAGTAAGAACACAAGTCATAAGTAGTATTTTGAGTATTTAGTAAAATGGTTTGGGAGAAATATATAAGACTCATCTTGGTTGTTTGAATCTAAGGTTAATCACCTTGGTTATCCTCTTGAGAAGTGACAAGGTAACTTTTCTTCTACCATGGGTGTCTAGTGCAAGTGCATATGGTTGTCGGCCAACTTGCATCATTTGATTTTTTTCTCAATTTTGATGTGAAATACTTTTAATTAAATTTTTGGAGTATTTTTTATTTTTTCATGTCAAAAAATATGATTAAATAAACTAGAATTTTTTTGGCTTGAAACTTGCATTGGAAAGCATTCCATAATTGATAATTTTTAATAATAAATTGCCAAAAAGCATAAAGGGCATGTGATTCTTGGGAGTTTGGGAATTTGAAATTGTAATTAATGTTACATGAAGCTCTATGCATGATTTGGATGCCTAGGAGGACTTTAAATTCTAATTTGAATTGTAATTCAAATTGGAGGCATGGAGAAATAATTATGTCGACTAGTGGTGGCCTACCTAGTTGGGAATAGAACAAGCATGCATTGGGGAGTTAGTGGATGAAAATTGATGCCATTATCTGATGTTTCTAGAAGGTGGGCATGGAATTGGATGTGTCTTAGTTTTTGGAGTGGTGTTGGCATGAGTTTTTTATTATTGTTTTGTTTGTTTTGATTTTTGAAATTCTAATTTTTTTGGAATGAGTGCTTGGGCATAGTTTTCTTGGGAGAAGCATTTTTTAGGTTTGAATGTGCAATTTGAAGACAAAAATATGTGTCAAATACTTTGTTAAATGCATTGGTGTTGTGTTCTTTGATTTCCAAAATATGGTTGCAGGTGCAGGAAGGGGATTGTTAGAAATGAGAGAAAGAATGAAGACATACCTATAGATAATATTGGTTCCTATAGAAATTCATTTAATCTAATTTTTATATTTATTTTTAATATTCAAGGCTTCCTATGTAGTCCCTTTCAATTTGGATACAATGAATAGAAGTTGCAAGTGCCATTGAGCCAATATAAATTGCATTGTTGCTGCTTTTTGGTGCTTGAGTTAATTTTAATTATCAATTTTTTTGTGAGTTTGGAATGCTGAGAGTTGTTGGTAAACTCTCTTTCCTTGAGTGCTCTTTCATTAGACACCCAAGGTAATTTGAGAATTGACCTTATCACATATCTAGTATTGGAGGTAAACCAAGATGTTCAAACTCTACCTTAGACAACCATGATGAATCTTCAATAGGCCTTCCCTTCCATTTAACTAGATATTCCTCATATTGACTATTTCTTGTACTTCTACCCACACATCTATCTAAGATTTCTTCTATCTCTTCCTTCTCTAAAGTAGGTGTCAGGATATTCCATTGTTCTTTTATTGGTCCATCATTTATATCTCCTTCATGATTATCAAATAAGCAATTTTGAACACAAGAGAGATGTTTATCCCACTCAAAAAATATAGGTCATAAGCATTTCTTGAATCATGCCTCTTTAGGACCTTGCATGGTCCAAATTTATTTATTTTGAAATTGATATATGTTCCCATTAGGGACCTTTTCTTTCCTCACGTGAACCATGACTTCATCTCCAGCCTAGAATTAATTAAATATCCACTTCTGATTTTCCTTAGCCTTATACTGTGAATTCATCTTATTGATATGATTTCTTACATCTTTGTACAATTTCTATAGGTACTCTATAAAATATTCCAACTCAACACTTCTCTTTTCCCCTTTCTATATCTTCCTCAACTCAAAATTATTCCTTAGACTACTCCCATATACAATCTGGAATGGGGATTTACTAGTACTCATGTTGACATAATTGTCATTAGCAATTTTTTCTTGTGGTAAAATCAAATCCCATCCCTTTGGCTTATCTCCTATTAAGCACCTCAACAGTTTTCCCAAACTCCTACTCACCACCTTTGTTTTTCCATCAATCTGTGGATGGTGTGTGGAACTGAACTTCAAATATAACTTCATTTTTTTCCATAATGTCCTCTAGAAATAACCAATAAATTTGGTATCTCTATTTGAAAATATACTCTTTGGTAGACAATGTAGTCTCACAACCTCTCTAAAATAAAACTCTACAATATGAAAAAAATCACTAGTCTTATGACAAAAATGATATGTGTCATCTTTTAAAATATGTCAATGACAACAAATATTGAGTCATGTCCTCTTTGTTTCCTTGGTAAACCAAGAAAAAAATACATAATGATATCTTCCCACAACCTCTATCCAATATAGGAAATGGCCTATATAGCCCAATATTTTGACTTACTCCTTTAGCCATTTGACATATTCTGAGACTTTGTACAAACTTCCTCACATCCTACTATAACTGTGGCTAGTAATAATTCTCACCAACAAGAGCAACAATCTTATCTCAACCAAAGTTTCTAGCCAATCCACCATTATGTTTATCCTTGATTGGTTCTCTCTCATAGAACTCCCTAGAATGCACAACTAGGTTCCTCTAAACAACATCCCATATTTGACTAAGAAATATAGCCATCTTGTCCTATCCAAAGTAACAAGTCAAGCCCTCCATGCCTCTACAAATTTTGTATCTTTAGGATAAAAACTCTTGAGTTCATTAAACCCAACAACCTACACCTTCATCTCTATCCAAAAAAATTTCAATCTACTTAAGGCATATACAAATTTGTTTGACCTTCCACTCCTATGATTCAAAATAAAAGTATAAATCTACAAAAAATTGACCCATTTTAAAATTATTGATCTCGCATGTGTAGAGAATATGATCATTGAGGAATTCTTGTTTGTGCAAGAGATTTATCAAGATACTTATGAACAACCAAAAGCATGAATTAAAACACATAATGGTTTTTCTTTCCCTACAATAGGTTCGATCACTCTTCCATTAAAATTTGTACCTAAACAATCAGATGTATCATTCTATCATCCTACCATCAAACCAATTTCATGTGAAGCTAGGCTACTCATGGTTACACTCCATGAATGTCATCCTATTGATTATTCACAAGTGCATTAAGTTTCCTATTATGAATGAGATATTTATAGTGCATCATGGTGGGATTTGTCCCTTGTCTTCTTGTGGAAATTTTTCAATGGATTTCTTTTTTCCTAGACCTACGGAAGCTATAAATACTTGTGAAGATTTCGCTTTCAAAACCTATAAAAAATTCAAGGAAAAGTGCATAGAAAAAATATCTCTTAGCAATATTCCTAGGTCCATGGTTATCCCTTCTCCACAACCTACCATTTATGAAGATATGATTGAGCCACAAGCCCTTCCAAGTAACCAACATAAATTCAACGCATCTGCTCGAACTATTTCCTATAAGAGACCAAGAGACAATAAGATGATTCATTTTGTGCCTCCAAAGAAAAAAAGTTTATAAACCTAAAGAGACAGTGGTTTCCCAACCCCAAATGGTTCCTTTTGTTCCTCCTTTAAAGGAAGAAAATAAACTAATGGTTGATAAACTCACTCCTACATCATACCAACTTGAAAATAATGCTAAATGAAACCAAAATTCTAAAGAGTGTGTTAGGGTTCAAGAAGATTGAAGCAATGAACATTAACAATTATATGTAGATTAAATAACCTAGAAATAACAATAAAGTGTTGGAAACAATCTACACTAAGAGGGGGGGGTGAATTAGTTTTCTACAAAAATTGACCTTATTATTCTGATTATTAACCCACTTAAAATATTCAACCAAGAGAAATATGTAGACATAGAAAGAAAATAACCACAACACCATAACACAATGATTTCTACACGGAAACCATGGTGAATGGCCAATCCACAATATAATATGAGTATAATCAAAAAATTTACAATATGGGAATGCACTTGCATTTAGGCACACTGCCTAGAGCTCATTGCTCAAAATAGGAAGGCACACTACCTTATAGAGATTTGGATTAGATCCAAAAGAATGAACTAAAGGAATAGCATCTAAAAATGCTTGATTATAGTTCCAGTTAGGCTCAGATGTCAATCTTTTGTCCTTCTGACTAATACTAATCTTTTGCTCTGCTCTTCTTTTACTCGCTTCACAAAATATTTATGTGCAAGTGAAAATGTGCATAAAATTGCTCTACCACTCTTCTGATATTCATAATATACATCGACACACCACACACACACACCAAAATTATCTAAGAGATCATCCATATATATCTGTGACTAGAAATTTAATTGCAACATGTCGGCTCCAAATAAAACTTGAAAATATTAGCAACTTGTTGGCTCAAATCTTAAGATTTATCCAATGTGCATCCACAACTTAGCTTGGACCCAAAACATAATGACCAAACACAAAAATATTTGAATAAACATTCCTTGAATATCCACAACATATTTTATCGACTAAGTCGGCCCTAAAATATTGATAAATAGAAAATTAACCAACCGAATCTCCAAACTCACACAAGAATTAATACGAGGCACTGAGATTTTTGGACAACACATTAGATGTACTGATAGACATCCCATGAGGTCCACAACTCAAAATAACAACTGGAAATTTGTAAGTGAATCGATGATCACCAAACTGTCGGATGTTCTGTTCTTCCAAACTGTCCTCAATCTAACTGCCGGTGGGAGCAAATGATGTCATGTGGATCTATCACCGACTAGGGTTTCCATTAATGACAACATGAAAAATCAGTTGCAATGTCTCTATCCAACAATTCCCCCTTTGGCATTGATGGCAACACTTAGTGAAAAATGACTAAGTGTCGGATCAAAACCAACATGAGTTACACTACCATTTTAAAAATCCAAAAATAAACTTCAATCTTGGGAAAAAAACTCCCCCTATGATGACTATACATTTTTCACTATACACTTCTCCCCCTTTGACATCAATGGAAAAAACTGGGGAAACTGAAATAAAGTTCCAAAACTATGTAGGCATGAACTTGTAACTTACAAATATTTGAAGACATCTACAAAATCTTGTTTTAGAACTCTTAAAAAAATCATCACAAACCTTTTTAAGACTTTCCAAAATTGTTATGTGACCACACATTAAATAGGATTGAGCCTCTGCAGTTTCAAGATTGTTTGGATCACTAACTGCTACAACAAATTTTGCTTCCTTCAAAGCACTCACCATTATCTCAATCTTTGGAAAAATTAGTCCCCTAAGTTCACATACTCTCCCAACAATTCTGTCATTTTCATTCTTTAAAAATCTTATTTTTTCAAGTAGGGTTGTTACTTGACCTTCTTGCTGAACCACATCACCAGCTAAAGGATCAAAAGTAGCAAAAATGGTAGCTAATTGATTTTCCAGATCCTTCACCTTTTTCTCATTACCTTCAATAAAATTGGATAGAACTAAACATGACTTATAGGCTTTTCCAGCTTCAGATACATAACCTTGAGTGTTCTTCATGCAAGTAGCTAACATAATCTTATCCTTTGCAATCACTTCTTTCAACTAAGTCTTTTTCTATTAAACTCCTTTTGCACTTTATCCTTAGCAGATTTCTCAAGAGACTCAAATTGAGTACTTACAACATTTATGAGATTCTTTAGCTCACCAGAAGAGGAACCTAATGGATCCATGACATGAGTAGGCATTAATTTCTGCAAAACTCCAGATGCAAGGCTTAGCAATTCACTATCCTCTATGTGAGACTTCAAAATCTTCTCATTGGCCTTAGCTTGAGCAATTGATGCAACCTTCATCATCTGAATTGGAGACAAAGTAGATAGATTGATTGAACTTTCATCCAATTCAGGATCAAAATATTCTTGTTGCTTTATCAGAGATCTCTTCACTTCCTTGGCAGTGTCTCTTGCATCCAGTCTGATTTCCTAAACTTTTTCTTCTTCAGCCTTGGGTTCTTCTGAGACTGTTTCTGGATTTCTTTTAGGCACTTCAACCTCTTCATTTTGTACCTCCTCTTCCTCAGCTAATACCACCTTAGGAACTTCAGTTTCCATAGGTGTCTTTGTAATTTACACATTAGGAGAAATCAGAACATCCTCAACTTCTGGGGGATCAGATACATTCATATTTTCCTCATTCACATTCTCTTCTTCATTTACATTTACCTCCTCATTCACTGCCTCATTTTCTGGAACATTTTTAGTATTCATTTCCTCAATGTTAAATTTATTCTTTGACAAAAACTCTTCTAGAATTTCCTTAGTTTCACCAACAACAACATCAATTTCACCAATCATAAGTTTATTCACCCTTGTCTTGCTCTTAAATTCCTTTTTAGCTTTTTCAAGAAGTGAATCCATCTCTTCAATTGATATTTCTAGACACAAATTTGCAAGAACTCTCTTCCTCAGATTCTCTTCTTTTGTTCTAGCACTTAACCTTCTCGACTCCAAAATATCATACAGATTCTTGGGTAAGCCAGACATAATCTCAACAAGAACTTTATTAAAAATGTTCATATGTTTTATTGTAGCTTCTTCTAGAATTATTTGACTTGATTCATCAAAGGTTTCATACAATTCACAAAGGGGCTTAAGATTACCATCCTTGACAGTTGCATTCACAACGTCGTCAACTGACATACTAGGTTTATCAATTTTAGGCTTCTTTCCCTTTTCTTCTTTGCCGAAAGATTTGCTCTTGTTTAACTCAACAGCCTGAGTTTCGGTAGATTTTAATTCTCTCAAAACTTCTTCTGATTATGTTTCCTCGTCTTCTAAAATAGGCTTATATGTTCTTGTACTTTTATTCTTCTTCCTTTTATCGGAAAAAATGTCTTGAGTTGGCTTGGCTACAGGGGAAAACTTTGTAGATCTAGTGTGGGAAGAGGATGCACTAGGACTAGCAGACTCTATTTTTTCTTTCACTTATGTTGCTTATGCCTCTTCTCTCCTCCTTGTTGCTTCTCTCAAATCTTCTACAGGTAATCCCATCCTTTCTACAAAAACTTCTCTTTTCTTGCCTTCCTAACTATCACCAGTTTTCTCAATTCCTCATCAACCTGCATACTTTTCTCTACATATGTTCCAAACCTCTCTTCTCCCTGATCCAGAGGTGAATTCAGCAAGTGTTTTGCATACATCTTCAGAATGTTTTCCTCTACTTCGTATCCCATTGGCATGATCCAAATTGTTCTGGGATCAACAGCTTCCATACGACATTGGTCAATATCCACCATGAAGTAGATAGTATCTTTTTTACTATTCCACAATTGAGGTGGGAATTCTTTCCCTGGCATGCATCATATTCTGGAAATTTTTGAAGTGCCCCCAAAGGGTAGTATTCCTAAATTGATGATCACCCATTCCAAACAACTTGTTCCTTATCTGAACAACTACAAGCTCATCATTTTTCCAATGTACTTTTCCAATGTCTAGAATCTCATTCATGAAATAGAAAAATAATCACAATAGAGGATTACCATATTTGAAAGTATTCTTCTTGTCTTTCTTGATTTTTCTCAAATTATCCAACAATTGACTTATGAGCAGCTTGCACAAGTCATATTCTGCATTTTGCTTTACCATTTCATAAGCCACATAGATGGTTGTATCGGATACAGAATTGTCCCAGCTAGAATGGTATATCTTGTAACCAATGACCATTGATGTGAATTTCACATCTACTACAGCAATGCCTTCTATTGTCATTGCCCTTCTATCCCATTTCGCACTTGTTGCCTTAGTAACCTTGTCATTCTTTATGTATTTCAAGACTAGAAGTCTACTGGTGGAATTCAAACCCATTACTACACATATAGCCTCTTTTGTGATTTTGAAGGGTATATTTAGCCATATGAATTCAACATGAACACAGCTCAAAATGTATCTAACCCATTCATTTTTCTCAAATAGGGGAAATCTCGCAAACTGTACAAACTTGTTCTCTTCTAGGGTTTGAAATTATGGTTTTACAATAAAATCTTCTCCAATTATACGATGGGAATACAGATTCATTATTTGAGAGGTGCCTAACTCATCAATGTCTGTATGAATATATGCTCTAATATCCTCAGTGTGCAAAACTTCGTACGACACAGATGGAAATGCTCATAAGGGTTTGGTCTCAACAGACTTATAAGGGTGCCATTTGAATTTAGGACGGGGTTTGTCCTTGACTTCGACTACCAAAGGAGTGGACATGATTGAAAATTAAAAAATTCACAGGCTTTTCAAAAAATACCTTTTTGTTGGATCAGAGTTCATTCACAGATTC
This sequence comes from Sequoia sempervirens, assembly GCA_007258455.2. NCBI lineage: Eukaryota > Viridiplantae > Streptophyta > Pinopsida > Cupressales > Cupressaceae > Sequoia > Sequoia sempervirens. The sequence goes on along the minus strand of VDFB02281492.1, from coordinate 568,637,200 downwards.
TTCTCCACACTTTGAATCTCTTCACAATTCAACAAGGTTCACTCCAGGGAACTTCAAACTGCTTTCCTTCAAAATGAAAAGTGACTAATGAAAGATAAAAATGGATTTTTTATCACTTAGACAACTAACCCTTTTTTGCAATAAATTCCTTAACCCTAATTCATCCGGTTACTCTGATTTCAAGCACTGAGATAGATGATTTTTCTGCGAATCCCCAAAACTTTATAATACTGGCTCCACTTTAGTTAAACAACATCTAAAAAGCATTGATCCACCTACTAGACTGGTCCACATTCCAATATCACTTGCCTACAGGGGGTTAAAGGATTTTTCTAGCAGCTCCACCTAGGCCAAAGGCCTAAAACTAACTCTTGGAGGAATTACCAGGGGAAAATTCTAGTGCTGGCACATTTCCTTTGACAGAGGAATTCTTTTTCACCCATTTCTTTTTGCATTTTAATCCTAATCACATTTGTAGTGGCTTTCCCTTTTCCTTTGACTTCCTATTGTGTATTTTGTCTTACTGGACCTCTTTTGTTCCAACAAAATCTAGCAATATGTCCAAATTTGTTGTAGTTGTAGCACACAACATTTATCTGATCAGACCAACTATTCCACTAATTTTTCCTTGATCTACATTGGTTAGCAATATGCCCAAATCTATTGCATGCATAGCATCTGACATCTCTATGAAAGTTATTCATCACAACTCTGCGTTCACTTGACTTATGACCATACTTATAGAAATTAAAGCACTGACCTGAGAATGATGGTCCACTTGGATTCATCCTGCTTCTACACTGAGAAGCCATATGACCGAATTTGTTACAAGTAAAACAATAACCATTGAATCTCTGAGCATTTGGCTATCTCACCGGATTTCTTCTAGCTGCATTCATCTAATTTCCTTGTCAAAATCTTCCTTATCTAGAATTCCTTTGTCCAGACTTCCTTTGTACAGATCTGAAACTTTCTCCTTCTTCATATCCAAGACCTTTCTTGTCACCATCAGCCGTCTAACCTTTAATCAGTTCATCAAGCTTGGTTGAACTAGATTTGAATTTCTCCTTGTACTCATTTGCAATAGTAAGTTCATCTCTGAGATCATCAAGCTATTTTTCAAGCACTTCCTCATTATTTTTAGATTGTTCCAATTCATTATCCAATTGGCTGCATTGTTCATATTTTTCTTTCAAGGATTGAGCAAGCTTTTCTTCATTATTCTTTCTATCTTCAATTTCCTTGGCCATTTTCATCATTATGGACTCCATCTCACGCTTCAGGACAGCATTTTCTCTGGAAAAATTTTCACATTCTTCTGTTTTTTCCTTTAAGGCATGACCGAGTTGTTCATCTTCCATGCTTTTGTTCTTCTGCTTGAGCTGGCCACATAATTCCTTTATTTTCTCCCTTGATTCATTGATTTTGTCTTTCAATGACTATATGAATTTTCTTGCAGTTCCTGGTTCTCAGATTTTGACTGGTCAAGATTATCCAGGGCCACCACAAGTTGTTGTTGAAGATTGCTTGTATCCATTGAAAACACTTTCCAAGATCTCCCCAAGCTGTTAGACTTCTTTTGTGGAACTTTCTCTGATACCAATTGTTGGAAACAAGATACACTAAGAGGGGGGTGAATTAGTGTTATGCAAAAATTGACTTTATTATTCTGATTATTAACCCACTTAAAATATTCAACCAAGAGAAATATGCAAACACGGAAATAAAATAACCACAACACCATAACACAAGGATTTTTATGTGGAAACCCTATTAGGGGAAAAACCATGGTGGATGGCTAATCCAAAATATAATCTAAGTATACTCAAAAAGTTTACAATATGGGAATGCACATGCATTCAAACACACTGCCTAGAGCTCACTGCTCAAAATAGGAAGGCACAGTTCCTTACAAATATTTGGATTAGATCCAAAAGAATAAACTAAAGGAATAGCATCTACAAATGCTTGATTACAATTCTGGTTAGGCTCAAATGTTAGTCTTTTGTCCTTTTAATTGATTATGAACTTCTGCTCTACTGTGACTCGCTTCACAAAATCTTTATGCACAAGTGAAACTATGCATAAAATCGCTCTACCACTCTTCTGATATTCGCAATATACATCTACACACCATGCACACACACCAAAATGATATAAGAGATCATACATATATATCCGCGACTAGCAATTTAATCGCAACATGTTGGCTCCAAATAAAACTTGAAAATATTAGCAACTTGTCAGCTCAAATCTTAAGAGTTATACAATGCACATCCACAATAGTCATCCACAACTTATCTTGGACCCAAAACATAATGACCAAACACAAAAATATTTGAATAAAAATTCCTTGAATATCACAACATATTTTATCGACTAAGTCGGCCCCAAAATATTGATAAACAGAAAAGTAACCAACCGAATCTCCAAACTCACACAAGACTTAATACGAGGCACTAAGATTTCTAGACAACACATTAGATGTACTAATAGACCTCCCATGAGATCCACAACTCAAAATAACAACTAGAAATTTGTAAGTGAATCAATGATCACCAAACTGTCAGATGTTTTGTTCTTTCTAACTATTCTCAATCTGACTGTCGGTGGGAGAAAATGATGTCATGCAGATCTATCACCGACTAGGGTTGCCATCAATGACAACACCAAAAAGCATTTGTAGTGTCTCTTTCCATCATAAAGAATAACATAAAAGAGATCAACATATAATTTAATGGGGTTCACCCAATATGGGCTACATCCACAGAAACTCAATCATCTAATGATTTTATTATCTAGTACAAAATAGATTACAATCTCATGAACACCATATCACAACATACATCATAGTCGCATATAAAAATCCTTTTGAACCTTCTATAATTAGGGTTTTACGATATCTTTTTTCATTTGACATGTTAATAGGAAAACCTTGACATGTCGATGGCAAAAATCCTTATCGTGTCAATGGGAAAAAACCTTGACATGTTAACAAAAAAAAAAATTATGGGCGATGCCTCGAACCCCATTTCTTGTTATGAGTGTATAGTACTTGGATGATCAGTCACTACATACCAAGAATCTCCCATTTGGAGACTAATTAGGCTCCACACCAAAAAATCTCCCACTTGGAGACTGATCCTAGATGACACTGCTGCACTTGCAACTCCCACTGGATTACAGGTCTAGCTTGTTTCTTATGTCCATCATTATCATTTTTGAAGGCCAACGGAAATTGATGAGGAAATCCATTTCTCCCATGTAACTTCCTTTGTCAAAATATCTATAGGATTCTCACTTGTGTGAATTTTCTCTAGCTTCAACTATCCATCCTCCAAAACTAATCGGATGAAGTGGTATCTAAGCTATATGTTCTTAGTTTTTGAATGCAGAGCTGAGTTCTTAGCAAGATGAATGGAACTTTGGCTATCAGTGTACAAAGGGCTATCTTCTTGTCATTGTCCCAATTCCTCCAAAAAATGTTGTAACAAAATAATCTCCTTGCTAGCTTCTATAGCAACAACATACTCAGCTTTAGTGGTTGAAAGTGCAACAACCTTTTGCAACCTTGAAATCCAACTGACTGTCGTACCTCCTATAGTAAAACATACCCTGTAGTACTCCTCCTTCTATCAATATCACTCACCAGATCATAGTCAACATATCCTTTTAGAGCAAAATTTGTTCCTCCAAAATATAGTTTCTTTGAAGTAGTACCTCTCAAATATCAGAGAACCCATTTTACCACATTCTAATGTTCCATTCCCAGATTTCTCATATACCTTCTCACAAATCCCACTACATGTGTAATATCTGGCCTTGTGCATACCATTGCATACATCAAGCTGCCAACTGCTGATGCATATGGTATCTTAGACATTTTTTCTTCCTCCTCTTGTGTCTTTGGACACATCTCCTTAGTCAACATAAAATGACTAGCCAAAAGTGTACTAACTACTTTTGCATTCTACATGTTAAACCTTTTCAACACCTTCTCTACATACTCACTTTCAGACAAAAATAATCTTTTGTTTGTCCTATCCCATGTGATCCTCATACCAAGGATTTGGTTTGTTGCACCCAAATCCTTCATAGCAAATGACTTTTCTAATTTTTTCTTAAGTTCATTAATATTTTGCATGTTAGACCCAAAAACAAGCATGTCATCAACATAAATCAATAGGATAATATAGCTACCATTAGCCAATTTCTTAAAATAAACAAAATAATCAAAATGACATCTTTTGTAACCTTGTTCAGCCATAAAACTATCAAATTTCAAATACCATTATCGAGGTGCTTGCTTCGGGCCATATAAACTCTTCTTTAACCTACACAAAAAATCCTCCTTACCCTTAACCTCATATCCCTGTGGTTGTTGCATGTATATTTCCTCTTCCAAATCCCCATGGAGAAATGTTGTTTTCACACCTAGCTGCTCAAGATGCAAGTCTTCTACAACCACAAGACTTAGAATAGTTCTAATAGAAGTCATCTTTACAACCGGAGAAAATATTTCATCAAAATATATACCTTTTTTCTATGCAAAACCTTTTACCACAAGTATGTCCTTATATCTTTTCTTACCTCCATCTTCTTCCTTCAACTTGTAAACCCATTTATTTGGCAATGCTCTTTTACCTGCAGGAAATTGGATTAAGTCCCAAATCTAATTTTGTAGCAAGGAATCCATTTCCTCTTTCATGCCTAGCTCCCACTGCTTTTTGTTATCTACCTGCATTGCTTCTTCATAACTTTTAGGCTCACCAAAATCAATTAATAATATACAATATAACGATGGAGAAAATATTTCTGGAGTTCTATTTATCCTTGTAGAATGTCTAACACTTGCAAGAGTCCATGGGATAACTTGTTGTTGTTGAGCATCAGGTACCACTGGTATTTTATTTTCTAGAATCTCATCCAGCACCACATATTCCTTTTTTGGCATGTTCATGCTTCTTTTCTTGTATTTGATCCTTATACATGACCTTCTCATAGAATATAACATCTTTTCTCCTAATGATTTTATATTTCTCATAATCCCATAACCGATAACCAAATTCATCTACCCCATATTCAATGAAGGTACATTTTTTAGACTTAGCCTCAAGATTGGTTCTATTTTCAATATCAACATGGACAAAATATTCACAACCAAATGCTTTTAGAAATGAATAGTTTACATTTTTACCTATCCATTCCTCCTTTGGAATGCCACCAGTCAAAGGATTTGAAGGTCCCTTGTTTATTAAATAAACAATAGTATGTACAACATCTGCCCAAAACTGTAAGGGTAGTCCAACATGCAATCTCATGCTCCTTGCACGCTCCATAATGGTCATATTCATCATTTCAGATACACCATTTTCTTGTGGGGTTCCAATAACCATTTTCTACCTATGGATTCCATTGTATCAAATAGTAATTTTCAAATTCTCTGCTGCAACACTCGCCTCCATTATCAGATTTGAGACACTTCAAATTTTTTACTATCTCATTCTCAACCAAAGATTTCCACCTTTTAAAAAATTTAAATACTTCTAATTTTTGTTTTAGGAAATACACCCATGTTTTCCTAGTTACATCATCAACAAAAGTAGCATAATAGAAAGAGCCACCAAGAGAAGATACCTGAGCTAGTCCCCATACATCTTAATGCACACGCTCTAATTTCTCACTCTTCTTCTCTTTCCCAACTTTGAGAAATCAAACTCTTTTATGTTTTCCATAAACATAATTTTTGCAGAACTCCAAGTAAATCTACTTCAAACCTAGTAGTAACTTTCCATAGTGAAGGATCTTCATCCCTTTCTCACTCATGTGCCCAAGTCTATGATTCCACAATTTTTTTTGGTCCCTATAGCAAGTGCTATAACTGTCTCAGTAGAAACTATTTTTGTAGTAGCTAAGGTAGAATAAGCATCACTAGTACACAATAACAATGTTCCTATTGTTACCTAATTTCACTACTTGCTCAATTAGGTTGATCTTTTTGTTTAGAAATTAAGAGAGAGGTACATTTTTCATTAATCTTCCCTATATTACATTCAATTGTATAAAAAAAAAATTAAAAAGATTACAAGATTATAGCAACATATTATTGCATTTATACAAGTGCATATAACATAGAAAGGATTTACACAAATCTTTCTAAAAAGTAATATTTATTGATTCAAAAGAGCATATTTGTCTCACACAAGCCGTGAGACTTAACTTATTCAATGTAATTGAAAAAAAGAATATACATGAATAAGTAAACAAATGTAAATGCGCATATAAGGAGAGAGACTAGTCATTTCCTGAGAATGACTGGTTCAAGGTGTGTTGTCTTGCACTGCTGCTGCCTTGAGTTGTTTGTGTTCCTCCTAGATCCATGTAGCTCTTAGTTCCTGCATTTGGCAATAACAATGATGTTAGAGCAATTCTCTAAGCAATGAAAATTATTTAACCTTACATGAAAATACACCTATGCATGTATAAACTGATCTCCAAATGTATTAAACAAGCATGCAAAACACTAATACCCAAGAAAACGAGGAGCATTATCAAACATCTACCATTTACACATATTTTTCTAACTTGTTTGTTTCCTATGCAGGTATAGACAAAGTAATGTTGTTGTTCTGATTCATTTAATGTCAGCATGTGGGTTAAAATGTGGCTCCCACAAGGGTTGAGTCCAGCATCCTTCCTTATTGTGTTTTAAATACTCTCATCAGATAGTTCATCTCTTTATGTTTTACAAACAAGTGCACATCATTTATGATAATGAGTTGTTTGTCACTGTCATAAGTGACATGTTCTTGTTTTAGAAAAATCATAAAGAATGTAAGCAATCTTTTGTGTCGGGACAGTTTACAGAGATGCATAAATGCATTATTCCATGAAAATATAACATTCATATGTATATCTTTTCATGAAAGCTACGCTTGGTTTAATAAGAGGTGCAATAATTTGTAATAGTAATAAAGAAATACTGATGTATTTTAATCAAATAACACTTGCACAATGACATAAGAATGTTAAAGCAGTGGTAAAAGATAATGCATGTATTCTTAGAAACATTTCAGTAAACAGGTGACAATAGGTGACAGTTCAAGGTGATGGTAAGAGGGTTGTACAATTATGATACAAAGGGACAACACATCAAGATGGAAATGCTTAAGGATAATGTGTGATAGCAAGTGATAGTGGAAATCAAGAAGAAAAAAAAATCAAGCTAAATGAAGTTTAACATAATAGTAAAAGATCAAAATCAGCCAAGTCATGTGCTCAAACCGAGTTCTCTCATGAAATCTCATTCATGTTATAATCTTGCTATCTTATTATAAAAGGTGATTATGATAGTGTTGGCCACAATTACATGATATCCCAAGGAAATAAACGAAGATGTCTACGTGCAAAAATGCAAGGGACAAACATTTTATTGTTTTCTATACAATGAAAACCTAGATTGCATGAAAGTAAAGCCCTCAACATCAGAAGTGCAGACCCAAATTGAGGGAGATGGGGTCATGGTTCCAAATAAATAAAAATATGAAGGTCCAAAAGAAAAATGTTTGCAGATGGAGGCCAGGGCCTATGGAAACCAAGGCATTTTATTGCTTTTAATAAATTTGAACTCGAGATGTCATTCTTTTCATAGACAATGAGCAAGATCTAGGAAAAAATATAATAGTTTCTAACATGGAATACATAGGAAAAAATTCATTTTTGCTCAAATGAGAGCAAGAAACATTCCTTATTTTGCATTTGCAGAGCTCAAACATGAGCTTTCTCACAGAAAAGATCAACAGAAAATCACAATGGCCACGACCAAAGTCATCTTTTTTGTTTGTAAATGCATGAAATCTTAATAGGAAAACAAGTAATCTCCCTAATATACATGAGAAATGATAGAGGGAAGCAAGAAAAGTGAAATGAATTTATTTTATTGTAATATGCTCAAGCTCGAGCTGTTTTTCCTTCAAAAAATAAAATAAAATAATGAAAATACTTGCAGAAAGTTACCTCAAGTAATCTCATGAGATTATTTTTCCAGAAAATGAGGGAGAAATGCTATTGTCTACTTAGAAATCCACCATGATTAAGCTCCTATGTAAACCCTTGTTGGTGGCCAGAGTTTCTTCCAGAAGGCTCAATAAAAAATGAAATGTGGTTACAATTTTGGGCATGCTTTTGTTTTAGGTTGTGTAACCCTAAGATGCCAATAGGAGAGTTTTGGCATTTTTTATCATGTTTTAAAAATTAAAAGAGTCTAATATCATGCGATGTGGGCTAAGACTTTTAGTCTTATGCCTTAGTGCCATTTTATCATTATTTTCAAATGCAATGTAAACTCTTTAAGCCATTAGTTAAGTCCTTTGATTTGTTCCTTAATTTTTTTATTCCTTATGCATATTTTATAAATTGATTCATTTTGATGCCTTTTGACTAATTCTATGTTTCGATGACATATGAGGTTTTATTATTTTAACTGTAAAACAAATGGCTTTAATGATATTTGTATAAATCATTAAGTCATTTTGTTATTTGACATAAATACATACCTTACATTGTGCTTATTGATTAGACAGGTCTTCATAGCTACAAGAATATAGAGGAGGTTGGAATCAGTTTGCAAACATATGGAGGAGATTTAGGAGCTGTTTTTTGACTCATTTATGAGTTTTGGAGAGCATCTTGGAGTTTGTTTTGCATGCTTTTATGGTAGACTTAGTCATTCCTTGACTTCTTCTACATTGCAGAAGCCTTTTAGAGTGGATTTACATGCTATATTTTTGGCTTTATTGGTGCATCCAACCCAAGAAGCTTCTAGGAGCTATTTTGATGGAATTTGGTTGGGAGTTGAATATAGTCACTTGAGTGACTTTTTGTAAGGATTTTAGACTATGCAGTTGGAGACGTAGTGAATTTTACAGTCCTTTGACATATTTTTTGGCATTTTTTGTAACTCTTGGAATATGGAATACAATTTATACCTTGGAGATAGTTGGTAATGGAATTTTTTCCTTCTTATTATTGCAGTTCTTGTGTATGTCTAGAAGATTGATCAAGTTATTAGCGATATTATCCTTTTTTCCTTATAACTTTGTCTCTTAATTTGTAACTTTTTCTGCAAAAAGATTGTTCTTGTAGGTTGCTACGAGTGTCTTTAAAATGCATATAATTTTTAATTGTGAATTCATTTTCCATTTATGAGTTTATTTATTTTTTCCTCTTAGTGAAATATTAATGCAAAAGCTATGCTGCAATGAGTTGTGCAAGTGTTTTCACTATCAGTCAAAAAAAAAGTGTCATAGTTTTATGGTTTTCATGTCCACTTAAAATTTTGGTGTATCACTTTAGTTTTCCTTTAAGTTTCAACTTTTCCATTTTTAATCTTTTTAAGTTATCCTTCTCCTTTTTCCTTGAAAATCAGTAGTTTTAGGTGAAACCATAAGAAGTCGGCCTTCTCCGGAGGTTGACCTTTGTTTATAAGTTACCCATAGCTTTAGAGGTCTTCCCATGTTTCTCTAAAATGCTAGGTCCTGCAGCTTAGTCAAGGTGCAATTTCAGTAGATAACACCTACCTTTTCACCTTTAGCTACTACTAATGCACCTTTAGTGACCTTCCAGAATTTTTCTAAAAAGGTAACTATGCAACCTTCACCACCTAGTTTTCCTGTAGAAATTAAATTCCTTCTCAAATTTGGAACATGCCTTACCTCTTGTAGCAACCATTCATTTCCATTCTGCAATTTGATTTTTATTTTTCCTTTTCCAACAATTTGATAGGGTTCATCATCACCCAAATATACCTATCCAAAATCACCTTGAATATAATCTACAAAATATTTCATATGGGGTGGCATGAAATGAAGCCCCCGAATCTATTACCCGGGAATCATTGGTAGTACCTAAATGCAAAATTGAAGCATCCTATAATTTATCACTTGAAACATTAGCTTCCTTACTATCATCATGTTTCTCATCTCCTTGTTTTCAATTTCGAGACCAACAATCCTTCTTCAAGTGTCTTGGCTTTCCACAATGCCTACAATCCATTCTTCCTCTAGATTTAGATCTTCCTTTCTTCGACTTCCCTTGTGACTTCCCATGATTTGTTGTGATTTTTCCTCTCTATATTCTTTCCATGTTCTCTATAGTCAAAGCATTACTCAATGTTGAACTCTCACCTGTGCTTTTCCATCAAATTTACTCACTAAGGATAACACCAACAACATCATCAAATTTCAATGTATTTGAACCAAAGACAAAGTTACTTACAGCTATTACCAAGCTATTTTAGCTTTCTAGAAAAGAACATAAAACCAAGAGAGCCCTCACCTCTTTATCAAAATTCACTTTTATAGAAGTTAATTGATTGGTAATTGTATTAAACTCATTCAAATGATCTGTCATAGATCCACCTTCAATCATTTTTAGATTAAACAAACACTTCATGAGAAATTCCTTATTTGAGGATGAGGGTTTTTCATACAATTTAGCCAAAGCTGTCATTAGATCCTCTATTGTCTTTTCTTCTATTATATTGAATGCCACATATGGTGCCAGACACAATCGAATGGTTCCCAATGCCTTTCTATCCAAAATCTCCCATTCTTCATTGGACATCGTAGCTTCTTTCTTTATTTTTCCTTGCAATGGTTGCCATAGATCCTTTTGATACAAATAATCTTCCATCTTCATCTTCCATAATTGATAATTTTGTCCATTGAACTTCTCAACCTTGAGTTTTCATTCTTCCATTGCTCCCACTCAAATCTAGAGGTTTCCTACCAATCAACTGAAGTACATGTGGCTCTGATACCAATTTTTAGGGATTGGGTAGATTGGAGCAATAAATATTAACAATTATATGTAGATTAAATAACCTAGAAATAATAATGAAGAATAACACAAAAGAGATCAACACAGAATTTAACATGGTTCACCCAATATGAGCTATATCCACAAAAAACTCAGTCATCCAATGATTTTATTATCTAGTGCAAAATAGATTACAAGCTCGCAAACACCATACCACAACATACATTCCAGTCACTTATATCAAGCCTTTTGGAACCTTCTAGAATTAGGGTTTTACAAGGTATTTTTTTATTTGATGTGTTAATGGGAAAACCTTGACGTTTCAATAGGAAAAAACCTTGACTCAATTTCCACATACCAATAGAGCATAGGCATAGATGTCATACTATTTCTCACCTATTAGAAGAAGAAAATAAACCAACACTACCCATACCCATGGAAACAACTCAAGAAGAAATCCAACCTCCATCCAAACAAGACATTCAATTAAAATAAGAGGTTAAACAATAATATTCAAAGAAAATAATCATAAAACCTCCTATTGTGATTAATTTGGATGATGATGAGATTTCTAAGATTGATGAAGTTCATAGTGAGTTGAATTTATTATTTTACACTTCTATGAATTTAGATGGGGGTAATTGTGATGATCCTCCTGATAGGAGTGACCCACCACACATTGAACTTGGTGATGCTTCTAGTACAACACGCATTGCAGTCTCTATAGCTAGTTATTTTACTTCCATTTATGATGATCAAGATTGGGATGTGAACGACTTGCTCTAGGTTGGATCACATGTGATGTACTGCATGTTTCTTTATATGTTATTTGTGATTGCTTACATTTAATGTGCTCTTTCATACTATGTTGTTTGGTGTGTCTTTATGTTTGTGATTTTTCCTTAGATGGCCCTTGATTTCTCTATTTGTGCAAGGATACAAAGGAAATAAATCTATCATGGCATTCTTCTATTTGTATCTCAATTCTTCTATATATCGTAAACCTGATCTTTTATTTGTCTTGTGTTTTCCTTTTGGGGACAATGCAAGGCATTGAGACATTTAGGTCTCTTCCATGTTGACCGAAAATATTCTTTGTTTTCTCTCTCTATGTCTTTCATCCTTTGTGTTTGTTGTTCCATGAGTATTTTGGGGATGATGACAATTCCAAGCTCTATTATATCTCTGTAGCAAATACATATGTTGACCCCAGATCTATGGATCCCTCAATGTATCTTTCTATGTTGTTCATGGCATTGTATTATGGGGGAAACCCCTTATCATGATGTAGTTTATTTGGAAACATATCATTGGCATAGGTCTTTCCAAATAAGTTCCTTTTTTTTTTATCTTTAGTTACATTACATTTATCATTTTCTACTTTAAAGTAATTGCTCACAACATGGTGTTTAGAAATTTCTTTAAAGTGGGGGCATACATTGACATTATTTATTGACACCCTTTGAGGTGAATTTTTTTGCACCCCTTGAGGTGAATTTTATTTACACCCCCTAAGGCGAAATTTGCATTTTTTCTTTAGTTTGTTCATGGGAACTTAGCCTGGTGTTAGCATAGCATCTTGATCATTTGTGGCACCTTATCAAAGTTGTAAGGGAGTATAAATTTTGGTATGGTTGACGTATGGGTACAAACCTTGTGATGACTTAAGTTTTTTTTTCTCATCTTTTTGTCTTTGGGGCTCACCTAGTGTATATCAAGCTGCACTAGCCCTTGTGAGTATATTTTTATGCACAAAAAACTTAGGCTTGATCCATTCCTTTTCTTTTTGCACTAACTTTGACATTGGATCTTGGTGTACTATATTTTTCTACTATGCACATGTTTGTGTTCTTTTATGCCTTTGTTGGATTTTCCATGAGATCATATATCTTGAGGGCTTATTTTCCTCCTTGATCCTTTGTCATCTTATCTCTCTAACATTTTTGCAATTGGACCTATCTTAACATATATTTCTCTACTTTAGTGTGAGTCTGAGTGTAATTTCATACTCTCACTAAAGTGGGGGCTAAATGTATTGTAGGAAGTTGTATATCTTTACAATTTCACACTATGTTTGGGTTCCTTAATTTATTAGACTTAATTAAACTTCTAATGTACAAAATTATGCATTCCAAAGTCTTATTTTTACCATTTTCTGAAAGGGGAACCAATGTTAAATAAATGAATTTAATATTTTAATTTCCATGGATTATAAGTGTCCTAGAAATTTAAGTCAGGACCCATTCGCCCAGGGGAAAATGGGCCCCCTTTGTGTGCTAGGACCCATTTTAAAATATGTTTTGACAGTATTTTAATTATCCAAATTCAAATTGTAAGTGTCAAATTTTAGAATCTATTTTTTGGGAAATTAGATAAACACCTATAAATACATAGTCTTTTATCATTTGAAAACTAACACTTAAGGTCTAGCAAGAGGTGAACATTGAGAGCAATTCAAGAAAAAATATTATTGTCAAGAGTATTAAAGAGTAGTATTTTCAGTCATTTGTAGTGGCAATCAAAATCCTAACATCATTTTCAATTTTATGTGTGTTAATGGTGTCTTGTGAAGGCTAACATGCATTGTAGATCCTCAAGCATCCAAGCATCCAAGCATTCAAGAAAATCAAGCAAGAAAGATCGAATTCCTTTGAAGATATTTGTATGAATTTAGTCCTTCAAGGAAGCCATTGACGGGTGGTGAGTTGCAATAAGTGTTCATTCATCATTTACTTCCTTTTATTGTCTTTTTATCAAGGTTTAATTATCAAACTTGGGTTTGACCAAGGTAAACCCCATACAAACAAAACAAAACAATTTCTCCTCTTTGTGTATGTGTAGATTACAGGTTGAAGAATAATTGAAGAAGATCTTGAAGATAAATTTTACATTATTTCATTTTTTGTCATCATTCTTTCGAAGACATGAAAACTAAGTTGCAGAATTTATTTCCAACATTTTGATAAATTTGCAATTGAAAATTAGCATCTCAAATCCAACATCAAAGGACTATAAAACATGTTTTCAAAAGACCTATCAAGGACCCATTCACCCAGGGATGAACCAGTCCTCCTGCACTACTCAGAAACATCTTTTGGTGACATGTACTTGCTATTAGACCCTTCTTAGATCTGCCTTTAAATTATTGTTCCATTTTTTGTATATTCAAGAATATATAATTTACATCTTAGGTCATATAGTTCATTTAGTTGCATTATTTTAAATTATTCCTAATCATTTTGTGTCATTAAATAATCACCAAGCTAGGTCTAATTGACTTACCTTTGAGGTTTAAATTCAATCTCTTGGCCTTGATTGGTTTTCATTCTTAAATAAATGCTTGGAGAAGAAGGACTTTAAACCATAAATCTCCTTTACATCAAAGGGGAATTAGGGTTTTATCCCCCCCTTTTCCATTCATTTCAATTAATATATCTCATATCTCTATCAAAGGCATCAAAGATGATTTTGATGTGTCAACACCATGCTCCATTTTGGTACAAATAGTGAGAAGAGTATCAATTGATTTTATCTAAAAAGTGAAAAAACATTAAGAAGTTATACAGAGGCTATTTATACTCCTAATAGTATTAATGTAGGATCAATCACATACGACAACAATAGTGCCATATTTGAGGGAAATTTGATCATATAGAGCATTGAATGCAAGAATTTTGGAACAACAAGAAAGGGTAGGTAGGTGAGTTAAAACATTTAGAGAATTGGGTGGCATCTAGGAAAAAAATTGTATTGGTAAACAAGTGAAGGTTTGATATAAAAGATATGTAAGGAATTTGTGAATTGTGTTGGAAACAAGAAACACTGAGAGGGGGGGATGAATCAATGTTCTACAAAAATTAACTTTATTATTATGATCTTCAATCTAATTAGAACATACAACCAAAAGAAATATGCAGGAACAGAAAATAAGCAACCATAACACCATAACACAGAAATTTTTACTTGGAAACCCTGTTAGGGGAAAAACCACAGTGGATGGCCAATCCACAATATGATATGAGTATACCCAAAAGAAATATTACAATATGGGAATGCACTTGCATTTAGGTGCACTACCTAGAGCTCACTGCTCAAATTAGAAAGGAACACTTCCTTACAGAGTTTTGGATTAGATCCAAGAAAATGAACTAAGAGAATAGCATCTACAAATTCTTGATTATAGTTTTGGTTAGGCTCATCAGTCGATCTTCTATCATTCAGACTAATTATGCACTTCTTCTCTGCTCTGCTTTGACTTGCACCACAAAATCTTTAATGCACAAGTGATACTATGCATAATCGCTCAATCGCCCTTCTAATATTTGCAATACACATCGGCACACCTTCTACATAGATCCAAATGATATATTCAATCACTTATATATATATATATATCCGCGGCTAAGATTTAATCGCTATAGGTCAGCTCCAACATAATGGAAAAACATTTGCAACTATCAGCTCAAATTATGAATAATATTCAATATGCATCCACAACGGTTAGCCACAACTTGGCTCAGACCAAAAAAAAATGCACAAACACAAAAAAAACTTGAACAAACACTCCTCTAATATCTGCGACACTTGAAATCATCTAAGTCGGCCACAAAACACTGATAAACATAAAGATACCCAACTGGATCTCCAAACTTGCACACAACTTGATACGAGGCACTGAGATTTTCGGACAACACAAGACATGCATTGATCAACCTCTCCTGAGATCCACAACTCAAAATATTAACATAAAATTTGTATGTGAGTTGATGAACACAAAATTGTTAGATACTTTGTTCTTCTTGACTGTCTTCAAACTTTCTACCGGTATGAGCAATTTATGACATGCAGATCGAATTACCGAATAGGGTTTCCATCAATGAAAACACCAAATAATGTTTTCAGTGCCTCTTGCCAACAATTTGTAGGTAGAAAAACTAAGTTGATGTAAAGGAGAAGGAAGGTGTGAGAGAGAATAAGGTTGCAAGGGAGAGAAGAGCATAGGAAAATGCAGGATAGAATTGATGATAGAGAAAAATGACATGAATGTTGGAGAAATAGACAACAAGAAGAGTGCAAGGTAAAAGACAAAGAATATAGAGGATTCATGAGTGTTTTTTGTGTGTATATTTTAGAGAGAAATAAATAAATGGGTAAGTTATGAGTTAGATAGAAAATGTAGATGAATTTCCAAACCATGAAGAGGTTGAGAAATCAATAGGATTGAGAAAGAGCACACATGATATGGTTAGTAAAGGTGTCAACAATGAAGAGTGTATTAAAGAAATCTAGAGTGGTATTTATGATGTCATAGGTTGTTAGTTTTTTGCAAGGTGATTTATAGAAGAAAGGGTAACCCTATTTGGCTTCTACAATATTGTGTTTGGGTCCTCAAACACTGCAAATAACATGACACCATTAAACTAGAATAAAGGCACCCACAACCACCATTAAAATTTGGTATTGATAATTGAGCTATAAATTTAGGATAGATCTAGAGTGAAAATATTTGTATGCACATATTTGAGATGCTACCAAGAAGAAGAGAAATAAAAACTTTAGTAGTAGGCATTGTGGAGAAGTTTAGGGTAGTGTTGAAGGCCTTGAGAGAGACTAAAAATTTATATGCCTTAGAGAATGGAAAAAGGAGAGGCCTTGATCATGCATCAATTCTATCAATAATTGGGCAAAGAGGAAGACTACTAAATAGAAGAGTAGGGAGAAGATTACCTTGAGAGGAAATAAGTGGGTAGAGGTATCATGCACGAGAATCCGGTAGTTGAAGAAATAGAAAATTTCAAACCCTTAGAACATATCATGGCTAGTATATTAGAGTGGAGAAGGTTTCTTATGGTCATGGAAAAGGAGGAAGAGTAAACCCATTATTATAAGAGGTTGAGAAGAGAACCATGGTGGAGTTGAGAAATGAGGGAAAAAATAAGGCCCATATTTTTTCTAACATATTTTTGTTTGTAGATCCACATGTTGGATGTTGTGGCATATTGTTGATATGTGGTTATCATTGATGTCAACATTATTAGCATTGTTGCATTAGAAGTTGTATATGTCGAGGATATTGAGAAAATTGTAATAAGAAGTGCTATAGGTTGTCAGTGGTGAAGCAAAGTTCTTTATGTCAATGTGATCATTACATTGTTGTTCAGAGGTTGTGGACTAAAGGGTTTCTTGTTGAGTATATATAGTTTATCCACATCAAGTTTCAGAGATCCGCGTGAAGATTTGATCAAGTTATGAAGATTTGTATTCTGACATTTTTTTGTTACTTCAGTTTGTGTTCCTAAATGAATATCATGTGATTTCAGTAAGTTCAGTTGTTGTAGATGCTTCTCTGATGTTTCATGATGCTTATGGATGTTTCTAGTTCGTGCTCTATCTATGTTACACGTCTACATTGATCGTTGTTCTCGTGATTCGATATTTTCTCTTGCGTGTTCATTTTTTTCATGTTCTTGGCCAACAAGGTGTTGAAGCGTGATGTGGATCTTCATGGAGTAATTAATTGAAGTGTTTTGTGTTTGAGGATTTTATTTTTGGTCTTCACTATGTTGTGGCTGACCTTGGTTGATTTGCATGAATAATCTTTATTGATCTGAGCCGACTGTTTATATTCTTTCTTTCTATTTTGTTGGAGCCAACTTATAGTGATGTAGTCTCTTGTTGCGGATATATAAGAGTGACTGTTTTATCATTTGGAAGTGTGAATGAGTACAAGTATGTGAAGTGTGCAATCCTATGTGCGAATATTTTTTTAGATCATTCAAAGGTAGAGCAAAGAGTAAGAAGAGTGAAGAAGAGTGAAGAAGAGTTAAGAAGAGTGAAGAAGTTTTCATGTGCTTAACCGAAACTATAACCAGGCATTAGCAAATGCTATTTTCTCAGTTCAAAGTCTGATGGATTTAATCAGAACCTTTCTATAAGATAGTGTGTCTTCCTTTGTAATTGAGTAGTGAGCTCTAGGCAATGTGCTTGAATGCATGTGCATTCCCCATTCATATATTTCCTTATACTTTTAACAGGGTATAATCCTTTGGATTGACCTCCACCGTGGTTTTTCCCCTAATAGGGTTTCCACTTAAAATTATTGGTGTTATGTATGCTTTTGATGTGTTGTTCATTTATGCTTTCATGATTAATGGTCAGATCTAAGAATAAGGTTAATAAGTTGAATAAGTTTAAAATTTGGTGACAACTGATTCACACCCCCCTCTCAGTTGTTTTCACTTATGTTGCCAATAATTGGTATCAGAGCAAGTTCCTTGGTAGAATTTTAACAGCTTGAGGTGATTTGAGATGACAACTTATAAGAAGGATAGTCCTAGATTTGATGGAACAAATTATTCCTTGCGAAAGACTCAAATGGAGTGCCATCTAAGATGCATTGGTGAAACCTACTGGAGCATTACAAAATATATATATGTTATTCCCCAGAATGGTCCTACTACATCTACTAAGATCAGGGATGTTGAGTATAATATCTGGGCTAAGGAAGCTTTGTTGAGTTCTTTGACTGATACTGAGATGACAAATGTGATGGATCTAAAGACTACTTATGAGATTTGGAAAAAGTTGGAGACCTTGTATGAAGGTGATGCTAATGTGAAGATTGCTAAGATACAAAGTCTGAAAGGGAAATATGAAAAGTTGAAAATGGGTGATGATGAAAATGTTACTACTTTCATGCAAAGAGTGAATGAACTTGTGTGTGGTATGAGATGTGTTGGTGGAAAGATAGACGAATTAGAGATTGTTGCTAAAGTGATTAGATCCTTTCCTGATTCTTACAAAATTAAGGCTAGTGCTATTGAAGAGCTCTAAACTGTGACAAATGTTACCAAAGATATGTTGATTGGTAAGCTTATTGCTTTTGAGTTGAGTGAATTTTGTGATGTCATTCCTGAGGTTGAATCTGCATTCAAGGCCACTACTTTTGGAAGAGATAAACAATGATATGATTTGGGTGAAAGTTCATCAAGAAAGACATTCAAGTATGAGGATGAAATGAAACAGCTCGATGAAGAAGAGAGAGAGCTTGAAGAACTTGAAGCATTGATTGTGAAAAGAGAAGCCAGAGGAAAAGGTAAGTATAAGGGGAAGTTTCCTATTAAATGTTTCTCTCGCAATAAGGTCATTTTGCATCAAGGTGTCCCGAGAGAGTTTCCAAGCCAAGATTTAGCAAGCCTAAGTTCCAAAAGAATTCTTACTATGCTATTGATGAAGGTGTGATAGATGATGAATTTGACAAAGGAAATTCTAGTGAAGATGAATTTTTGTTTATTGCTATCAAGGAAAATAATCCTGTATCTATTGAATCTTCTAGTTGTACAAATGTGGGGAAATCCCTAGCTTCTCGAGTTGAAGAGAAAGATGAATGGTTAATTGACAGTTGTTGTTCTCATCATATGACAGGAGATAAAAGTAAGTTTGTGAATTTGGAAGAGTATGATGGTGGTGTTGTGAGATTTGGTGATAATACAATTGGTGTGATCCATGGAAGAGGATGCATTTCTCTTGATGGAAAGCATAATACTGATGATGTATTGTATGTTGAAGGTTTCAAGCATAATCTTTTAAGTGTTGGACAGATGGTTGATAAGGGATACAATCTTCAGTTCATGGATGGTAAGTGCGGGATATTGAAAAATTCTGGAAATGTGATTGCATCAGGTACAAAAACAAAAGGTAATATTTTCCACCTGAGTGTTTCTAGTAAAATTTGTTTGATTACTCAAGTTGATGAAAGCTGGATGTGGCATAGGATAATGTGTCATGTTAACTTTGATAATATTGTCAAGATAAGTTCCACAAAGGCTGTGAGAGATCTTCCTAAGCTGATGAAACCTACTAATGCCATATGCCAAGAATGTCAGTTAGGAAAGAAAACAAGAATTTCATTTCAGAGTAAATAGAAAAATTCAAATGGATTGTTGGATCTTGTGCATTTTGAATTTTGTGGTCCTTCTAGAACTAGAAGTTTACAATGTTACAAGTATTTCATGTTGCTTATTGATGATTATTCAAGGATGGTGTGGGCTACTTTCTTAAGGGAGAAATTTAAAGCTTTGGAAAAGTTCAAAATCTTTAAGGCTATGGTTGAGATAGAGATAGGTCTAAAGATTAAGTGTCTAAGATCATATATAGGTGGTGAATTCAGTCCTAGTGAGTTTCATTCTTTTTGTGAAGAGCATGGAATAAAGAGATAGTTATCTGCACCGTGGACCCCTCAAAAAAATGGAGTTGTGGAAAGGAAGAACATAACAGTTCTAGATGTTGCTAGAACCATGATGTTGGAAGGAAATGTACCTCATATCTACTGGAGAGAAGTTGTAAGTACTGTTTTGTACACACTTAATTGGGTACAAATCAAAGCTAATACTAGTAAGACTCCTTTTGAGATATGGACTGGTCAAAAACCTACTATTAGATATTTCAAGATCTTTGGAAGCAAGTGTTATATCAAAAGAGATGAAGATATAGGAAATTTTGATGCTAGGAGTGATGAAGGAATCTTTCTGGGTATGCTACTAAAAGTAAAGCCTACTAGTGTTACAAGAGATTGAAGAAAATGGTTGAAAGTGCAAATGTTAAGGTTGATGAAGACATAGCTGCACTATCCAAAACCTGTGGATATGATTTTTATGATCAGAATGATAGTACAAACAAAGGAAAGTAAGGTCAGACTTCAAGTCAAGTTCAAATCATTCTAGTGAATCAAGAAAATCAAGAGGAAGGAGAAATTGGTGGAAGAACATAACAGAGATCAAAAGATCCTGAAGTTGAAGAACATTCTAATAAGACTCTAAGGTATGTAATATTGAATCATTCAGAGAATCAGATCATAGGTGATAAGAGAAAAGGTGTCTAGACTAGGAGAAAAATTGCAAAAGAATATTGTTTGATTTCAAAGACTAAGCCTAACAATGTGAATGAAGCATGCAAAGATGAACATTAGGCTGAAGCAATGAAAGAGGAACTACAACAAATTGAAAATAATGATAAATGGATTCTTGTTCCCAGACCTAAGGATAAGAATGCAATTGGAACTAAATGGGTCTTTAGGAACAAATTGAATGAACAAGGTGAAGTGGTTAGAAACAAAGCAAGACTGGTATGTAAGGGATATTCACAGATGGAAGGTATTGATTTTTAAGAAACCTTTTCCCCTATTGCTAGAATTGAAGCTGTGAGATTATTTCTTGCTTATGTTGCTTACAAAGACTACAAAGTTTATCAAATGGATGTCAAGTCAGCTTTTCTAAATGGTGAATTGGAAGAAGAGGTGTATGTTGAGCAACCTAATGGATTCTAGCTGATTGATCAAGGAGATATGGTTTGTCGATTGAAGAAAGCATTGTATGGACTCAAACAAGCCCCTAGAGCATGGTATGCCAGATTGGATAAGTACTTGATGAAGCTTGGATTTAACAAAGGTGTTGTTGATAGTAATCTATATTTCAAGAATGATGATAAAGATTTAATTATGGAATTTTTTGTTGATGATATCATATTTGGAGGTGATGATAGCTTGTGCATGAATTTTTCCAATGAGATGTAGAATGAATTTGAGATGTCAATGATTGGAGAGATAAAAAATTTCTTGGGATTACAAATTACTCAGTCGAATAAAGGGATATTCATATCTCAGTCCAAGTATGTGAAGGAATTGTTGAAGAAATTTGGTATGGAAGATTCAAAACCTATTGGTACACCCACAGTGACTGGATGCAAGTTGACAACTGATGATGATTCTCCAAAGGCAAATCAGACTAGATACAGATCAATGATTGGTGGATTACTTTATTTGACTCAAACTAGGCCTGATATCATGAATGTTGTATGTATTGTTGCAAGATTTCAAGTTGATCCTCAAGAATCTCATGTGACTGTTGTGAAGAGGATTTTTAGATACTTGAAGGGGACAGTTGATTTTGGTCTATGGTATCCTAAAGATGATGATCTTACTTTGAATTCCTTTACTGATGCTGATTGGGTAGGAGATGTAAATGACAAGAAAGGTACTAGTGGTGGAGCATTTTTCGTGGGAAAGAATTTTATTTCATGGTTAAGCAAAAAGCATAATGCCATTTCTTTATCTATTATAGAGGCAGAATACATTGTTGCTGCTAATAATTGTACTCAAGTACTGTGGATGAAGCAAATGTTGAACGATATCAAAGTTGTGTATGATGAGCCTATTTTTATATTCTGTGATAACTCAAGTGCTATTAACATTTCTTTGAATCTGGTGTTGCATTCCAAGACCAAGCATATATCTATCAAGTTTCACTTTTTGAGAGAGAGAGTAAGTGAAAAAGAAATTAGATTGGAGTATGTGCCTACTAAGGAGCATATTGCAGAAATATTTACCAACCCATTGCCTAAGGATAATTTTGAGTATCGTAGAGGGAAGTTAGGGGTGATTGCCTCTCCTAATCAGAACTAAGGATGCATTGATTTGCATCAATCCGTGCATTTCATGATCATATTTTGATGCAGATTGATGTTGTGGTGGTTACTACTCAGGGGGAGTAGTTAGATGTTCAGGTGTTCAGATATGTGGTTTAGAGCTTGCATAGAAGAGATATCTTTGACATTGATGTCAAAGGGGGAGAAGAGTCATGTGAAAATATTTGTGGGGAGAAGAGTTGAGGAAAGAAGAGTCAGAACCTAAGGAAGAGTAAGTGTAGTTGTGTTGATGGTATTTTTCACATCATATGTTTCCATCAATGCCAAATGGGGAGATTGTTGGATGTTGTGGCGTATTGCTGATATGTGGTTGTCATTGATGTCAACACTATTAGCATTCTTGCATTAGAAGTTGTATATGTCGAGGATATTGAGAAAATTGTAATAGGAAGTGCTACAGGTTGTTAGTGGTGAAGCGAAGTTCTTTTTTTTAATGCAATTAGTACGTTGTTGTTCAGAGGTTGTGGACTAAAGGGTTTCTTGTTGATTATATCTAATTTATCCATGTCAAGTATCAGAGATCCACGTGAATATTTGATCAAGTTATGAAGATTTGTATTCTAATAAATTTTTTGTTACTTCAGTTTGTGTTCCTGAATGAAGATCATGTGATTTCAGTAAGTTCAGTTGCCACGAATGCTTCTCTAGTGTTTCGTGATGCTTTTGGATCTTTCTAGTTCATGTTCTATCTATGTTGCATGTCTGCATTGATCGTTATGCTCATGATTTGAGATTTTCTCTTGTGTGTTCATGTTTTTCACGTTCTTGGCTGACAAGGTGTTGAAGCATGTTGTGGATCTTCGTGGAGTAATTAATTGAAGTTTTTTTTGTCTGAGGATGTTATTTTTGGTTTTCATTATGTTGTGGCTAACCTTGGTTGATTCACATGAGTAATCTTTATTGATCTGAGCCAACTGTTTATATTATTTCTTGCTATTTTGTTGGAGCCGACTTATAGTGATGTAATCTCTAGTTGTGGATATATAAGAGTGATTGTTTTATTATTTGGAAGTGTGCATGACTGTGAGTATGTGAAGTGTGTAAGTCCTGTGTGTGAATATTGTTCAAATCATTCAAAGGAAGAGCAGAGAATGAAGAAGAGTGAAGAAGTGTTCATGTGCTTAATCGAAACTGTAACTAGGCATTAGCAGATGCTATTTTCTCAGTTCAAAGTCTGATGGATTTACTCATAACCTTTATGTAAGACTGTGTATCTTCCTTTTTAATTGAGTAGTGAGCTCTAGGCAGTGTGCCTGAATGCATGTACATTCCCCATTCATATTTTTCCTTATACTTTTAATAGGGTATAATCTAGTGGACTGATCTCCACTGTGGTTTTTCCCCTAACAGGGCTTCCATGTAAAAATATTGGTATTATGTGTGATTCTGATGTGTTGTTCATTTATGCTTTCATGATTAATGATTGGATCTAAGAACAAGGTTAATAATTTGAATAAGTTAGAAATTCGGTGACAATTGATTCACCCCCCTCTCAGTTGTCTGCCCTTGTGTTTCCAACACCACATCACCAGAATGAAAGTGAAGGAGATATCCTCATGATGGAGGATGAGGCTATAAGGGAAAAATGCTAGGATGTAAGGACTGGAAAAAAAAAACACATTTACTAATTATATCCTTTAGTTTCCAAAATAATTAAAAAGAATAAAATAATAATGAAAAGGTGCGGAATAAGAGGAATGATTAATTTACTTTCATCACTATATTAAAATGGATTAACATACATCAATGATCAAGTACATCAAATAAGGCCATGCCTTCACTAGATTTAGCCATGTAGGCTTACACAAGTATTATCAACTCAACAATACATAAAAATTCAACTATTGTAATGCAAAATTATGGAAATAGCAAGATCACCAATGCATGCACAAAACAACCATAACACAAATAATTTCATGAGTGGAAAACCCTTGTAGGGATGAAAAACCACTCATAAAAGTGCCTCACTAGCTTAATGGAATGCCTCACTAGCATAGCCGTACTGGCTACAAAGTCTCAATGGTTACAAGATGCCTCACTGGCAATGATCATACTGTCTTGTTGACATGACCATTCATTATATAGTTTAGGATATCATGAATATCACCTGTAACAAGGAGCATAAGGAAGTTCTTCCGCATTTTACATAATTCTACAAGTAATATTTTCAAGTTTCACCAATGCATCATCCATTGCATATGAAATTAAGGTAATGCCAACACTAACATGAATCGCTTCCAAGTATTTTCTAATAAGACAATTTTACCTCCATTGACCTTTCAAATATCACACAAGTATACTAGAAACCATAATTCAATCACATAAAGCTTTATTAAAGTAATCCAAGCACTGTTAAGCACACACATTCCTATGCAATTACAACAAGAATATTTACTCTTAAACTCATGGATTCATAGAGAGTTCAACAATAAGAGAATAAGGCTATTAAAGAGTTAAGAGTGTATAATAAACCATAATGCATGAGAAAAGTGTCATCATTGAAACTTACTTTAATAAGGTAGGGTATGAATCAACATTTGTTTATCTCTTTAGTCATGATGCAACATCCACAATATCATTACACTAAATCTACTAAGTATACAAATTAATATTTAATTATTTCCACAACTATCTTACCCACTGCTTTGAAAAAGATAACGTTACTTTGCTTGTTGATGTAATGATCTCGTAAAATAAATAAATACAAGATTTAATTCTTTCCTAGAAGTAATTCTCTACCCAAAAGTTATTCTATGACATAATCATTAAAACTCACCTATTTTTTTTATTCATAATCTTATAACCAAGTCCCATTTAAAGTAACAATTTATTTTCTTGAATTTTCTCTTAACAACTATGTAAGAAACACCATATATTCCCAATTTTGCTATTTGATTTCAAAAGTAATTCTTTCACAAGAAGATAATTTATACATCAAGTGTTAAATTTCACCATGGACTTATTTTAAGTATTTCCTCAATACAACAATGGTTAATAGCAAATACATTCACATGCGCTCTTTCTACTTGCTTGCAAAGTGTCCCATATTACCAATTTAAATGAATTAGTCTATAAATAACAGGTTTGTGTAATTTGAAGTGATACTTCCAATTTGAAATGTCCACATTTTAAGAGCAGAATTTTCCTATTCAAGTATAAGCATATGCATACATAGTTTTACCATATTCAAAAAATAAGCAAGCTAATACAGAGAATTAAGTTTTAGCTGAAACAACTTACATTCTAACATGTTTTACACGGATTGAGAAATATACATACATTAAATTATATATACTCTTTCAAGAAATTACATTTTCAGTGAATTAAATACACAGCTACGGCCATGTAAATATTTTCTCTAATCAGCCACATTCATCTAATTCACAACTTCTCTCATTTACTGTGTTCAAAGTATGTACACAAACTTATATGTGTGTGTGTATAAATATAAATGGAAAATACAGAAAATTACTTTTCAGCTGAAACACTACAATAAAAAAGACATTATTTAGCCAATAATCACTAGCTTCTCCTAATGTTTACACAGGTATATATCTGTTACATGTTATCAGAATAATATAGTAGATATATATATATATATATATATATATATATATATACATATTTATATATTTATGTGTCTATATGTATGTATATATGTATAAATACAAACTTTTTAAGAAATTGCATATATGAATATATATATATATATATATTCATTTTAAACAAAACTACAGTCATCTACAACATGATTTATCTTATACTTTAAAATAGTATTAAATAAAACTACAGATGATCTCCTTCTCCTTGTGAAAATAACTCCTTATCATCAGGATAAAAGCATTTGACTAACGGGGGAATCTTGAATTACTAAAGACACTATCCATCATATTAGTTATGGTTGTGCTACATATGAACCACTTATACATACTAATATAATAGCCACCTTAAATGAAATTAAGCCATGAAAATTTTCCAGAAAGATAAGAGCAATGGGTGTAGGCAGCTACAAAAATTCCAGTCTGTCATTGTTTACATTTATCACAAATTTAATCATGCTTATGAAAATGACGAGGGAATGCTAAGAAAGAGACATAACTTCTACCAGCTTGAATGATAACAATGAATTTTGATTTCTTACATAAAGAATATTGATTTACATTACACAGGGATGAAAAGAAAGTATAAAGAAAAACATAAAGTAGTAGTGTGTTGGGTTGTCCCAAACCCACGCCTCCCACCATATGGGGTGCGCTGCCTGTGGGGGGCAGTGCCCTCTCCACAGGCCACGGCCTGTGGGGAGCACTACCTCCACAGGAAGCCATCCCAAAGGGGGATGTGCCACCCATGGGAGGTCATCTCCCAAATTTTCTTTATTATAATTTTTTTTTCTTTTACAATGAGTTCACTCGCAAATGAAAACAATATATGGACTAACATTGATTTTTTTTTAATCGACCTCCCCTTCACAAGGATACTTAAGAATAATATTGTATATATATATATATGAATATACAGTTTGGTATATGTATATATATACTATTATTATTTAAGCTTAGAAATAATAAAAAGAATAGGAGGATTTTCAATTTTCACAGGTATGATTCAACTTTCTAAAAATTACAATCATTTGGGAATTCATTAGAAGAGATTTTTCTTTTCCAAAATACAATAAATTTCACTTACACTTGAAATCAAAACATAATGGAGAAGGATTTTAAAACCTGGAAATTGCTTCTTGATGATTCCCTCCTTCTTGTTTCTCTTTCCTCTCCTGTAATGCTTCCCCTCTCCACCGTTCTTGTTTTGTTGTATTTCAAAAAACCCCTTCTCAAGCACCCCTTTTCACTTATAATTTGTAGAGAAATAAAGAAGATTATCAAAATAAATTGTGTTTTCCGTTATTGGTTTCCTCATTTTAAAAGATTTATTTTTAGTTTTCCCAAAAACCTAATCTTGAAAATAATAATAATAAAGTTTTTTTTTTATGCACAATATTTATCCCCCTTAAATATAAAATTCCTATTTTAATTACCAACAAAGTATTTATCCTTAGAAAATAATAAATAAGCCATTTTTTATTTGCAAAAGAAATATTTATCCCTAATAAGCAAATAAAGATATATTATTCACTTGTAAATTAAATATTTACTCCAAATAAATAATAAAGAAAGTTCATTCAATTGAAAAAAAATTATTATTCTAAATTAACTAAATATTATAATTTATTTGGAATAAATAAAATCTATAATTAAACTACAATTAATTCCTTTTTATTTCATTGCACTTCTATTTCACCACTAGTTAATTTAATCAAACATTGTAAAATACGAACCATAAAAATAGGGGTCATGACATCCTTCCCCCCTTAAAGAATCATCGTTATGATGGTCCACTTAACTAAAGATAAAATGTCATACCTCTTTAATTTTGTTTTGCCTTAATGTCAAAAGAAGCCCACTTGACAAGATATTGTTTACTTCAACCCCCTATCTATTCATACTAACAAAAATCCATGTGGCTAGCATCCAAACACTTGCACACCTCGTTAGCACATCATGGTTCATCAATTCACTCTATTTACCTTATCTAATAAAAGCATGCAACTAGTTCATTTCTTTCATACAATCTTCTATATCTTATGCAAATCCTTTCCATATTCCAAGATATTTACCAATAGAAAGAAAATAGTTATGTTCATTTTGTTAACATGCCTACTCGTATGAGATGTTAGAATAATTGCATCTATGATGATAAAAAAGAATCCCATACTACTCGTTATCACCATTAGCGAATTAAAATACTAATAAAAAGAAAAATCTCAACAATCTGAAGATGTCAAACAATTACAACAAATTCTTCATCTTGGTCAACAACATAAAAGATAAGATGATCAACAAGTTACAAAATATCATCAACATGATTAGACCACATACTAAAACAAAAGGTTCAAGCTGATTACCATAGCAACCTAGAATAACAGATGTCAGGAAGATCATCAAGATCTCAATACTAATTCAACCAGTTACTAAATTTCATAACAAAAATTAAATCTCAATCTATAAATGGAAAATAACTCTCTATTAACAAAGATATCCATGAATGTATAATATGTATAATCCTTTACTATTTTACAAATGCAACAAGAAGTTCATTAAATCAATTGACTGAACAAGCCATACAATGATCCTTGCAATAATACATATCCAGTTTCTGAATCACATAAAGAAAATAAAAGATTTAATCAATCTTCAACTACTAGAACCTAGTGGTCTTCCACAAGCTAAAGGTCAAGGGCATGGTTAAGGTGCTTTTCCCACCCAACCATGAAGCATAACACTTCCCCAGGATTCTTCCTAACTCGAAGAACACTCGACCTTGCATGAGGCACCTAGAAACCAATAATGATAGGGCAAGAGGGAAACTCTCAATGCATGTTTGATTCCTTATATGCACTCTTATACTAGAATGAACATATTTCTTGCATACAGGATGTGGCAGAGAAACATATACCATATAAAAGTTCTAGGAATTTATTATCCATCTATTTCAATGGTACAACTCACTTTGGGCAAATAATTTAAACAAAATTTGGTTAATCTTGGAAAAGAATATCACCTTCTCTATTAGTCCACATTCGGCATCTTGTCCCTGAAGGGATGCTTAAAATTTATCATGTCACAAAACACTTTCAACAAGAGAATCAAATTGTATAAAATAAGGACCAAATGATATGATAGTGCATAACACGCACAAGTGCATATAGAATGAAAAATTAACAAACAAGAATGCATGAACCCCTTGTGCATAACTCAGATAGGGTATGAATACATAATTTACTTGTAGTTCCTCACTCACACAATTATGGAATATGCCTTGCATACAATGTGCATTACTCATTCAAGTTTTCATACAATAAATATGGTAAGTGCATCTCTCGCACAAGTGCATTGTTTGCACAAAAAGGTGAAATACAATGAGTATCAAAAGTATATCTCACACACAAATACAAAATGCATTAATTACTCAATTGATTTATCCACACGAAGGAATCAATAACTTATCCTAGTGCATCACTCACACAAGAACAACAATAATATGAAATATGCATCACTCACATTAGTATAGTGAACATTTCTTGTTCAAGTATAAATAGTGAATAATTAAAGCATCAATTTACTATGATATGCATACAATCATTCATACATATATGTCACTCACACAGAGTATGATAAGTGCATTATTGTACAAGTACTTTCATTAAGAACAATCAAGCACATAAGATTCATCACCTCAATCGCTTCTGCCTTGTCGAATAGGCAAATCAAAGTTATTTATCAAATCAACTTCTTTCATGAATTATTAATGAAGATTCTCAAGACATCAAAACCTTGCATTTTCAAAAGATCTCGTGGATTATATTAGATCCAAATCCTATAGGAATAAAATGTTGCTCAATAATCAACTTGCCCCTAGTACTGATACAAACATTCTCACCTTTAAAACATCCTCCTTAGGTTTCCTACCTTCGAGAAGGCTCACCCAATACTTATCCATTATCATCAACTTTATTTACTTCACAAGTGATTTTATTTCTTCCTCTCACCAAAATTTCTTCTTTTCTTCTTCCTTTGTATCTTATCAACTCATTCATCTTTTACGTCATCAGAGAGATCTCTCTTCATAATATATTTCTCTTAATAATTTACTTTTATTGCCACACCATCATTCATGGGTTGTCACCCTTTACTATCCATCTTGGCTCACTGTAAATAACATTATAATTTATCCATCTTGGCTTGTTTCAAATAGTCACCATCACTCTTACTAGAAATTCACATGAAAATGTGACTAAGGCAAAGGGGCCTCACACCTCTAGATTTCTTGAATAATCATACTACGCCTAAACTTCTACTCGGTTCCAACTAACCATCTAAGAATCACCCACAACTAGGGTTCACTTTTCAATGCAACAAGTTCATATACTACAAAGCAACCTAAGCACAAAATACTTGAGGCCTGAGTGTTGAACTTGAGTGCTCTAATACCAAAATGTAAGGACCAGAAAAAAAACACATTTACTAATTATATCCTTCAATTCCCAAAAGAATTTAATAGAATAAAATAATTATGAAAAGGTGCAGAATAAGATGAATGATTAATTTACTTTCATCACTATATTAAAATGGAATAACATACATAAATGATCAAGTACATCAAACAAGGCCATGCCTTCACTAGATTTAGCCATGTAGGCTTACACAAGTATTATCAACTCAACAATACATAAAAAATCAACTATTGTAATGCAAAATTATGGAAATAGCAAGATCACCAATGCATCCACAAAAGAACCATAACACAAAGAGTTTCATGAGTGGAAAACCCTCGTAGGGATGAAAAACCACTCATAAAAGTGTCTCACTAGCTTAATGAAATGCCTCACTGGCATACCCTTATTGGCTACAAAGTCTCAATGGTTACAAGATGTCTCACTGGCAATGATCATACTATCTCGTTGACATGACCATTCATTATATAGTTCAAGATATTGTGAATATCACCTGTAACAAGGATCATAAGGAAGTTATTCCACAGTTTACATAAGTCTACAAGTAATATTTTCAAGTTTCACCAATGCATCATCCAGTGCATATGAAATTAAGGTAATGCCAACACTAACATGAATCACTTCCAAGTATTTTCTAATAAGACAATTTTACCTCCATTGACCTTTCAAATATCACACAAGTATACTGGAAATCATAATTCAATCACATAAAGCTTTATGAAAGTAATCCTAGCACTGCTAAGTGCACACATTCCTATGCAATTACAAAAAGAATATTTACTCTTAAACTCATGGATTCATAGAGAGTTCAACAATAAGAGAATAAGGCTATAAAATAGTTAAGAGTGTATAATAAACCATAATGCATGAGAAAAGTGTCATCATTGAAAATTACTTTAATAAGGTAGGGTATGAATCAACATTTGTTTATCTCTTTAGTCATGATGAAACATCTGCAATATCATTACACTAAATCTACTAAGTATACAAATTAATATTTAATTATTTCCACAACTATCTTACCCACTACTTTGAAAAAGATAACATTACTTTGCTTGTTGATGTAATGATCCCATAAAGTAAATAAATACAAGATTTAATTATTTCCTAGAAGTAATTCTCTACCCAAAAGTTATTCTATGACATAATCATTAAAACTCACCTATTTCTTTTATTCATAATCTTATAGCCAAGTCCCGTTTAAAGTAACAATTTATTTTCTTGAATTTTCTCTTAACAACTATGTAAGAAACACCATATATTCCCAAGTTTTCTATTTGATTTCAAAATTAATTCTTTCACAAGAAGGTAATTTATACATCAAGTGTTAAATTTCACCATGGACTCATTTTAAGTCTTTCTTCAATACAACAATGGTTAATAGCAAATACATTCACATGCGGTCTTTCTACTTGCTTGCAAACCGTCCCATATTACCAATTTAAATGAATTAGTCTATAAATAATAGGTGTGTGTAATTTGAAGTGATACTTCTTGTGTGCAAGTGCTTTTCTACCTAAATGTGCAAGACTTAACTAGAAATGCAAATTAAAGAAACACAAGACCACCTCAATGATTAGCCTAAGTAAAGCACAAACAAAAGAAAGGTAAAATGAGAGTGGTTATACCTTCCTTGCTAGTGTTGATCTTCTCGTTTGGCCCTTGATGTAGCTTGAAATATGTGCTCCTTGGATAAAAATTGTGATGAGAAATGGATGCAAGGTGGGGTGAGATCTAGACTAAGTATGCTATGATAATGGAATGAAGGAAAGTATGCAAAATGGATTGAATGTAAAGAAGTGCTTGATGCTTGTTTGAATGGCTCAAGAGAATAATTTTGATACAAAATGAATAAGGCCCATTAATGAAGGAAAGAGGGGGTATTTATAGAAGAAATTGAATCCTCTAGAGAATTCAACGGCCAGGATTGAGCCACCATGGCCAAGATGGAGGGCTATGGTGAGTTGAGGACTCACAAGCCCTCACATCTTGCCATGTGGAGGGTGAAGTGTCAAAAGTACATGGTGAGATGGCAAGGGTACAAGTGATGTGGAGGAAGGACAAGTACTTTGACAGTACCTTGGGAGAGGAGAAGATTTCCTAAAAAGGAATTTCTTGTCCCCAAATGAGAATGAAAATGACATTTGAGGAATTTGAGTATTCCTCAAAAATCTCCATGGGGAAGAGGAAAGTAGTTGGAGAAATAAATGTGAATTAAAAATTCAAATAATTGGGAAGATCTTGTGGATAAGACAAGGTTCCCAAAAAGTAGGATTTTGACACATGTGAGTGATGTGACAAGTCAAGGTTCTAGAAGACTTTGACACATGTGAGTGATGTGACAAGTCAAAGGTCTAGAACTTGCATGGGAATAAGGAGAGTCTTGAAAAGATAAATGTGGGAAAGAGAGGAATCTTGGATGAATAAATGTGAATTAAAAAATTCACACAGGGAAGAGGGTCAATGCCAAATGTGGAAAATGTGAAGGTTGACCAAAAAAGGTATGTTAAATATAGCAAGGGGATTAAATTAAGGTTATGCAAATACATGATTAAGAAAATTAATAAGGGATTAGAAGCAAGTGGAAAAAGTTGGAGGATGTGACATTAATCCCTGATTAAGGGTGTGCACATCCTAATCATGGATTAATTAAATTAATCCAGATTAGAAGATGATTATAGATGATGTGACAAGGAGAGAGAAAAAGGAAGAATTTAAAATTGATTTTATTCAAAAAGGTCAAATGACTAAATTAAATAAATTGATATGTTTATTTAACTTAGAGAGGAAAGGGTGTAAGGTAAATTATTTAATTGTTAAATTAAATACTTTAGGGACTTTAAGCAGAAAGGTGAAATATTAATTAAATAAATTGTTTAATTAATATTGACGAAATAGATGAATAAAGTAGATGAGCTTGACCATATGAGAGTGGTCAAATTTGGATGTCTACACTTCCAATTTGAAATGTCCACATTTTAAGAGCATAATTTTCATATTCAAGTATAAGCATATGCATACACAGTTTTACCATATTCAAAAAATAGGCAAGCTAATATAGAGAATTAAGTTTTAGCTGAAACAACTTACATTCTAACATGTTTTGGATAGATTGATAAATATACATACATTAAATTATATATACTCTTTCAATAAATTACATTTTCAGTGACTTAAATACATAGCTACAACCATGTAAATATTTTCTCTAATCAGCCACAATCATCTAATTCACAGCTTCCCTCATTTACTGTGTTCAAAGTATGTACACAAAGTTATATATATGTGTGTGTATAAATATAAATGGAAAATACAGAAAATTACTTTTTAGCTAAAACACTACAATAAAAAAGACATTATTTAGCCAATAATCACTAGCTTCTCCAAATGTATACACATGTATCTATCTGTTACATGTTATCAGAATAATACAGTATATTTATATATATATATATATACATATTTGTATATTTATATGTGTATATATGTATATATGTATAAATACAAACTTTTCAAGAAATTACATATATATATATATATATATATATATATATATATATATATATATATATATATATATGTTATATAGCTATTGCCAAGAATATATATACATGTATTCATTTTAAACAAAACTACAGTCATCTACAGCATAACTTATCTTATACTTTAAAACAGTATAAAATAAAACTACATATGATCTCCTTCTCCTTGTGAAAATAACTCCTTATCATTAGGATAAAAACATTTGACTAACAGGGGAATCTTGAATTACTAAAGACTTTATCTATCATATTAGTTATGGTTGTGTTGCATATGAACCACTTATACATACTAATATAATAACCACCCTAAATGAAATTAAGCCATTAAAATTTTCTAGAAAGATAAGAGCAATGGGCACAGGCAGCTACAAAAATTCCAATTTGTCATTGTTTACATCTATCACGGCTTTAATCATGCTTATGAAAATGATGAGGGAATTCTAAGAAAGAGGCATAATTTCTACCAACTTGAATGATAACAATGAATTTTGATTTCTTACATAAAGAATATTGATTTACATTACACAGGGATGGAAAGAAAGTATAAAGAAAAATATAAAGTAGCAGTGTGCTGGGTTGTCCCAAACCCACGCCTCCCACCATATGGGGTGCACTGCCTGTGGGGGGTAGCGCCCTCTCCATAGGCCATGGCCTATGGGGAGCGTTGCCTCCACAGGAAGCCATCCCCAAAGGGGGATGTGCCGCCCATGGGAGGTCATCTCCTAAATTTTCTTTATTATAATGTTTTTTTACTCTTACAATGAGTTCACTCGGAAATGAAAACAATATATGGACTAACATTGATTTTTTTTAATCAATCTCCCCTTCATAGGGATACTTACGAATAATATTGTATATATATATATGAATATATATTTTGGTATATGTAAATATATTGTAATACCCCCATATTTCTGATACTATTTGCTACTATTGGTTTCTCTTGTGTTGTTGGATTTGACATTTATATGGTTTTGATTGATGCTTTGTGACGGTGATGGTCTGTATTGTTGTTTGGTGTGTGTGGATGCGGGGTTTAGTTAATTGTTGCGTGTGGCATTATTAGTATGATTTGTGATACTCGATGTGTTGATTTGGATTATTATTTATTCAAATAGATTTTCATTAATGTTTTTATATGTTGATGTGATAATCCTATGGTGATCATGTTATTTGAATTCAGTAATATTTTATAATGCAATTATTTAATAATTAGTTAAGATGCAGTAGTTTAATATCATGTTATCTTATGTCAATTTGGTTAGAAATGTTAGCTCATTATTGATATTATAATTGTTAGAATAGATTAGGTGAGAGGATAGTGTAGCATCACTCGTTCACGAGTGCCCTGCTACACTGCAATTCCTTCTCATGATAGGATGTTTGATTATATATATATACATGTGCTACTTAACGTTTATTTGGATGCAGGATTGCAGAAATAAGTCTCGATTCCACCTGCTTCGGCAGGACAGGGCGAGCAATAAATTAACCCAATGGGTAAAAGTTGAAAAAGGGAGTAGGTTTGGAAGTGTCCCCGTCCCAAGTCCGTCGTCTGTTGTGAGTCGTTGTGTTATGACTGAAGTTTTGTCTTTGTCTTGTATGTAGTTTCTCTGTTGAGTATTTATTTTATTCTTGGTTAGTGTTTAATTAATTAATCGTATTGCATAAAATAATTAATTAATGTTGCATTGTTATTTGATTTAATTGAGAGTTAGAAAAATGTTAAAATTAAATATATAATAAATTAAAAGTGATTTAATTAATTAAAAGTGCAAATAATTATAATTAAATTAATATTGTTGAGAGTAATTAAATATTATTATTTTTATTAATATTAAATTAGGAAATTATGTGAAGATAATATCTAAATTTAAATAAATTATTTCAATTAAAATTTTAGATAAATGTGAGCTTTTAAAAGCTGAAAAAGGACCAATAAGGAAAGAGGCTTTTTGAAAAAGAAAGCGGAAAAAGATTTATTGATTTTAATTAGTGATTTATTATTTTTATGAAGGGAATTATTCACACAAGTTTTTGCTTAGTTGTTTTTGGGATCTAGAAGGAAAAAAATTAAGAAAGATAGTTTGGAGTTTTGAGGGTTTTCTGGGTTAAATTATTGTGAGTTTGAAAAGAAAAGATTGTTCAGAAGAACGTTGAAGGCGGAAGATCGGGAAAAGAGTTGAAGGCAGAAAGTCAAGAACAGGATTCAGAAGGATTCTTCATCAAACAAAGGGTTTCAGGTTCCTTTCAAGTTCATTGTTTCTTTTCTGAGTTATTCTTTTGTAATAAATTTTGACTGCCATGTTGAAAGATTAATTTCCCTTTTTGTGGTTTAAAAAGAGTTTCATGTTATTGGGATTTATTTGTTATGAACATTGTGTTTCTCTGTGGTGAAAACTTTGTTTAAAATTCTTCAATAAAAATTTAACTATGAAATCCTTGAAAAGAAAATCATATTGTATTCGTGATGAATAGTTTTGCATGTCAAGATTTATATTGAATCTGTTGAAAACTTATGTATTTATTTTTCAGAATCTCTTATTATCTATATATATATATATATATATATAATTCTGTTTGTGTTAATTGAATATATTTTCTTTCAGTTAAATAGTGGTTGTCTATGTGATTTCGTTGTATGTAAAAAGGATAAGTGTTAATCTTAGGATTGTGTGGAATTTTTCTCTGTATATATTTATATATATATATATTGTTATTTTTAAAAGAAAAAAAATGTTTATATATATTAGATTTTTAAATTACTGTGTCAGATAAACCGTGCATTCATTATATATATACATTCATGTTATTTTCGTACTCTATATAGTACGAAATATTTATGAAAATAAATTTTATTCGGTCTGTATTTTATTGGAAAGCGAAATAAAATAAAATTTTGTATTGTGGAGGGGAGGGGATGGTCGGCGGTGGCCGTACCATCCCTGACCCCCCACTTGGTGGCTGCGCGCAGTCCACACAGACTGCGCACAACAGTCACTGACTGTTGTACGCAGTCTGGTGAGGACTGCGGGCCTCCCATTAGGAGGTACGCAGTACCACCAGTGGTGGGGATTGCGGGCCTCCCATTGGGAGGTACGCAGTACCACCGGTACTGCCGTATTAAAACTATTTTAAAATTTTAAAATTTTATTTATTAATTTTATTTAATGTGTATTGTTTTTATTAATATTTAGTTTATTAAAATATATAAATATATATATATTATATAATATTTAATATATATTTAATATATATTATTTATTATATATGTATATATATATTTATTTATTTATTTGTGGAGATTTAATTCAAATTTTGTTTTAATTATATATATTTCAAATGCAATTTAATTCGAATTTGATTTGTATAATAATTTTTGCAATATGATTCCATTAGTCTTATTAAATGATTATTTTTATATAGATGGGGTTTGGTTATTCGTTTTAAAATTATAATTTTCTTTAAAACAGAATAGGATATAAATGTTAATCTTATAGAATGATTTTAAATATAGTTTTTATTTATTTAATTTATTTTGTATATTTATATATATATAAAGGAGATTTATATATATATTGTGATTACGTTTTAATATTTTGCAATATTATAGTTAATTAGGAAATTGGAAATAAATTTATTGTGTTGTGTTGAAATGAGTGTTCTCGTGTAATTGATTGAGTTATTAGGTGAAATTTATTATTCATTGTAATTTGTTTTTTTGTATGGATTGGATTAAACGTAATTGTGATTCTTGAAATTAATCGTTAATTCTATTGTGGCATTTTCTTCATAGTGCTTTTGTGTCGTATGGGAAATCCTTAGGTTAGTTTACCTTTCGTAAGAGGTTAAGTTTTGTTAAGGGCTTCCAAAAGAAGGAATGTTTTTTTCTTTCATGTTTCTTTTATTCTCCATGTCGGGCAAATGGGGTTAAGGGTCTATGTAAGTCTTCCAGAGAAGTTCTCTAGAGTGGGATGGTGTGTGTAGATGTTCATTTTGTGAATCGCCTTGATGTATTGTACTATGATGTTGTACCCGGTTTCCACGAACGGGGATTTGTGCCTCCTAGGAAGTAGGAGTGGGAAATGAGATTTGTACCTCCTTTGGAAGGAGTGTGAATTCGTGTTAGTTTCCTCCAGTGTTTGGAGTGAGTTTCCTTGTTTTGTTTCCTCCTTGAATTGGAGAGTTTGTGATGTCTAATTGCCTATTGTGGTATTGTACCTTGTGTGTTGTTGATAGGAGAATGGCTCTTTGTGGGGGTCCGGCACACAAAGGGGCGCCAGGGTAACCTACCTAGAGTTTAATTAAGTGATAATCTAAAGAAATTAATGGGGGGGGCTTTCACACTAATAAAGATAAAGGATGTCTCTCTCGTGAAGCAAGTGAATGATAAGGCTCGAGATGAGATGGGACGCATAGTTTTGCGTGAGGGTCCGGCGGCCGGTAGAGGCAAGCCAAGGTAACCCAGGATGGGGGTCCGGTAGCCTAGGAAGGTTGAGCCAGGGTAACTCATGGAAATTTATGCATGAAACTCTTCCTATGTCAACAGTTAGCCAGTTATTGTGCGATGTTCATGATCTTTGTTCTCTAGAAGCATTGTAACCTCGTGTTAAGTGATATTGTGTTGTAGTTGTTAAGTGACTTGTGAATTGTAGATGTAAGTGATATTGTGTCTGCTGTGATTAAGTGATTGATTGATCTATCTTTGGTTATTGTTGGAAGTAGTCTTTGATGTTATGTCTTGAGTTTCATCGATGTTGTGATTATGACTTGTTGTTATGTCCTGAAGTGGTTTGTTGTTGTGCTTTTGGATTTGTCATTGTTGAGTTTCTAAGTGGTCTTTGATGTTAAGTTGTCTATTGGGAGTTAGTCTTTGTGATTGTTAGGCGTGCTTGGTCGGGGACCCTTCCTTGTCTACTCTCAGCACGGGGGTGGTTGGGTGGAACGTGCTTTGCACCCCATTGGGTTCCCTCTTCTGTTGCAGATGTATCTTTTACTTGCAGGCTTTGGCAGATGTTGATGATCCAGTGTCCTTATGTACCAGATAGATGTATATACTTCATATGTAATGTATTCATTGATGTATTGTCTCCCACGTGTGTTGGGATGACCTTGTTGTAAATTGTATATGTGATTATTGAGGTTGTATTTTCAGTCAATTGTATTCTTCTATCATTGGGATGTAATAATTATTCAGGCCATGTATTTATTCAGGATCTTGTGTTATAGTTGGTTATGTTGAGTTGTATCTACCGAAATACGTAACACTTTATATCTTTATAATTCCATGTATTGTCATATGTGCATATGTTATTAATATGGATATAGTTGATGGATATTTTAAATGATGGAATGGGAATGAATAGATTTACGTAGTAGATTAATTATTGTTATCTTATTATTGTTGTTATGGGTTAGTGTAGTCATGTCACTTCGTGTACCCCATTGGAACTAGTTGTGCCTCATAATACATTGTTATGTTATAATACTTAAGTATATTAAATGTTCTTTTAAAAAAAAAATTGTTCCGTTGTTATTAGTTCCTTTGGGGTTCGCACGACGGGGCGTGATATATATACTATTATTATTTAAGCTCTGAAATAATAAAAAGAATAGAAGGATTTTCAATTTTCACAGGTATGATTCAGCTTTCTGAAAATGACAATCATTTGGGAATTCATTAGAAGAGATTTTTCTTTTCGAGAATACAATAAATTTCACTTACACTTGAAATCAAAACATAATGGAGAAGGATTTTAAAACCTAGAAATTGCTTCTTGATGATTCCCTTCTTCTTGTTTCTCTTTCCTCTCCTGTAATTCTTCCCCTTTCCACCGTTCTTGTTTAATTGTATTTCAAAAACCTCCTTCTCAAGCACCCCTTTTCAGTTATAATTTGCAGAGCAATAAAGAAGATTATCAAAAGTAATTTTTTTTTCGTTATTGGTTTCCTCATTTTAAAAGATTTCTTTTCAATTTTCCCAAAAACCTAATCTTGAAAATAATAATAATAATTTTTTTTTTTTATGCACAATATTTATCCCCCTTAAATACAAAATTCCTATTTTAATTACCAACAAAGTATTTATCCTTAGAAAATAATAAATAAGTCATTTTTAATTTGCAAAAGAAATATTTATCCCTAATAAGCAAATAAAGATATATTATTCACTTGCACATTAAATATTTACTCCAAATAAATAATAAAGAAAGTTCATTCAATTGAAAAAAAAAAATATTCTCAATTAACCAAATATTATAATTTATTTGGAATAAATAAAATCTATAATTAAATTACAATTAATTCCTTTTTATTTCATTGCACTTCTATTTCACCACCAATTAATTTTGTAAAACCTCGTCCCGCAACCTAGAGGACGATGCAATACTGCGGAAGCACAACTAATTTTTTTTAAAGTTAAAACAAGACGAGTAAAGTAACATACTCTAGCCACATACATCCTCTAGGCTATGCAATGCGTCTACATGTGAACACCATTACTTATGAAATTTAACCAACCATAACATATGAATATTAAACTCAAGATACAACTTTCAACAAAGCATTAAACCATTTCAAGATAAATCTAACACATAGAAATGTATTAAACATATTTTCACATATACAACACCATTAAATCCAATAATGAATAGATCATAAATACTATTACAATTACATCACAAAGGTTCACCTCGATACAAATGAGGTATTACAATTATACACATAGATCCATAGTTACAATGAAGAAGGAGAAGAACAAGTCCAGAGAACCACACGAGCTCCTCGAACAAGAAGATCCCGCCATCACAAATAGGAAGTGAAACTCAACAGTGTAAGATGCACACCACCCAACCATCTGGTACCCGTAGGCCTAGCCCCCGTGCTAGGAGATAGTAACAAGTAACCAAGACAAACCTATTACCTCTAGACACAAGTAATATACAAGACCACACTGTACCAGTAAACACAAAATAACACTGTACCAAAAAGACACAAAACATAAGGTTATATTGCTTCCAAAACCACTGAATCAAATACATCCACTGTATAACACAAATCGACCATTGTCATAGGAGGAGTGTCATCACAAAGGTTGCATTGGTTATCCAAAGGAAATCTTCCTAGGTCCCGGCCCCCCTCTAGGGTTATCCTGGTAACCTCTCACGATTTCGGCCCCACATGCACACCGGTGCGGAATCGGTTATCTTTCGAGAAGACAAGATAACGATCTTGCCATTCCAGGACTTCCCGACTCATCTCAAGTCTCATACTAGCCCTTGAGCCAATGAGCGAGGCTAAATTATCTGATTAAATATTAAGCTACTCCATCCCTAATAAAGGTTATTTAATTTCCACTTATTAAACTGACTTTCACACGAGTTATCCTGGGACACCTTTGTGTCCCGGCCCTCGTTGAAAGCCACTCCCCTATCGACAACATAATAACATATTTCACAGCCCAAGAGTAGACAATGCACAAAATACGATAACAAATATCAACTATTTTGCAAAGAACAACACATCTCGTTCGTAATAACTAGGTGCTCAAATCCAATCACACAACTCGTTCATAGTAATTGGGTGTTCAAACTAATTCACACATCCCTACAGATGTTAAATACTGAAACCCAAAAAAACGTGCACTACCCAAGAAAAATCTTAAAAAGGGCGAACAAAAGATACAATAACCCTCTCACAATTTTACAATCTCTAGAAGACTTATAATTTTCTCAACAAAAAATATACCCAATGCCCAATACACAATTATAGAAGAATACACAACAATAAGAAGCCACTCAAATAATTAAATAAATGACTATTAGGATTTCCTAAATCCAATAAATCCACAACGAATTAAACCAACTGCTTAACTTCGAGTTTGACAATTACTCATAATATTCAATTCAAATTGCCTGCAAATGTGAATAGAAAATAATACCACTTAAAATAATTTAGGCACTTAAATAATCTAATATTCAGATTTCTTAAATCCAAATTGAATCAATATTTATTTAAATACAAATCAACTTTCACTCTTAAGTCGTTTTATTTTAAGATTTTATTAACCCATGCATTTACATGCTTTTATTAATATATAAATACTTCTGTTTACAAATCATAAGGAAATTAAAACTAATTGTTAATTCAAATTTCACAAACAAATATAAATAGAAATCTTAATCTTTCTAATAAAATTATCTTATTATAAAACACCTACTTGTGCATTGTATGCATTAATTAACGATATAATATTTCTTTTAAATAAATATATATATCTTCTAATTACATAATCTAATTATTATTTTCTAATGTTTATTTTAAA
Organism: Sequoia sempervirens; assembly: GCA_007258455.2. NCBI lineage: Eukaryota > Viridiplantae > Streptophyta > Pinopsida > Cupressales > Cupressaceae > Sequoia > Sequoia sempervirens. Next base: position 568,594,965 of record VDFB02281492.1, on the reverse strand, counting down.
ATATCAAATTGTGCATGTGCATGCACCTATTTAAAAATATATTTAAATATCATAAAATTATATGCAATTTTTCTAATATATACTTTTAAACAAATAAATAAATATATAAATATAAATTAACAATTTTCAGACAACCCTAATCATAAACCCAGTACTTGCGACTTTGATAACTTTTGTTTTCAGATCTAGGTTTCTCTAAAAAATTTACTGAAGGTGTGCAATCAAGTCGTCTAAAACATATAAAAAATTCAGCCCTACCCAGTTCGTAAATTTTGAGTTATGATTAATTTAGTGACGCACTATTTATGTTGTTTTGATTTTTGAATTACCAGAGGTTTTCAATTATTTCAGTTTTGAAGATTTCATTTTCAATCCTACAGAGGTTTTTTAATTCTTCAAATATTTTTATTTGTATTTTCTATTGTTTAAAATCATTCCCTACAAGGATCTAATTCTTCACGGTAATTTATCACTTGCTACAGAAGAACAAATTATGTTTTCACAGGAAGAGGTTTCTAAGTTTTGATTTAAATTCAACAGAGGTTCAATAATTCCACTATAATTTCCTCTTGTATAAATCTATTTCGAATAAACAAATTACACAGAGGATTTAATTGTTTTCTACAGAGGTTTCATTTTCACGGAAATCTTTTAAAAGAAATAAATAAGAACTTCTATAGTATTGAAAAATCATTTCCTAAAACATTTCCAATTTGCATTACAGTAATAAAATAACTTTTTAATTTCAAATTTCACAAAAACAGTAAAGAACCTGTTACAGAAGAATGTTGCCTCAAGAAAATGTTGCCGAGCTTCTCTATAATTTCAATTCTCAATATAGCCAAAGCTTTCTTCAATGCAATTTCCTCCTTCCAGAAGACACAACCAAAAACACAGCCAAGAATTCTACAACAAAATAATTCTAAAAACAATTTCCTCCGAGAGATCCACAATTTTCTTCACCAATTTTCCACAACCCATACAAAACTTTTTTCGTGAAAAAAACTTTTTTTTTTTCATTTTCCCTAATATCTCTTCCAATAATGAATTTCCAACAACCAGATAACAAATTTCTAACTCAAAGTTATTTCAACAAAATATCTTTTCCCTCAACAACCAAAGATATTTTCGAACCACATGCATTTAAATAAAATAAAACAATTTACTAATTGCAACTAATTTAAATATCCTTACTTATTTAATTACCATATTTTTTAATAATAAATTTTATTCAATCAACATAATCAAAATTTATTTATTTATTTATTCTAAAGCCCTCACAACAATAATTCATTTAATTAAAAATTTTAAAATTAAATACACATTTAATTTACTAAATTAATTTTGCACAAGAATAAAATACCTAGAACAACAATGATAAATCTAAGACCAAATTCAAACTGACAACACACTGTACTAGGGTAAAGGTATGACTAGGTAACCCGTTACTATTTCCCAATATTACTGTTGAGTAGTGGACACGTTCAGAACTGTGAAACGAGGTGAAGCTAATGTCTGGTACCTGCAATCCTGCAAACAAGCAAATGTCGCATATGTATACATATAATAAATTATTCACACCGTGAAGAGAGAATCGCGGAAATCACAGGGCACTCACGAGCGAGTGATGCAATGCCATCCTCTTCACCAATACAATCACATCAAGACTGACAAAATTAAAACATCAATAATCAATAAATGAGCATACATCATTATTAATTCAAATAACAACTATGCTAATGTGAAAACATGTTATAAATAAATAATCAGTCACAACATAACAGAAACACATAAAGAAAACATTATCGATCAAAAGATCCAAAATGGAGGGGTGTTACAAATTTAATCAAACATTGTAAAATACAAACCATAAAAATAGGGGTCGTGACATAGGAATAAGGCATTAAGGAGTAGGTGTGTTCACTCAAAGTCGAAGAGATGTTCCATAACAAAGAGTGGGTAGTGCATCTACAAAGGAGTATGTGGAAGAGTTAGTAATAAAGAATATACTATAGGGGTATGTGGAGGATCATCATGGAAAAAACAGGCCCTTAAGTGGCAAAAAATTCAGAAAAATCAGATTTAGGCAACTTGATGTAAAAATTTGAATAATTATCTATATTATTTCAAAAATATTTAAGAATAGAATCTATAGAAAATTGAATGTAGTTTCTAAACTACTAGGTTTTTTTTTTTTTTAAATCTATTTGGTAAAAATTTGAAATTTCAATGGAGTAGTACTTAAATTTTAGGGAAAAATAAGAAGTAGGTGTCTTCCGACCACCTAAATCACAATAAAATGATAATATTTTTTATAATATTTTAGATATAAGTAGAGGACTTATGTCCCAATGTGATGCATATTTTTTATAATTTGTTTCCAAGTAAATAATTAATTATGAATTTTTTATTACAATTTTTAAAAATTATAAAAACATGTATGTCTAACCACCTTAACTTGGTCAAAAATTCATGAAATTAAAAATTATTATTTTTAATCCTATAGTATGTGAAGCATAGAATGTGACACATGTTTCAGATTCAAAAAATGTGATACTGTTTGAAAGTTATAGATATTTTTTAATCAACCTATTAATTAGGACTTTATTCGTAATTCAAATAGAAAATGAATAATAATTATTTATTAAATTCAAAGTAAAGCATAATTTATATTGGTGGAAAGTTGATAATCTCCTTTAAAAACCCTTTTCGTTTCATCAATTTTGGGTAAAAAAAGTCACCAGCCATATACACATCATATCATCACTTTTTGGCCCATCATGATCTTGCACGTACCCATAGGTTCTTCGTGAAAACCAAGGAATATTTCCAATTGAGGAGAAAGGTTAGTAAAGGTATGATAATTCCTAAGAAGAAATAAATAGTTATAACTAAGGTGGTACAATTGAGTGCAAAAAAGGAGCATATTGAGAATGCTACACTGAATATGTTACATTATGTTTAATAAAGGATGGATATATGAATGAAGCTACATGTGGAGCTAGACTAGTTTTGTAGATGATACTAGTGGGAGTGGAAAAATATAGTTAAATGATTTATATCAATGGATGCAGTGAAGGGAATAACTAGGGAGTTGCACAAGAGATGATGCAAGTACATGCAACAAAAATGTCATAGGTTTGTACAACAATAGAGAGTGAGTAGGAAATTGTAAGTCATATGACACAAGTGATGGTAGTGAGAAGAAAATATCCTATAGGTATAAAGGAAAATCAAGAGAAGATACAAACTATTAAAGTAACAAATCAACCTAACTTTATTTTACAAACCATTGATAATTAAAAATAGACAAGATTACCTCAGTGAAAGATAGATGACGACCTTGATTGGAAGGTGTTGATGTCAAAGTCCCAATATTAACACATTCAACATCCTTGATGTGAGTTATAATATTACCATTCATATAAGGTTTAATTATTCAAATTTACTATATTTATTATTTTTAATTAGTTGCACACCTATGGACTCGACATTGTCATCTAATCAACAAGTGGAGGGCCGCCAGACATAGTGTGAACACAATGACCCTAAAATTTTATTATAACCGATATAGTAATTTAGTTAATCTTATATTTCAAAATGAAATTTAATAATTTAAATTTGAACTTTTTGAAATTTAGCTAACTTTCAATGCCATATGTTTCATTCAAAAAATCATCTTTCATGACCATCGATCCATTATAAATGTATACTAGCCACATGCATCCTCATCATCCTCATGTCCATAAACATAAAATTATAGACCCGTAGTTTTTGCATAAGTGAGGTGAATGTTGAGGCCTAAAAGACGCACCCACATCACCCTATTCTAGATGAATAGTGTGTTGTATAAGGGTTTGAGTAAACGAGCTAATGGAATCTAGAGCCTCCACCTCAATACCCTCATTCACAATTGAAGGAATAGTGATAAGCTCAAAATTCAATTTAGCCAAGGGTCTCAATGCCTAGTTTTGGGCGCTTTTTTCCCCCACTTTGTCCTATGTGGAGCCCCACCTCTAACACAAAACTTTTTCATATCAAAATAATTAGGGATCTCATTGAGGATAAACTCACAATAGAGTTTCCTCAAAAAGTATTGTTGGACCTCATTTTTATTACATGGAGAATGGCCAAAAACCATCCACCACCTATCCCAAAAATCATTCCTTATCCCTTGGTGGTGGCACCAATGGAAAGGGAACCTCCTGCAAGTGTCATGTAAAGGTGTATTGGCTCATGGGTTAGTGAAAAATACACATAATTCAAATTTCAAAAAAAAAAAAAATGTTTAATTTGGTCATAAGATAATTTATCTGCATAAAATTTTATTTGTTCATTCCTCTTGTTTGACCAAGTGTTTATTTGGCCACTTGCAAATATAATTTGAGAGATGATGGATTCTATTGAGGTTGTAATGGTAGACTTATAGGAGTTGGTTTCTCCTAGATCTCTCAACCTTTCAATTATTTCCTCAAGCTCTCTCTTATTATTTTCTATTTGACCTATTATATTTTCTTGAGTCCTTGGAGGATGGTGAGGCATTATTGGAGGGGTTTGTTGTGGTTGTTCTTTCAGAGGTTTTGATGATGAGAAAAATCAATATTTTTATCAACAGGTGGTACATTATCAACTCTTTAAAATTAAAAAATATCCACTCAAAAAACTAATTCAATCTATCTATTTAATCAAATGTTTACACTAAAAAACTAAAAAAAATTACCTCTTTGACCTCAACGATGTTGTGGTGGAATTTTGGTGATGATTTGGTGGAAAAACAATGATGAAAGACCTCTCCCACAATATGATCATGCTTCAAACTAGTTGTATACCACAACTTGGTTGAGGGAAAGAGTGAAAATGAAGTTTTGATGTTGATTTTTATTTTTATCATTAACAACCATAACATTCTTATGTTATGTTTTCTAGGAGGCCAAAAAGTGGAGTGCCCAATTTTTGGTCCCCTATATTTGTGCGCACGCCCCACAAATCAAATATTTGTAACCATCAATTTGTCTCCTTTGAGATTGTTGAGGGTTCTTGTTTACTCATTATACATGCTAAAAATTACTTTGATTAAACTACACAATGATAAAAACATTGGGTAATGGAATTTTTCCAAAATCACAACCTCATATATTGGATATAAGGCAATCTGCATTGCTTCTTATATGATAATTTTTGAAAAAATCCCATCTATACATGGGAATTACCATATTTTTAATTGATTCGGCTTTATCCTAGATTTTATCATATAAAATCCCAATTCCTCAGGTGTGTCTTGCTATTTTAGAGGAGTGAAGAAGTAAGTTTAATAAGTCTTGCTCAAGCCCTCATCTGGTTTTTCCACTCTAAGGGTTACCTTGAGTCATATTAGCATTTTGAATGCTGATAAAAAATTCTAGAAAAATGAATTAGGCTCTAAACCAAGCAATAAAACCTTAGAAAACTAAAACCCTAATAGTTTGAAAGCCCTTTTTCTATTTCATAGATAAGAATCAAAATACTCATTTTGTTGTACTAGAAAACACTAACTTTGAAGCAAATCAAAGATGTCACCACATCTTTTCTTTGCTTCACACATTTCTTCACCTAATAGATTGAGAATGATAGTTCAATTGTTGAATATTACAATATTTTAAGAAGTAGAAAAGATTCATCACTTCGGGTAGTAAATGTTCATACAAGTGAAACCAAATAGTTTCTCACTAGTTGTTCACAAGTTCAAACATGGACCATTGATTTGATGAGAGTGTAGAGATCAATGATTAGCACATATTTTTCCTTTAGTACATAGATGTTCAAAAAAGTCACCAAAAAAGTTGCATTATGAAGAAAGGATGTGCTACAATAGGAAAATGACACCTACTGAGCAAATATTTTATTTATCATTTTAGCATAGCCCATATTCCATGCATGATTGTCATAGAAGCCATGTGCCTTCTCAACACAACAATACAACTCAAGTACCAATGCCTTATGATAAATTCACACTATGAAGATAAGGTGTTCTACAATAGGAATGTTTCATCTATCTTATAGGGCCCATAGACTCATCTTCATTAGAAAGAGGAAAAATAGGGATGATATTTTGTTACCACAGTGCAAGAGTGTAAGTTTACTAGTTGACACCCAAAGGGAAGTTGCATTACAAAGGGTGGATGCATTGCTATCACAAATGGACATGTGGACATGTGTTGGGATTGCCAATTGAGCCGTCTTTGACAAGTGAGTAGACATGAATTTAGGCACATGAGAAAAATAATTAATCGGTAACATGGAATGGGGGTCGGTTAAACAATGATGACAAAGGAGGAGATTGTTGGAGATTGTTGCAGTGTTGTCATTGATGTCAACAGAGAGATTGTGGCACTATGTTGTCTTTAGTGTTGTCATTGATGTCAACCTATGTCAACCTCTAGTGTGGTGTTGATCAGGTGCTATATAAGGGGAGATTTTTGGTGTTGCAAATGGGGAGATTATTTCAATCTCTAATGTAGTCATTTTGAGAAGGAGATGTGGTGTTTTTGGTGTTGTTGATGCAACTAGTTCACTTGGTTTCCAAGTTCTTTTGAGAAAAAAATGAATAAGATAGTGTATAGGGTAATAGAGTTGTGTTCTATGTTGTGCTACACATTTCTTCATGGTTGAAGATGTGCTTTTATGGTTTGGATGAGATGATCAAAGGTATTATATCCATAGTTTTAGTTTTTATATCATGCAGTAGAGGAAGATATGTTTGACAATGTGCAAAACTATGAAGGTTGTCTGGGAGAAATGGAATTTCTCTACATTTCTCTGCATTGAGGCTTCTTGTCTTATAGATTTTGGAATGTGCTAATATTGTTTGTATCTACCTTCCCTTGGTGTTTTGTGTGTTCAGATGTTCTACAAGGTTGGTTAGTGTGATGCATGTCTGTGGCAGTGTGGCTAGTAGCACAAGATGATGGTATTCTCTATTGCAGGTGGTTGTGATAGTATTTCTAAATACTCTGATGGTGTTGGAATATTTTGGGATGTTGTGGAGTGTTTCTATGTGGTTTGTATATTGTTTATGGACCTAGAGAGGCATGTATGTGGCCGCTTGTTTATGTTAGTATAGGTTTGGTTGACCTGGCATGCTGGCTGATTGGATTAAATTGTGGGCTAAATTTATCCTTGTAATTCTATCTTTTATTAACAAATAGGTTTGGACTAATCTTTGGGAATTTCGCAATAGTTTCCTCAGATTATCCTTCGAGTATCAATCTGGGGGTGTAATATTGTGAACAGTGTTGTGGCAATCTACCTAAGGGCTGAAACTAATGAACTAAGGGGGGACGAATGTATCTAAGAATTTAAAACACACTTTTCAATCTAAAATTCAAAAGCACACTTCTTCAAATCATAAACGAATGAAATTATTTCTTGAATTATTACCTATCTACCTCATCCAACCTATCTAGTTTTTATTAAACTTGAATAACAAAAAAAAAAAAATATTATGGTATACACTCTTTAGTATAAATATTAACAACCATTACAATAGTAAAAGAAAGAATTCAGTTACCAAAGAAGTATTGAAATAGTGTAGGCGACAGGAAGTTTAATTGTGATGGGAGGTTGGAGTGCGATAGGAAGATGAAATGTGACAGGAGGATTGGATACAATAGTAGAGAGACGAGAAGAGAATGGAATGCGATAGGAAGCTTTACAAAATGAAACACAACATAATCTGAAATGGGAAACACAACGATTAACTTGCAACAAAAACACACTCCTTGCTCCCTAGATCACAATTACATTCCACAGAGAATTCATTGTAATTATTTTAGTATCAAATTAATCACAAGATGTATTATCAATAATCTTTAAACTTGAACAGAGATTAAACTGAATCACAACATGCCTGACAAGCATACATTCAACAGAAATGAAATTGCATGAAATACAAAAGCTCTATGCTAATAAAGCATAAAACGATCTCACCAAGCTTCCCAAGAGAGGGCCCTTCCTCTGGTTCATGAGGTGAGTAGAAAAGATCTAGTTACTCTAACTCAAACCACAAATAATTGATCAATCATTCATGAATGAAATGATATTTTTTTAATCTTCTCAATTTTGTATATATTTTATCTATCATTTTTATACCATAGCACACATATATATATGTCCAGTCTTTCAAAGTATCACAAGACAAAACAAAAAGAGTGTTGTAGTTTGTTATGGCCGATGGCCAACAAACTGGATGATTATAGTTCTTTGGTTGGCCGCAGGCCACAAACCCAAAACAGTTACAAAACAACTAGTTTGAAATAAGATATAAAAAAAAAAAAGTGGGTAGACTTTCATCACATGTAGCCCACATTTCCCATCTTATGCCTTTCAAGATTTGTTGTTCATAGAGTCAGTTCCTTCTTCACATTTAGTTCCTATAGAAAACCATCCAAAATACATCATTACCTCAACAATTTCAGCATTCTGAAAGCATTCTCTCCTCTTTGAAAACATATCAAATATTATTTATTTCCCTAACAATTAATGGAAAGAAGAACTTAGGAGAAAGGAAAAATGGGAATGAAATGAGTGAAAAAGGACATAAAAATTGAACACATTTGGCACCCATCTTTAGGAATTTGCATGTCCTCATGCAACCGATGAATGCAATCTAGGTGAATGAATTGTGCTAGTAGTAGCTGCATCCAAGCTGCATTGTAGTTCCCTAGAAGACTCAGGTCCCTGGCATAACCCCATGTTTCCTTCATCAATTTATTTCCTCTATTGTGTACTATGTGTAACAAATCCCTGTAGTTTTTCTTTTTGTAACTATGGGAAAAATCTAGGTTAGCATATTATAAGCTAAATAAACTAAAACTCAAAGAAATATTGAAGAACATGGGAGGAAATAACTTGAAAACAAGAAAGATATCACCTTAATTCTTCAACCTCCATGAATGACCTCCATTACACCTTCTCTATTTGTTGTAATATGAAGTTTTCCCTCAAATTTTGAGTGAGCAATCTATTGACTATGCCAAGACCAAAGCAAAATGTTGAAAGATTTGATATGAAATGCTAAACTATGCAACTATGCAACTAGTAAGCAAAGACTAAAGTATGCCTAAAGTATGTCATAATGCCAAGAGAGATGAAGTATGCCTAAAACAAGATTGCATGAGATGACAAATGAGAGAAAAATTGTCATTTTATAGAAAATGCAATTTTGGATGAATGGCCAAGATTGGAAGTTGACAAATGCCCTAGAATCAATGGACAAGATTCAATAAGACAACCCACAATTAAGGTTAGGGAAACATTAGGTCAAATTCAAAATGAGTGGACAAGATTCAATTTGAGAAAATCAAATCAAGGGTTGACAATGCATGTAACAAGGAGATAAGATTGGCACAAAAAAAGAGGTGGCTAGAAAATCAAATAATAATGGAAATTACTTGATTTTTGGAGGAAAAAGACTATTTTGAATTAAAAATTAATTTAATTCAAAAGGTGGGGTCACATGATAGTAAATAATTAATTTGAATTATTTACTAAAAGAGGGAAAAATAGAAAGTGGGACAATTTAAATAAATGATTTTATTTAAATTTAGAGGAAAAGTCAAATAAGACAATTAAATAATTAATGATAATTATTTATTAGGGAAGGTGACCAATAATTAAATAAATTAAGAAATTTATTTAATTATGAGAAGATATTAGACATTAATGACGTATTTAAATAAAATAAAATAGAATTTACTTAAGAAGAATTAGTGGACAAAGATAATTAAATAAATTAAGAAAATTATTTAATTATAGAGAGACATTAGACAATTAGTGATGTATTTAAATAAATAATTAAATAATCAAGAGGAACAAAAGACATGAATTAATTAAATAATTATCAATTATTTAATTAATAGTTGCAAGTGGACCAAATGACATAATTAAATATTTTAATTATGCTAGGACGAAAGTGGTGAAAATAGAGCTTACAGGCCTAGGTCATTTTTATGTGTCTACATTTTTCCCCTCTTTGTCATAATGCAACTTGTTGCATTGTGGCAAAGAAAATTCAGTCAAAAACATGCCCCAGCAAAGGTATGAAGTATCAATGTCCCCTTGGAAAAAAATTCAAATTTTGGGCCAGTGACAGAAAAATTTGGAAAGTGTCCAGACAAGTTAATTTGATGACCAGAAAAGCGATGGCATAGACGGTTTCATATTTCAAGGAGTTTAAGGCAGTCAAAAGGTCGGTCAAAGTCAGTCAAAAGAGCCTCTAGTAATAAAAGGTTGAAAAATCCCACTTTGACCCTATAAATAGGTTGAAAATGGGGTAAAAGTCAACTCATTTTCACATTCATAATTGCAAATTTGGAGAGCTCAGAGCGAGGAGAGCAGATGCAAGGATAGTGATTCCAGTGACTAAGCACCGTGGGGAGATTGTCAAGACATAAAGACAGCCAGAGGGCGCGGACCCGCTGGTGAGTAGCTCGGACCCACTTTGTCATTTTGTGATTTTTCACACATTTCTAGGGTTTTAGGGTAGTTAGGCGAATGCACCACAATGCATAGGCATGTGCGTAAGCTACATTTGAAGTTGCATTCAATGCATTTGATGTGTCACGACATAACTACCAAGGGTCCGCAAGGCAAGTCTACTAGGTGTAATGCCTTTGTGGAAAAATGATATGCATTTGCCAAGTCGCGCTGCAAATGATAGGCATGATGCCACATTCGAAAGATTGTGATGAATTTGTTTCCTCGGGTGACGCATTTGAATGAAATGATGCATTTGACAAAAACAATGACGTAAGTGCTAGATTGAGATGCAAACGCGGGCAGGAATGACGCAAATTCTAGATTGAGATGCAATTGTAGTAATGAGTGACACAACTACCTAAGTGTGATGCAAGTGAAGTCAATGCGATGCATTTGACTTTGACCAAGGCTGACTTTGTTGAGGCTTAAATTTCTAAATAACTCTGAGCAGATAGACAATATGAATGATTTACAATAATGTGCTAATTCTTGCTTATGTCTATGTAGAGACAATTAGCACCAATCTATACATGGGAGAGCAAACCATCAACATATGGGTTTTGGGACTAGCTTCGAGATAGGGAGAGATGGCTACTGATGCGATTGGGTATGTACTACATTGCCTATATGCCCATTGTTCGGGAAAATAGGGGACTATTGACTGTACTTTGTGAGAGATGGCATTCAGAGACATGTTCCTTTTATTTGCTAATAGTAGAGGCTATAATGACTCTCGAGGATTGTATCAGATCCTATGCTTGTCGATCTGAGGGGAGCGGGTTGTGTATGATCCACACCAAGGACTGCAAACATTTACAGGCTTCTATGAGGACAAGACTGGTGCAAGACTATGGATAAAGGGTTATAAGATTCATTGGGAGTTCATGGCAGAGCACTACCCTCAATGGGATGCCATGTTAATGACACTGATTGTAGGAGTACTGATACCAGACCGGTGAGGACATGGATTTCCTATCAGATGGGGTGATGTGTTGGTGAGGATGTAGTGAGACTAGACTATATATGCATGGGGACCTTTCCTTCTAGAGATGTTGTACCATCAACTTCATGAGGTTGCATACAGGGGAGCACAGAGCATCAGCTACGACACAACACTTCTTATGATCTAGGCTTGGGATTATGTTGTTGTCTTCTGTCCACCAATTCAGAGGCCACAATTGGCATATGGTATGTCATATGTGTATTATTATGTTGTTGCCCTACAACAGACCCGGGTGGGAGAGACAGGCTGGTGGCGACACATGATAGACACGATGGTGTCATTCATTTGGAGGCCATACAAGGATTATGGTCAATGGGATGACGAGGCTGAGCATTTGACTTTTTGTAGACAGTTTAGATATTTGATTGGGGGCACTGTATAGATCCAGCTCATCATTGAGATGTACCTACCACAATGGGTGCTTTGATAGTTTGGTGAGCAGCAGGGCATACCTATGGGTACTGAAGAGTATGCCAAATCATCATAGGAGCCGATGTGGGGGCCCACCATTTCAGTGCCATTTATTGAGCAAAAAATAGAAAGTTTAGTGGCATAGCAGTGGGGATGGAGCAGAGGGACTGCTGATCCAAGGACGACAACAAATTTTGACTTGTGGTGGAAGACACACCGTCCAGTGCCATTGACAGATCCTGATAGGCCAGCACTAGTGGATCACAGATCAGTGATACCACGAGTACGACGAGGTGGTAGGGTAGGTAGGGATGGAGGCAGGGACAGAGGCATAGGTTGGGAGAAGGATGAAGGCATAAGGAGAGGGAGAGGAGATAACAGAGGAAACGAAGATGATGGTGGAGATGGTAGGAGGCAGAGATGAGGAGGCGATGGAGGGAGACAAGGGAGGAGAGTGAGGCAATGGTTGGAGAGAGTGCCCTTGGTACCGATCCTCGAGGTAGTAGAGGAGGAGGAGAGAGAGGAGGCAATGAGTCAGGAGGGAGAGGGACAACCAGATGTTGTGCTCAATGTTGGGGTTGGTCAAGAGGAGGGGAGACAGGAGATGGAGAGGCCAGAGGAGGAGGGACTGTCACAGATGGAGGTCAGGCAGGAGGGGGAGATGGAGGTAGAGATGTTGAGGGAGGAGGGGGTCGACGAAGGTGAGGACATGGGGGATGAGGAGGATACAGGGGATGATGAGGACGCCATAGATGACGCAGAGCGGCTGCTGAGGTAGCAAATGGCAGAGGGGGAGGACAACATGCTGATAGGACCAACACTACCACATGATGCGATTGTAGATCAAAGAGTGGTTGATCTATAGAGGAGGATTGATGAGACGACTGGATAGATCACATCCCTATGAGTAGAGCTCAAGGTTACATGGGTTGAGAGGGATTAGGCAGATATCAGGCAACATGATGTGGAGAGTTGGTGTTCAGGATTTGCAAAGTTGTGTGTCAGGCTAGTCAGGGATGTGGTGAAGGAGTTGGCCAAAGTTAGTGAGAGCAGAGGATTGTATAGGATGCTATATGAGCTGGTAGTGCCAGTTGATCAAAGGGAGCCTGGGTTATCTTGGTCATACAGCAGGACAGGTTCAGGATCAGAGAGCAGCAACAGGTCCCACAGTAGCCGTAGCCAGAGCAGTGTGGGTGGTTCCACCTCATCAGGGCACAGGTCTCACCATTCCCATAGTCACTGCTCAAGGCATAGGTCCAGCCACAATCATGGTTCCACTAGGTTAGGTCACAGGTCAGTGCACAGTCATCCTCTGGTTATAGATCCATTGGCTTCTCAGACGCAGGTAGTAGTGACAATATATGGCATTAGTTTCACTCATAGAGCATTGATCACTCAGGTCTTCTCCTCGAGGGGACGAGGAGAGCACAACATAGGGAATTGGACATTTTTATTTTTACATCATTTTATAAACATTCATGTTATGACACCTTATATGTTGACTATCGAGCCTGCGAGCTCTATTTTTGAGATATCTCATGACTCTATCCTGCGACATTATATATTTTTGAGATTATATATATGCGATGTAGTTTTGATGGAGCCTATATGCTTTATTTTATGTGATGATGCATTGTGTGTTGACTATGCTTATGATGTATGCTTATCTGATGATGATTATGATGATGTAGTTATGATGCCTATGTGATGTGATTTATGCATTTATGATTCCTATGATGATGTTTTGTATATGCTATGCCATGTATGCATTTTATGATATTGAATTATGATGAGATTCCATGATGATATGATGGTTACTTATGCTTTATATTCCATGATGATGTTATGTTCTAATGATGATGTTATGGATGTATAATTTATGATTATAATGGATTCCATGTTTATGTATGTTGATGTATGACTATGTATGTATGGAAAATGAAATCTTATGATGTGATATATGTGTTTTAATGACATGAATGATGTATGAACCTACATGTTATGTGAATGTGTAAAGACCTAATGCAATTCCTATATGATCATGTATGCACTTATGTTTTTGTATGTCACGGGATATCATCATGAGATAGACGGGATGAGATGACAAGACAAAAGGAGGTGAATGTTAGTACAGAGACCAAATTCTTCAACATATTACCACATGACTTAACAATTATTGCGCTTAATCATCATTGGGAAGATTATTATAATGGCGAAAACACACCATGATATCACATAGATCAAGGTGTGCAAGGTTGAACCATCACATGAGATAAGAAGTCACAAACAAGGATGATCATGACTCATACTAAGAGCGTGATTTCCCCAATCTTTTTGTCATAACCAACCACAAGCATAAAAAGATGATAAAGACAATAAAGACAAGTCATGAAACATCATTGCTCCTCTAAATCCTATTATCAGGACATCCTCGAGGAATTAGCAACATGAATTTCTGAAAAAGACAAGACAAGTGCACCATCATGAAAGATCACTACTTCTCTAAATCATGTTGTCAAGACATCCCTGAGAAACTAGTAACACGACAGTCTGAAAAGATAAGACAACTGAATCATCACGAAATGTCATTGCTTCTCTAAATCCTGTTGTCAGGACATCGCAGAGAAACTAGTAACATGATGAAAGATCAAAGGACAAAATGCCAAGATAGTGTTTTCCAAATGTTTGCCAAGTGTTTATGAATGTCAAATGTTTTAAATGTCAAGATGTCAGGTGTCCAAGTGTCGAGATGCCAGGTGTTGTCAATTGTCAAGATGTCAGGTGTCAAGGTTTGACAATGCTGAGATGATGAATGCCAAATTTTTCCCAATTCAGGAAGGACACATCCTGAATAATGTTGATGTCGAGAGGATCAATCCTCAAATGTCAAGAGGATCCCTCAAAATGCCAGATGACAATGACGATTCCTAGGAAACACACATCCTAAGGCATAAATGACAGAGACTGTTCTTCAAAAGGACACATCTAAAGGATAACCAAGAGTTGATGGTTTGACTAGTTGTGACAATTTGACTTGTTTTGATTGAAGTTGACATAGTTTGACTACATGCCACCATTGACATGCTGATGTGATTGACATGTTGATTAAATGATTGCCATAATTTGTTTTAGAAGTTTGTCTATTTTGAAATGACCTATTTGACTTGAAGATTTTCGATGTGTGTGCTAGTGCAGTGCCATGAACACTAATGGACTGACCTAGTGCAACCTTGAGGGCTCATCGACAGATGGGCTTGCCTACATCATACACTCAAAGACCTCATAGTTTGACACAACCAATGACTTTGTCGCAATGACAAAAGATTCAGTCATGATTTTAATTTTGACAAACCTAAAAGGACTGACCTAATCTCTCAAGGGCTCAAAGACGAGCCTTGCCTATGTAGAAAATGCACAGAGACAATGTAGTTCGACAAATGATAAAGACATGAATGACATGACGAAATGTGACTCTGTTTTTAGGATTTTAAAGTGATATTTGGATGTTTTTGTGTTTTTGCCATTTTTTTATTTTTTATTTTTTATTTTTTGAATTTCTTTAGGAGGTTTTTCGATTTTTAGGTTTTTTTTTCAGGATATTTTTATGATTTTTTTGTCTTTTTTAAGGACTTTTTATTATTTTTATGTCTTTTTTTAGGACTTTTTATGATTTTTTTTATCTTTTTTGAGGACTTTTTTTATGATTTTTATGATTTTTTCAGGATTTTTCGATTGACAGGACCATGTGCGATACCCACTATAGTCAAGTGATAAGGAATTTCCCCTAGTCAGGTCCAAGACTAGCCAAATTTGAAGGATGTGAAAAGGACATGCATGGGGTGACAAATGGACAGTGTGTAGGACTTGATGTCAATCATTTGTCAACCATGAAATGGATGATGGTGTCAGAAAAGTGGGTGTTTATTATGGAGTAAGGTAGATAGAGTGACAATAAGATGGAAGAGCAATGACTGACTACACATGGTGCCTGTTTGCCAAGTTTTTACCATGGTAATTATCCAAAGCGCCTGTTTGCCAGGTTTTCACTATTGGACGGATTAATTCTCTTTACTATTTTTGTCATTTTATTTTTTTGGTGTCACCAAGATGCTTTTTTGCCAAGTTTTCCTCAGGCTGATGATTTTTTTATATTTTTTTAATTTCTTTTTGTATTTTTAAGGTTTTCATCCAAAATTTCTTATGCTTATGCATAGAACTTCTGAAGATGTAGACTGTTGATAGGCTTTGTTAGTTATTTTCCATTTGGAGTAGCTAGTTGATATGCTCCAGAACCAAAAGAGGATGTGATGATGTAAGGACCCAACCAATTTGGTTCGAAATTGCTAGGTTTTTCTCTTTCAGATTGATTCTTAGGATTTTGCATTAGGACTAGGTCGCCAATGTCAAACTTTCTAACCATTACTTTCTTATTATAACTGCAACAAAGATGATTTTGATATGCCTATAATTGATTCAGGGCATTATGTCTTCTTTCATCTAGCAACTCTAGCTCATGCAATCATGATTGTCTATACTCCTCATCATCAATCATACCCTTCATGGATACTCACAAGAATGGAATTTCAACCTCAATGAGCAAGATGGCTTCGGCTCCAAAGACCAGGGAAAATGGAGTGGAACTTGTAGGTGTGTGGATGCTGGTGCAGTAGGCCCATAGAGCGGGGTTGAGTTGGATGTGTCAGTCATGGCCAACATCATTAACTTCCTTCTTAATAATTTTGATTATTGTCTTATTGGATGCCTCAACTTGATGGTTTCCTTATGGGTAGTATGGTGTGGAGAAATGGTGTTGAATTTGGAAGCGTTTAGATAACTCATGAACATCTTGATTTTTGAAAGGACACCCATTGTCTATGATGATGGACTATGGAATACCATACTGGAAAATGATGTAATTGAGGATCAATCTGGAAATTTGTTTGTCAGTTATGTATGTAAGGGGGATGGCTTCGATCCACTTAGTGAAGTACTTAGTGGCGGTGATAATGAATTTGTGGCTATTGTATGAGGTAAGATGTATTTTTCCCATGAGGTCGAGTCCCCATTGTGTGAAGGGCCAAGGAGAAGTAATCAGTCAAAGTTCCTGCACTGGTGCATGAATCAAATCACTATGTATCTAACATTCGTGACACATTCTGACAAATTCAAGTGCATCTTTCTCAATGGTCAGCCAGTAATACCCAAGTCTCGTTATCTTTTTGGCTAAATTAGGGCCACACGAATGGGATCCGCATATACCCTCATGTACTTCTTGTAAGGTCGTTCGTGCTTCATCAGTGTTGAGACATCGAAGAAGGGTGTTTTTGAAGCTACAACAATAAAGGGTGTCACTGACGATGGTATATTGAGCGGTTTTTTGGATAAAGGATTTTCGTTGGTTATTGGACAAGTTGGGGGGAAGGGTTTGGGACTTGAGATAGTCATAAATGTCTTGATACCATGGAGAATTGGGACCAACAAGCTTGCAAACCATCTCTGATTCTAGTATTTTATATGTAGGAACCAAGAGTTGTTCTACCAAGAATTCAAATTGAGGCACATTACTTGGAATGTCTAGGAGTGAGCCAATTGCGGCCATTGTGTCTACTACCTTGTTTTGTGTTCTCAAAACTTGCTTAAAATTCACCATGTGAAAATATGTCTCAAAGTTGTCAACCATTCATTTGTAAGGCATTAATTTCTCATCCTTAGTGTCATAGTCATCATTGACTTGGTTAATTGCCAACTGAGAATCTCCATAGACATGAAGTGTTTTAATTTTCCATTTGATGGCCATTCTGAGTCCCATGACAAGTGCCTCATATTTCACAATATTATTTGTACATGGAAAAGCAATGCAGAAATAATTAGGGATGAAATCTCCTTGTGGAGTGATAAACAATATTCCTACTCCTGAGCCATGATTGGTATGGGATCTATAAAAATATAGTGTCCAAGGTGACTTAGGTTTTGTATGAAATATTGACTCATCTGGAAAGTTTGTTACTAGTGCATGATCGCCTTGTATAGGTGCATCTGCTAGTTGGTGTTCTATCACCTATCCTTTTATAACCTTTTGTTCCACATACTGAATATCATACTCACTCAAGATCATGACCCACTTTTCCAGATGACAACGTAAATGTTGCACGACTGAGGAGATATTTTAGGGGATCAATCTTTGCTACTAGGTGTGTCTGGTGATTCAGCGTGTAGTTTCTTAATTTCTAAGTAGCAAAGACTACTACAAGACAAGCATGCTCAATGGATGTATAGTTTAGCTCATATCCGACCAATGTCCGACTAATGTTGCATATTTCCATCTCCTTCTCATCATGGTCATTGTGTACTAGTAATGCCCCCAGTGCTGAAGTTATTACATAAATGTATAGAATCAAAGGTTTCCCTTTGATTGGTGGCATTAAAACTGGTGGTGACAATAGATAATCTTTTATTTGTTGGAAGGCCTCTTGACATCTGTTTATCCATACAAAAGGGATAATTTTGCATAGGAGATATTGAAATGGTTGACACTTGTCGGCCAATTGTGCTATGAATCGTCTAATAGATTGTAACCTGCCTTGTAATGTCCTGAGTTCACTTATTCCTTTTGGAGGAGGCATGTCTAATATTGCTTTCACTTTGGAAAGATTGACTTCAATGCCTCTACGAGAAACAATGTACCCCAAAATTTTGTTTGATGTTACACCAAAGACACATTTCTTTAGATTCAAGCGAACCTTGTATTCTTCCAGTCTCTTGAAGATTTTGTCTAACATACTCAAGTGATCTTTTCGTGTCAAAGACTTTTCCGAAAAAAATATTACATAATCTTCCATTATCTTGTGCATCATTTCATGGAATATCATTGTCATAGCTCTTTGATATGTGGCACCTGCATTCTTGAGACCAAAAGGCATGACATTCCAACAGTATGTACCCCAAGGACATGTGAATGTTGTTTTATGCTAATCTTCAGGGGTAATACGAATTTGATTATAACCCAAGAAACTGTCCATGAGGGACAACATCTCATATTATGTCGTAAGGTCCACTATGATGTTGATGTTTGGCAAGGGAAAGTCATCCTTTGGACATGCTTTATTCAAGTCCCAAAAATCTGTGCAAATGTGGATTTGACCGTTTGGATTTGTGATTAGTACAAGATTTGATATTCATTTAGCATAATCTATGGATCGTATGAATCCCACGTCTAGCAATTTCTTAAGTTTTGCTTTGACTAAAAAGGCGATCTGTGGGTGCATCTTTCACATCTTTTGTTTCACTAGCTTAGTGTCTGGAAATAATGGAAAATGGTGCAAGACAAGTTATGGATCCAACCCAGGCATATTGGCATAGGACCATGCAAAGTCAATTTTACACTCTAAAAAGAACTTGTGGAATTCCAATTTTTCTTCTTCTTTCAAAGATGTCGTGAAGAGGACCATCTTAGGATCTTCTACTATAGATATGTTTACTTCCATAGTGTCCTCTATGATCATTACCAATTTTTCTTGAGTTGCAGGGAGAAATTCCAGTTCTCCATCCTTAGGCACCTTGAAGAGGTTTTCACCTTCAAATACATCCTTTATTTTTACTTTTTTTTATCATCGGAAGGTTCCTTTCAGTTTTCACCTAAAGACATGTCATTTTTTTAATTTTTTTTTCATTTTGCGACTAGAGGACAAAGCAGCCTCCCCAAAGTAAGCTGCACATCTAGGTCAATGGAAAATCTAGCCTTGTGGTCTCCAAATGGTATGCCCTCATGAAGTTACATAAATTCTACAATGGCCTCATCATTCTGAAATATGCCCATAATAAGCGGGCCTTGTTTAACCCAATCAATTAGTTGCAGGTAGACTAAGGAGATACCATCACCAGTGTTGGTGAATGGTGGGGAGGATACGTAAAGCATGCAGATGGATTCAAATAAATTGAAGATGAAGATGTCATCATCCAATTCCCAATCAAACTTTATCCAATATTCTCCTTCACTTGTTTCATACTCATTGGAAAAGTAGGGGACAAAGGGATTGGAGTCATGGTCGGCAGTGTCATGTGGTGATTCAGATGAATCTGACTAACGGTCATTAGGTTCAGACGGTTGGACAGGTATGTCAGGATGAGGGTTAATAGGATCATAAGAGGATTCTGGCTTGTCATTATTCTAAGGATGAAAGAGTCTATCCCAGTCTTCTCTTTTCTTTGGGATTTTGGGGTTGTCGTTATTTTGTGTCAAATCGATCTTAAACATATGCTAGAATCTTTGTTCAGAGGTAAGTTCTCCAAGTTCAAGGAAAAAATAATCAATACAATAGTCGCTTAGGCATTGTTGTAAGCCAAATTCCCACTCATGGAAGTCAATTTCGGTAAGGGATTCCTCAATAGTCTCGACACTTTCTGAAGCATTCACGCTCTCACTCGAAAGTACATTGGTACTTTGATCTCTAGTTTCAAGTGTACCTAACCCTAACCCAAGATTTTTTGGTCTTTCGAAAGGCATTAAAGGTTCTCGCATCCCTATTTTATTCTTGCCAAGGCCACTAGTACCATCATAGACTTTTTCCTTCATTATACCATAGTCTTTGCCTCATATTTGGACTGGTAGTGGGGTTGGATTCTCTGGGTCTCTATAAATACAAGATAATATGTCTTCGAGGTCTTCTTTGTTCATGTCACCCCATTTTATGAATGTCATTGTAGGAGGAACCTTGAAAATATCTTTAGGATCCATTCTAAAACAAGGTCACCCATAAGCCTTAGGAGACTTGGGTATTTTGGTGATGCAGTATGTTGTGTGCAATATAAATTCTCCACAACCTAAGTCTTGGATCTTGATACTTGGATCAGCCTTTGGGACAGTGGAAGTGGATGAAGTGGTAGATGTCAAAGAAGTGGACATGGTTGTGGAAGGCTTAGTGAGTGTGGATGGGTCAATGAATTTCGAAGAAGAGGAAGTCAAAGCTTCACGGTTAATGGGAACTTGATGTTCTAAAATACCCCTTAGATTGGTACAATATTGAAAGGGATCAGGGTCTCCATATATGGTGACTTCGGTGTCGTCAAAGGGAAACTTTAGGCATTGGTGATACGTAGAAAAAATCACTTTTAAGGTGTGAATCCAAGTTCGACCAAGCAAGATGTTATAGGGTAATTCAAGATCTAGGACTTGGCATGTTGTGTCTACAATGACCGGCCCAACTCTGATAGGAAGAGTGATAACACCTCGAGAGGAACATTCTTCATCATCCAATGCCTTTATGACAATGATCTTTGTAGCATCTATGTAAGCATCAAAAAATCCTAGAGCCTTAACCAATTTTAAGGAATAGATGTTCAGTCCTGCTCCACCATCTTCTAAAACTCGTTTGAACTTATGTTTAAGGATAAATACTTCAATGTGTAAGGCCTGTTATGATTGGACTTTGGTGATGAATAATCTTGGTCTAAAAATATTATGTGATGGGGTGTAGTGAGGTATCCTACCATGGCCTCAAATTGGTTGGCATCAATAGCCTTTGGGATAGAAGACTCTTGCAAGGTTTTGTCAAGTATATATAGCCTTATGTGTGGGAGAAATGTGTAGCAGCTCGAGCATGGAAATATGTGTGAGGCTTTTGCCTAGTTGATCGATAAGGTTAAACTGACTCTTAGGTTGCGACTACCTTTTGGATGATCCTGATTGTTATTGCCTAGTGGATGGACCGGGTATTGTGATTTTCGGCTGTTTGGAGGGGGGAAGGACTAGCTATGGTGACTTTTCCACCATGGGTAGTGACATTGCATTCAGGTGCTCTTTTGATGATGATGGTATTGACGTATTCATTAGCAGCTCATAAGTGATTAATAATGGGTCCACCGAAATAATCAAAGGAAGTGGGAGCATAATTGGCTCAATTATTCTTAGTCTTAGGACCTGACATTGAGGCTTTATTTGAACCATGGTCTTATAGTGGGTTCTTGTGAATAGTATGGTCTGCATTTGATACAAATTATGGTCCACCTAGTTGAATTCTGTTATTCTCAATGAGGTCTTGCACAAGATTTCTCAGTTGTCAACAAGAGGAGGTTTTGTGTCCTTTAGTGCAATGGTAATCACAAAAAGCATTGTCATCCCACCATGATGGTTTAAATTGTCCTAGATCATATGGCTTAGGGTCTTCCAATGTGATGACACCATTTTGAAGGAGCTTCTTAAGAGCATCTTTGATTGGTTCACCCAAGGGAGTATATGTACGTCTCTTTGGGAATTGTCTGGTATGTTGTGGTTGTCCTTGGTTTTGATTATTTTGATTATTATGACTATTTTGATTAGCATTAGAAGGGGGTATTGGTGTGATTATTTGTGTTTTTTGAGGTTGATCTCCCTTGAGAGTGAGTACAGGACCCATTGAATTAACCGCCTTAGTCAACAACACCATCATTGGTTAAGTGTTTGTTCTTGACCCAATATTTGTTTTTGTCTGAAGGCGGGTTTGTGTTTGTGTTCTTAGGGCCATATTTAAGTTCTCCTTTAGCAATAAGGGCCTTTTCCAATTGGACTCCTCTTTCGACTAAGTCTGTAAAGGTTGTGCAGTAGTGGACTTGCAAGTTGTATTTCAATGGACCTAGGAGTGTTTGGACAAACATGTCAACTTTTTATTTCTCAAGTATGTCAATATGGAAATGACTTCCTAGACTTCTCCATCTTTGGAATAATGGGATAAAAGTTTCACCAGAGTCCTCTTGTGCAAGTGTGCATAAACTAGTGATGGAGATGTCTGTGTCAATGTTATATGCATAGTTTTCCACAAATTTATCTGCAAGTTGGTCCCATGATTTTATTCCCTTTTGTAAAGTGGAAAACCATTCAAGTGCAGGACCTAAAAGACTCTTAGGAAAGAGTATCATCAAGTACATGTGTTCATAGGCAATGTCCACACAATTGGTTGTGAATTCTCAAATGTGTTCAAGTGGGTTTGTCTTTCCTTTGTATTTAGTGAAGTTTGGTGCCACATATCTAGGAGGAAATGGTGGCATGTATAGACTTGTGTCAAAAGGATATGGGCATAGGTCATATGATGTGTGTGACTTTTTTTTAGACATTTGCATATTCTCAATTATTTTTTGTAAGTTCATCACTTGAGCTTGCAAGGCATCAATTATAGGATTGTTTGTTGCATCACACATGGGAGTGATGGGCATCCCATGTGTCCCCATTCGTTGCAAAGAGACATTTTGATTTTTTCATGGAATGTGTTGTTGTGAGATATATGATGTGTTTTGATTTTAATGTTGTTGGTATTGCAATTTTTTATTAGGGACATGTTGGTGGGTATGAATGTGTGATGCATATGTAGGAATGTACCCTCCAGCCATTTGAGTCGATATTTGTGGGATATGTTGACCATGAATATTTTGGTGTCCAAATGAAGTCATAGGCTATGTATTATGACTTCCTTGACCAAATTGGTCTAATTTTCCATGAGGAATGTTTGTTTTTTTCCCTTGGGAAGTATTGGTATTAAGTTGTGATGACATGTTAATGTTTGGTTGTGGTGCTCTAATGAAAATATGTCATTTACTTTCTCCAAAGGGATTGAATGAAGACCCTATGAAAAGATTTGATGGTGATGCTCTCATGGCACTAGATGAAGCTCCAAATAGGGGGTTTAAAGAGATTTCCCCCATTGTTGTGGATCCAAAGGTAGCTCCAATTGATTGTGATGATGTTGTGGTCATTGTAGGCATTGATTGTGACATGGCTTGTGACATAGTTGGTGCCCCTCCCATGGATGTGTTAGAGGTAGCATTGATAATACTTGTGATGATTTGTGTGGTAGCTCCAACAAAGGCATTGTTTGTGTTGTTTTGAGGTTGACTAGTGTTGGGCATGTTGCTTGCATTGTTGTTGGTGTTGGCATTGTGACTAGGTGATGTTGATCTTAAACTCTTAATTTTAAAGCCACGTGGAAATTTAACCCCTTGGTCCAAGAGCATGGCTAGATATCTTTGTGGATCATGTAAGACCAACTCTTCCACAAAGGAGGATACATCGGGATTTTGAGTTGTAGCTTCTATGTCTTCTACATATATTTTTCCATGTTGATCCCTATGCATGAATGGTTCAAAGGGGTTATGTGGCAAAGATGGCATGCTCGTGTCACTAAAAGGATTGATAAAGGATGTGTCTTGGTTCATGTTTTGATTCATGTCATTGGAAAAGATGTAATTTTTGGTGTCTTGTCCAAAGTTAGCCATTTGTCTTCTTTTTATTTGAAGCCTATTTTCAACCATATAAGGAATTGCTCAAATTAGGAAGAAGGATGAAAATGTCAACTAGATGATGACACTATGTTTTTGGATTTTTCAAATGAGGGATGCAAATGCAAACTATGTTTTTGGATTTTTGACAATAAGGAATGCAATATGACAATTTTGTCTAAAGGGAATGACTAGTGCCAAAGGATAATGAAAACTAAGATGACAAGTTATGATACTATTCTTTTGTAATTTTGGAATAAGGTATGCAAAATGAGGACTAAGATGACTTGAATGTTCTAAGGTATACAAATCTAAAGGTCTAAATGATTTTGGAAGAAGGTTACTCAACCACCCTAAGCTTGATCTATGTCTCAATTTTGAAATATCAAAGGACTTGTTTGAAGGACTAAATGACAATGACAAGATGACTAAGTGAGGTTTCCTAACTTGACTTATGAGTTGGAAAGGTCTCACAAAAGGACAATGACTAAAGGAAATAATGATGACTAAGTCCAATGATAACCTACTTTTAAAGACAAAGATTTTGCAAAGTATGGTAATGTTTTCCTAATCCAAAATCTGCAAATGAAATGAGGACCTAAGGACTAGTTTATGACAGAAAATGAAGATGATGAAGTCTAAAGGATGCACCTAAAATTTGCAAAGATGAACCTCCTATAAAATGCAAACTAATGTGTGCAAGAAATGGAAGATTTGAGAAATTTTCTTTCTAGTTTTTGATAGGGTATGCTCGAAAAAGATGTTTGATGACAGATTGGACTAGTATGCTCTTGGGTTTTAGACTGTAACAGTGCTTTACTTTCTATTAGGAAAATGCGTTATTCCAGGTTTCAAATGCGTTGCAATTTAGCAGATGCATCATAGTTCCAGAGAATGCAGTTTTATAGATAGATAATGCGACTCAGAAAAGCAGTTGTTGTGTTGTGTAAAGTGAATGCGGCTTAGCAAAGCAATTGCGTCACAGAAAATGGAAAATGTGGCACAAGAAAGTGAATGTGTTTTAGTAAGCAAAAAATGCACTATGACAGAGTGAATGCGACTTAGAAAGATTCAAATGCAGTTCAGCTAAGCACATGTGATTTAGAGAGTAGAAAATGTGTTTTATCAAAGTGATTGCAGCATAGAAAGATTCAAATGTGGTTCAATAGAGCGAATGTGTTGCACAGGACATCAAATGCATTGCAGGAAAAATGAATGTCTAGTTTGTTTGCAAGTTTGACCAAATTTTAAAGTTGTCTCAAGTTGAATGTTTGTTTCTAGATTTGTGAGATGGTGTTTGTTTGTTTGAATGTTTGAGAAAACACTTGGAAAACACAATATTTTGTCTTTGATCAAGCACAATCTTAGGTTAAGCAAGGGAAATATTTGCTAGATTCCACGTGGGTTTCCCCAACCGCACTTATTCTTAGCATGTGAATCCAAAAGCTTGGCCACACGGGCTCCCCCTTACAGTGCACTCACTTATCAAACCAACCAAGCTTCCAACCCCCATAAAACTCTCATGGCAAGTTCATCAACTCTACTAAGAACTGTGAGAATGTGGATGCCTTCACAACGATCGTTGCTACGCTAGCAAAGAGAGAGGATTTTGGCTACTACACAAAAGTTTTTAGTAAGGGACCCCTGTTTGAGTGGCCACACATGGGGAAAGATTAGCTCCGATAAGGAGGAACTCCATCTTGAAGAAGTTACACTCAACACGATTTTGGGGAGTTCACTTGTCCGTGTGACACATCTGCACTCATAATCCTAAGTTTTCCATTAGGATTCACATTTATATACCGGTCAGGGGTAGCTCAGCCGAAGAGCTTCGTTGCTAGTTTGATTCGCCTTGGGGTGAGTACTTTTTCCCACCACGGAAGGCCCAATTTCTAGAGTCAATAACTATTTCTCTTGCACTCAGGATCGCACAAGTGCGCAAGGGAAGAGGATACTTCGATTATTGAATTGGGGTGACACAAAAATAGATGGGTCTGGTTTTCTGATCACCTAGTTTGCACAAAGTGAGAGAATAATCACCTACCACCTTCAAGCACAATCAAGCAAATGACAAGAAAATTTTCTTTTTAAAGCACCAATTGACGTGTTTTCTAATCTAAAAAAGAACAAACACAAGTGTTTCAAAATATCAATCTTGGACAATCGAACCTACAAAACCACTTATTTGTAGTTTCAAAAATATGCCTTGGACCCAAGAAAATTTAATGCCACATGTTGTAACAGCCCATTAGTAACTAGGAAAACCCCTAAACTAACAGATTGAAAAAAGAAATTAGGAAAAATTTGGAAAAACCCGAATGCAAAAAAAATTACTAGGCGAATGCATCGCAGCAGAGCAAATACGTCACTTTGCACAACAAATTCAGCTCAGATCTGTAGGCTGAAATATGATAGGAAAATGCGTCAACCTACAAAGAAAATGCATCATGACCGATCAAATGCGTCATTCTGCAAGGCGTATGTGTCGCAGTAGAGCGTATGCGTCATTCTGAGAAGAAAATGTGTCACGAAATATTGAGTGTGTCGTTCTACAAAAAAAATGTGTTGTGGTCGTACCTGTACCTACAAAACACAAAAAAATTATATGGAAAAAATGAACATGCACAATTTTGGAGTCGGGTTCACCAATGTAACTATGGGAAAAATCTAGGTTAGCATATTATAAGCTAAATAAACTGAAACCCAAAGCAATAATGAAGAACATGGGAGGAAATAACTTGAAAAAAAGAAAGATATCACCTTAAGTCTTCAACTTCCATGAATGACCTCCATTACACCTTCTCTATTTGCTGCAATATGAAGTTTTCCCTTAGATTTTGAGTGAGCAATCTATTGACTATGCCAAGACCAAAGCAAAATGTTGAAGGATTTGATATGAAATGCTAAACTATGCAACTATGCAACTAGTAAGAAAAGACTAAAGTATGCCTAAAGTATGCCAAAATACCAAGAGAGATTAAGTTTGCCTAAAACAAGATTGCATGAGATGACAAATGAGAGCAAAATTGCCATTTTATAGAAAATGCAATTTTGGATGAATGGCCAAGATTGGAAGTTGACAAATTCCCTAGAATCAATGGAAAAGATTCAATAAGACAACCCACAATTAGGGTTAAGGAAATATTAGGTCAAATTCAAAATGAGTGGACAAGATTCAATTTGAGAAAATCAAATCAAGGGTTGACAATGCATGTGACAAAGAGATAAGATTGGCACAGAAAAAGAGGTGGTTGGAAAATCAAATAATAATAGAAATTACTTGATTTTTGGAGGAAAAAGACTAAAAGGTGGGGTCACATGATAGTAAATAATTAATTTGAATTATTTACTAAAAGAGGGAAAAATAGAAAGTGGGACAATTTAAATAAATGATTTTATTTAAATTTAGAGGAAAAGTCAAATTAGACAATTAAATAATTAATGATAATTATTTAATTAGGGAAGGTGACCAATAATTAAATAAATTAAGAAATTTATTTAATTATGAGAAGATATTAGACATTAACGACGTATTTAAATAAAATAAAATAGAATTTACTTATTTAAATAATCAGAAAGAATTAGTGGACAAAGATAATTAAATAAATTAAGAAAATTATATAATTATAGAGAGGCATTAGACAATTAGTGACGTATTTAAATAAATAAATAAAATTTATTTATTTAAATAATCAAGAGGAATAAAAGACATGAATTAATTAAATAATTATGAATTATTTAATTAATGGTTGCAAGTGGACCAAATGACGTAATTAAATATTTTAATTATGCTAGGACGAAAGTGTTGAAAATAGAGCTTGCAGGCCTAGGTCATTTTTATGTGTCTACACTTTTAACTGCACGTTTTCCTTTTGCAACTGTATAAGGACTTGGAAAAATTGATTAAATGGGATGAACGGCTAATTGCAATCTTCCTTTGGGGTCTCATTGGAAATGACAATAAGGGCCTTTGAAACATTTTCAACAGTAGTGGCCTCACTTTCCAGCTGGGGTGGACATTTTTTAGTGCTAACATCTCCTAAAACATCCTCATTCCCATGAGGATTTGAATCTTATCTATTGTTCTCCTCTTCCCCTACAATGTGTTCAGCATGACCCAAAGTTTCAACATTAGCATTCAAAGTTTCCTCATTATGTTGTACTTCTCCTTCAGTACGAACGCCTTCACCTTCTTCATATACCCTCTCTAGGCTGGTTACAAGAATTTTATCCTTTCATATGTCCTCACCCTCAGGGTCTTTTTCATCTTTAATTCTTTCCTCTATATTGTGCATTTCTTGGCTGGAGATTCCTTCATCAGGGTGCACCTGTGGCTGCTCAAGGGTTTCTATATCCTTGGAAGGAAGGGTTTCCCTTTGTTCTTGCTCAGCTCGTTGTTTCTTCCTATGTCATTCTTGACTCCTAAGTTCCCTGGCAACCTTCCCTTTACCCTTATCCAAGGATTTTTTTGTGGCTATCTCTACATCGATGATGGAATGAGCAGCTTCTACAAGCCTGTCCAACTGACTAGAAGTCCTTCTTTTACTTTCCCTTGTGATGGGTATGGTGTTTTCTGATGGTGGACTAGAGGCAACTACAAGGATAATTTTCTATTGTTTACTGGTTTTACCAAGAGGGGTTTTCTTCAATTTCTTCTTTTTAGAAAATTCCCTTACTAGGGTTTCTTTTGCAACTGGTTTCTTTAGTTTTTTTTTTTTAGAAGACTCCCCAACTAGGGTTTCTTCTACAATTTGTTTTGTAGGGCTTCCGGGAGGTTCTCTACTCTCTTTTTCATGATTGAAAAAGGAATCCCATTCCAGAGCGAAGGCCATGCATGATTATTAATTTAATTAACCCATGATGGGAAAGGGAATTCACATGACCCTTGCGAAATTAACTACAGGAACGTTTTAGTGAACAATGTAGATAGTAAGGAAGATTAACAAGCAGGGCATTTCATAAATGCAACATGAGACGAATATGATGGGAATGAATATACTCATATCTACCTTCACAAGTAATATACTGAATCAAAAATTTAGCTACCTCACCCCACAGAGATGGAAACGACTTTCGTTTGTGACCTTGGCCTTGCACATATTCGATAGACTTTCCTCTTTGCAGAAACTACTTATGGTGGAGCTTAAGATCTGTGACCCTTGTGTTGGAGATAGGAAAGCATAAATATCTTGTATGGGGAAGGCCAATGACCGAAGCAACCATCTGAACTATGACTGGAAATTGCAAACCCCTTAAAGTAACACTCTTTTTATGAAGCCCTGTAGCAAAATCCATAGCGAACCCTTCATCAAAGCCACATAATTTCTCAAAGTATGTCATTCATGCAGCCTGCTTAAAAATATTATACGCTTCTTCACTAGCAAGAACCTTTTTCATGGACAAAGGTTCATGCCTGGTATGATCGCCTCCCATGGCATTGAGAATGTAGTAGGAGCTTTGACAACGGTTATAGTGGCAAGCAGAATAGTAGGTAAATGGGGACGGTTCACAAAAATTATCAATGGTAGGTTATGGGTAATAACAAGTAAAATATTATGATAACCATGTGAGGTGGCAAGTGACAAAAAATTACAATCAGGTTAAGTTCAACCAACTCAAATAATGATGAATGGTTAACCCATACCCCCCCAGCTTAACGGTGAACTATCCCGGTCATGCCAAGTAATTATCAGAGAAATAAAAAACATTAAATAAGTTTAGAAAGAGAGAGAATACTCCATGATACCAATAACCATGAGGAGAATGTTCGGTGATGTGACAGCTGGAGGAATCACGATGTGTAACCTGAGTTGGAGATGGCGTCACCAAAAATACAAAGAGATTCAAACCATGAAGGATGATAATGCAACAGTATGAAAGAAGAGAGTTTGATCGAAAGTGGAGCGGATGTGAAAGAAAATACATCAGCAGAAACATCCATGTGAAGGAGATGGTAGGCAATGACAATACTGTGGGACCCACATAGCCGAACCATCCAATGGAAGCACTCAGAGGTCAGGTGACAGGAGCCAAGAAAGCGGCAGGAAGAAAAGGTTTTATTGCCAAACCAAAGCAGCACAAAGGGTCCACGAGAAGAAGTCGATCCGAAGCAGTGACGGGATCAATATGAAGCTTTTATCATATTACCAAAGTGACATGAACAAAGTGAAGCTCCTGTCGCACCACAGATACCACGAAACTAATCATGGGGTGGTCATGGTGCAATATTGCAATTCTTCTCTCTTTTTTTCTTTTTTCTTTTAATAATTACGCCAATAGACCGTCGGTAACCTAGTTTTCAGTCTACCAATGCTTGGAAGTGTTGGAAAACTAGTTTTCACCACCAGGTTTATTTAGTAGTTAGTACCTATTGGAGTTTGGTTTTCAAGTACTAACTGGCCAACAATGCCCAAGGGGGTTTCATTGTTGGATCTTTTATTGCTTTTTTTTCTTTTATAACAACATTATTCAGAAGAAGTGAGAGGAATGATAGTCAGTTCCTCCATCATAGTACAAGAAAATGTTTCCTTTGAAAGGGGTCGTTTGTAGAGCTTCAAACGATGCCCATTAACAAGAAGATTCATGCGTTCAGAATCCACAGTACATAGTCGAACAACACCATTATCATACACAGTTTGAATTTCATAGGGAGAAAACCAGGGAGTGGAATTTCCCCTTGAAGTCCTAGAACCGTGAGTCATAAAGTAATGCCCAATCCCCTAGTTGGAATGTCCATGACCAAATGATGCGGTCATGCCACTATGCTCTTTTCTTCTATACCACCTCTGTATGGAAAAAATCCTCTTGACGCATTTCATTGAGTGAGTGGAGTTGAAAAAGTCTCTCCTTTTGTACTTCATTGAGACTCATTCCAAGCTGAAGGGCAGTGTGTAGAGTCTTCACTTTGAATTCAATTGGTAGGACAATCCTCTTGCCATAAACGAGCTCATATGGTGTCATCCCTATGCTTGTCTTCTAGGTTGTGCGATAGGCCCAAACTGCTTGGGGAAGTCTTTCTGCCCAATCTTTCTTTTGCAATGCTACTATCTTCGTAAGAATATTTTCTAGTTCTCAATTAGTTACTTCCACCCACCCATTAGCTTGCAGATAATATGGAGAATACTTTCGATGCTTAATTTTGTATTCTCGTACCAATGCTGCAATCAAGTCGGAGGTGAATTGTGCTCCTTGGTCTGTAACAATTTTGCAAGGCGCACCATACTTGGTAAAAATATCATAATACAAGAAGTTAGCAATCTTAGTATCCCTAGCATACTTTAAGGCTACTACCTCTACCAATTTAGTGACATAGTTTGTACAAACCAAGATATATTCTTTATTATGAGGAGGATTAATGGGGCCTACAAAATCTAACCCCCATTTTTCAAATGGTTCTATGGATAACTGAGGGTGTAAAGGAATTTCATAAGAGCGGGTAGGCCGCCCCATACGTTGACATTTGTCACAATGTTGAACATAATGCTTACTATCCTTGTGGAGTGTGGGTCAATAATAATCGGCGGTTAAGATCTTTTGGGCTTTCTTATGGCAACAAAATGTCCTCCACAAGGTTCTGTGTGGCATGTGCGCAGAATTTCGAAGACATCTTCTTCGAGCACACACCAACTTATGATATTATCAAGGCCTTGGTGAAAGAGCATCACATTAATCCACGTGTAATCACCACTAAGTCCCACCAGCTTTTGACGTTCCCTTGGAGAAAAATGAGGTGGGAACCTACAAGTAACCAAGTAGTTTTCCTTGTCAGCGTACCAAAGACTCTTTGCTCATATAGCAAAAAGATGTTCATCAGGAAAGGTGTCATCAACTAGAGTTGGTTCTTCACAGTGTAGTTTGGAGAGAAAATCAGCCACCACATTCTCTTGCCCTAGTTTGTCGAGGATAGTAATATTAAACTCTTGCAAAAGAAGTAACCACTGAATCACTCACCCGGTAATGATAGGCTTGTTCATCAAAAATCTAATGGAAGAATGATTTGTATGTACAAAAAAATTATATTCAATGATATAGTGGCGAAATTTATTTATTGCATAAACTACATCCAAAAACTATTTTTTAGTAACAGTATAATTTACCTTTACACCAGTAAGATTCTTACTAACATACTAAATAGCATAAAAGAGGGTGTCTTCCTTTTGTCCAAGGATGGCTCCTATAGAAGTATCTAATGCATCGGTATATATATGAAATGGAAGTTCCCAATTTGGTACTCATAGCATAGGTGTTGTGATGAGATTACCTTTTACTTCTTCGAAAGCTTGCTGACATTCCGATGTCCACGAGAAATCTGCATCCTTTCCTAGCAACAAAAATAAGGGTGAGGCAATCTTGCTGAAATTTTGAATAAACATGCGATAATAACCAGCATGTCCTAGGAAACTATGTACATCCTTTGGACAAGTAGGCATAGGAAAGTCTTGAATAATATTGATCTTTTTCAGATTTACCTCAATTCCTTTTTCAGAAATGTAATGACCCAAACAATACCTTCAGTCATTAAGATACAATTTTCATGACTTAAGAAAAGATTAGTATCAATACATCGCTTAAGTACCTTCTCAAGATTTTCCTTGGCTTCCTTATATATGTTACGTATGAAGGGTGATCCTAGACCTTCACAAACACAAAGTACAAACACACAATTAGTTCCATATGAAAGTTAGAAACAACATTATCCATGAAATTCATTTGAGATATCAAGAACAAGAAATAAATGAAGAACATGAATAAACTATCTAATCTTGCTCAAAATAAACAAACTCTCAATCCCATGGGGGAATTGGTCCTATTTTGATGTGGAAAATGGCCATTTCCCAATCCCTTGCAAGCTTGATGATGATTGATGAAGATCCTTGATGATATTTGCAATAACCTAGCTATAAAACTCTAAAACTTGATGAAAATGGATGAACAATGGATGAGAAAATTCAAAATCTCAAGATAATGACTTTGCATAAAGTTGTGGATCCCAAATCCAAATGAGAGTCTTCTATTTATAGAAGAGAATGATGGAGGAAGAGGAAAAATAGATGAATGTGGGATAAAATACCAACTAATAACATTAATCCACTTATCAACATGTGAGTGGAAAAAGCTAGAGCACATTCAGGTCATTGTGCAATTAAATGCAATTAGGTGGAATTTCAAATTTGGATAAGTGACAAGTTGGAGGGAGAGAAGAAATTAATTAAATGCCACTTGGCTCAAGGAAAGGACATGTAAGAGGATTTTAATGCCTTGTTGGAAGGGACAATTCCTTTTGGAGGGACTTTTTGAATTTGAAGAATATTCCAATTTTGATGCCCTTTTTGAAAGTAAATAGATATTTAATAAATCAATTAAAATCGATTTCATGAGCAAGTTGCAAAAGCTAGAGGATTTGATGGATTAAGATTAGCATTAATCAAGATTTGATTAATTTAGATGAAGATTAGCTGATTTGACAATTTGACTTAGACTTATGGATTAATTTAAATCAAAATGAGAGGAAAATGATTATTAGACTTAATTAAATAAAGTTTGATTTACTTAATTAAAGAGAGTGGTGTTAAATTTAAATCAAATAAAGATTGATTTATTTAATTTAAAGGAGATGACTTTAGAGCTTAATTAAATAAAATTGATTTATTTAATTACAGAGAAGAATATGATGATTTAATCAAATAAAGTTAATTTTTTAATTAAAAGAGGACATTAGGATTAATTAAAAAAATGATTTATTTAATTAATAGGAGGTGATGACTTAATCAGATAAATTTGATTTATTTAATTAAGAGATGAAATGTGATGAATTTAATTAAATAGAGATTATTTAATTAAATGACTTAGCAAAGGAGATGATTTAGTATGAACTGGTGTTAGTAATCAGGATCAGGTGTATAGGATCAATCTATATATTTTACGTGTCTACATTTTTCCCCTCTTTGAAGCAATGTACTCACTATGTTGGTTCAAAGAATAAACTTGTCGTGATCAAAATTGAAAAAAAATCAATTTGTTTAGATTCCCCACTGCTGCCCCAGCAAGAGAAATATGCTGGTATACTACCCCCTCGAGAGATCAGACGAAAATTTGGATTTTTGGGTGATCTCGGGAAAAAAGAGGACAAGGTGCCCGATGGAACCAAAAAGACTCTAGGATGCCAAAAAATGTGCCAAAACATGAAAAAATGATGCAAAACGACCCTTAGTTGGGTGAAAACGGGATCGAGAGTCCAAAACCCTAGCTATATGGCTAAACAGGATCAAAAAACCCTAACTTTCAAGCTTAAATAGGCCTTGAGTGGCCACTTCCAATTTATTTGTGCATTCAACCTTTAGAGATTCTTGACTTTTGAGCTCTGACCACTGTTCGAGATGGCGTAAGGAGTGCTTCCACATCACATTTTAGATCAAGTGCGAGTGTATCAGCGACTTCCAGGCATAGGACCAACGGTATGTGACCCTAACCCAAATTGTCCTTTCATTTTTTGTGTGCATTAATTAGGGTCAAAAGGTCAAACAAGTCAAGCGGCATTGCTTGGCGCTACTAAAAGCCTAGAATTGGCATTACAAGGCCTTAAAGTGTGCCGCATGTGCAAATGGCACCACGACGGTCCAATTAGGAACTTAGGGTTTAGGCTCAAACAAGAGTGTGGGCCAAACTATGCCATGGTGGCAGAGTTTAAAACTTTGAGGTCTCCAACAACGCAATTTGGAGCTTTCAAACAACAATGCATTTGTTGCTTTGGTTGTGAAAGCTTCAAATAGGATCCTATTTTTTTACGAAACTTGACGTTGTGACTTTACTGGCACAGGAGGAAATAGAGGTTTTACATTCACACGAGCACAGGTCTCCAGTACTTAGTAGATTGGTTGGATTGCATGAGCTACTCCAAGAGCACCTTGGGGCGATAGGGCTATGGTACGTCACATACCCACCGCCCATCAGGACACATCTAGGCATGATGAAAACACTAGCAAAGTGATGGAACAGTGAGACATCATCGTTTCATCTCCCAATAGGTGAGGTGACAGTCACATTGGAGGACGTCTGGTGCATCCTTCGATTGTCGATCCATGGAGAGTGAGTGATTTATAATGTAGATGTTGGGATAGAGGCCTGCTGTGATGTTATGGGACTTCATGAGATCATCTTCACTGAGGGACAGATTGAATTGGAGCGATATAGGAGGGTAGTGCCACCTTCCGATTGATTGTCGTTGTGATCATCTCAGACCTTGTGCAACCAAATCGGCGCAGCCAATACTTCAGTCCAGGATGGGGTCTTGCCTAGGAGTGGTTGCTCTTCCAAAGAGAGTGCTTTGCATGGGGGCCAGTGATGTTGGCCTCACTCTATCATGATCTGCATGATTTTTCCTATTTGGACAGCAGAGCAATCAGAGCCGGAGTGACACTTTTACACATCTGGGACTAGGAGCACATTGCAGTGCTTTGCCCATGAGTTGCACCGATTGACATGGAGCTAGATGACCCATCCATCTAGTGGTATAGGGTTGGTTTTTCCTTCACTCACACAGGACAAGCTGACATCCCTCACTGGAGGAGGGTGATTGACAAGATGATTGTTTTTACCTAGAGGCCTTGGCTTGGTATGAAATGTTCAACAGCTATTCTTTGTGAGGTAGGACAGGCTCATGTAAGGTGGCCAGGCAATTGAGAGACACATAGGACAGGCCCGATGACTAGTATGTGGCCATATTTTCCCATACTATGAGGGAGACCACATGGGGTCAGCCGATTCCAGCCAAGGATACAGTTGCTTCATTTAGATAGCTGGTGGCCAGGCCATGGCCATATGATCAGGGGAAAGAGGATGCAAGGATGAAACATGCATATAGAGATTTGTTTCATCCTCCTATTAGATTGATAGTGTCAAGGGTAGGCCTACCATGGAAGAGACTCAAAGGCCGATCAACAAGGTGAGGGCGGGGATGAGGAGGTCGAGGAGACAGGGACAAAGACAAAGACAAAGGTAGTGGAGGAGGTGGACCACCTCCCGATCAGAGAGGGCAAAGGGATCAGGTTCTTGGAGACTAGCGGAGAGATGGGGATCAGCAAAGAGACACCTTGAGGTACCCATAACTGCCCCCGAGAGACCAGCAGCAACAACCACCACCACCACCCCCACCTCAGCCATACTAGAGAGATGCATTGATCTAGCAGCTGCAGGCATAGGTTGCCACACTGATAACTAAGAGGGATCAGGTGAGAGCTAAGCAAGATTAGGCCATACAACAGAGATAGGCCACCGAGTTACAGCTAGCACAGGAGACTAAGAGACGCCGACAGCTTGAGAGTTCATAGGTCCGAACAATCCCAGCATGCCTATATCGGGACATAGTCAGAGAGGCACAGTATTATAAAGTCTATTATCATTAGGCAGTGCCTCAAGCAACTCGGGCACCAAACTTCTCACAACAGATAGGACAGAGGCAGGACCCACCGAGTGAGGGGAGCAGCCATCAGGGATAGCTTCATATTTTGACCAGAGACACCATTCTTTTTGTGATCCACAAGCTCATTTTTATAGCCCCGTGGATGACTGTATACTTTGATTGATATACACACATTCGATCATGATTCTTGTACCATGACAGTTGTATTATTTTGATGATATATGATATGATATGGTTCTATTTGATATGATGATGTGTCTATTCTACTTATGCATGATGGATGGATGTATTCAATTTCCTATATGTGATGTTTTACATGTGATGTGACTCTATTTTATGTGATGCAATGCAATTTATGTATGATACTATATGATGATGTGATGCAGTGATTATGTAGATGTTTATGGGTGGATGTATTTCTTTTTTAGTATCTTTCTATGTACTTTTTATGACGATGTATGGATGCAAATGTTATGATATGAAAATGGTTTAAAATGCTTAGACTAACAGATCTATATGGATGATCATGTTATATGCTTTGGTCATGAGATGTATGAAATGCTCTCTTTTTTTTCTTTTCAGTACTTTTTCCAATATGTATGGATGACATGATAATGCACGTAATATGATGTGATGATGTTTTTATTATGATACCTATGTGACGATGCAAATGAATGATACGATGATGTATATTATCATGATTATGTAATGGATGCAAATGTATGGTTTATGAGATTCTTAGAATAACCAATCTATATTAATGATGAAATATAATGCATGCGAGATGATTAATGTTTCCTATATGAAATGATATGATATGCATTATGCTGACGGTTTGTCGATGCAGGATGGATGCATTGGTGATGTTTTTTGATTAACTGTTATGGTACCATGTTAGCGCGAAGAGAAGACAAAAGAAGTAATAGAATCCAACAAGTCAACTTTTATTAGAGATGATGATGATGATGATGATTTCCTTACCATGAATTGGGACTTTAAAAGGGTCATTTACCTTATGTTTGATAACACACATAGGTATGATGCATCAAGGTATAAAAACCAGGATGGCATTGCACCTAGTGTGATGGACTTTGACTCAACAATCAGATAGGAGTACTCTTGTTCACACCTTCCATGCGAAACCTCATTTAAAATGAATTTTAGATACTCCAAACATCTTAGACCAAAAAATAGAAAGGAAAGCCTTCCTATGTGGTCAACAAGACACCTAAAACATCCTCCCTACAAGCCAAACAAAGCACGCATGACCAAGTTATATTACAATAATATCCAACAAGCATAATAGATAAAAGATATTGATCATTGCCCCATTCATTTCTCTCTAAATCACTTTGTTTGGACATCATCGAGAGGTCATTGGAATGAGCGCAATAAGATAAATCAAAAGACAAAGATCAAGTAAACAAACAAGCTAATGTTCTTCATACCACTAGCCAAGACTAAACTACGATGATGCCTGAGTCCATTGTAGGAAGGTTGCATCCTAGGACATGATGTTATCAGATGATTGATTTGAGACTAATTGGATGATAGGCTATTAATACCAAGAGTTGACCAACTTGTTTACTTACTGACCTAGACTTGAGAACTTGACACTTTGAGTTTTCACTTTTAACCTGCTAGACTTGTTTCTGACTATTTTACCAAAGGTTGAGGGTGACGATGATTTATTATGAGTGATGTTTATTTTGGGTGAAAGCGAGATGGGGATGGATGGATTTTTTTCAAATATTTGGATGTTTTTGATGTTTTTGAAATATTTTGAAGTTGTTTTTGGTATTTTTGAGATTTTACAAATTTTTTGATTTTCAATTTTTCCAATGTTTT
Source organism: Sequoia sempervirens (assembly GCA_007258455.2). Classification (NCBI taxonomy): domain Eukaryota; kingdom Viridiplantae; phylum Streptophyta; class Pinopsida; order Cupressales; family Cupressaceae; genus Sequoia; species Sequoia sempervirens. The sequence goes on along the minus strand of VDFB02281492.1, from coordinate 568,556,527 downwards.
GCAGTCTTCTAAGATTTTGACCAAGAGCCTAACCTAAAGACCTATCCTAGGGGCCTTGGGGGTTGATCAAAGATTATCTTTTCCTACGTTATACATGCAGAGACCATGTAGTTAGCTGACGTAGATCAATTATTGATGAAGATATGAACAAATGGATTGCCAATTTATTATGATGGACTCCTAAAGGACTGACCTAAGTGTCTCGGGGGAAGATCAAAGATCAACCTTGCCTATGTTTAGAGCCAGAGACCTATAGTTCAACAAGAAGACTCTATTTTTTGACTTTTTGACTGACTTTTTGACCTATTTTTGGATTTTGATATGTTTTGAATGTTTTTGGATTTTTGGATTTTTATGGATATTTTTGGATTTTTTGGATTTTTTGATGTTTTTAGATTTTCTCATTTTTTGATGTTTTTAGATTTTCTAATTTAGGGAAGACTTCAAGAATATACATGAATCCAATCTGATGAGAACATTCCCCCAACATGATGCAATAGACTACTCTGATATAGGCAGGACAAACTGACCTTGTGAATGAGCTGAGTAGTACTAGGAGGGATCATGACACGAACACAGGACCAAGCTATGATACAGACACAAATCAGTGATGGATGGAGATAGATGGATGATGGAAGTGTGATGGATGGATGATGCAAAACAAGTCATGGAGATCTTGGTGGATGGAAGGTGCTTATTTAAACAAGGCACATGTTTTCCAAGTTTTCACCAAGGTACTTGCCCAACGTGCCACCGAAGTGGTTTTCACTAGAGGACAATTTTTTTCTCTTTACTGTTTTCAATCCTTTTTATGATTTTTTTTGGATTTTTATTTTTTTTATTTTTTTGTTGTCACCAAGACATCTGTTTTCCAAGTTTTCATCAGGGTGACCATTTTTTCAAGACATTTTCTCTTTTTTTTTGTATTTTTGGTTTTATACCTTACAATTTTTAAGCATAATTTTTTTGAGATGAGAGCTATTCATGGGCTCCTACAAAGGCTCACATTCTAGTGTTGATAAATGATATTCCCCTTACTTGTAGCTTGTCATGATGATGAATGGTCTCAACCAATTGGGTTCAAACTTTCCCTTGCTATCTAGATTTGGAATGTTTTTTTGATTCTCCTTCAACACCAGCTCTCCAACTTGGAAGGTTTGACTCCTGATCTTCTTGTTGTAGCTCCATTTGAGTTAGTTTTGGTAGACTTGCAAATGGCTTAAGGCATCCATGCATCACTCATATATTAATTCCATCTAATTCATTCATGATACCCGATATTCTTCATTTGTGATGAGATTTTGCAATGATATCCTCAGGGATGAGAGCTCGATCTCAATGGGGAGAATGGCTTCTAATCTATAGACAAGGGAGAAAGGGGTGGCACCTGTTGGTGTGCAGATGCTAGTTCAGTAGGCCCATAGGGTGGGATTCAACTCCAAATGCCAGTCACGACTGGCATCATTGACTATTTTCTTGAGAATTTTTAGGATGGTCTTATTTGTAGCCTTAGCTTGGTTGTTTCCTTAGGGATAGTATGGAGTGGAAAAGTGGTGTTGGATTTTGAATTTCTGGCATAGGTCACAAACATCCTAATTCTTGAAAGGTGTCTCGTTATCTGAGATAATGGCTTGAGGGAAACCGTAGCGGCATCTTAAGTAGTTTAGGATGAACTTGGATATTTTCTTTCTAGTGATGTAGGTCATGGGGATGGCTTCCACCCACTTCGTGAAATACTTAGTGGTGGTGATGATGAACTTATGTCCATTGGATGAAGTGGGGGTAATTTTAGTGATGAGATTGAGCCCCCATTGCGAAAAGGGCCAAGGTGTGACAATTGGGTGGAGCTCCTGAGCTGGTGCATGGATGAGGTCCCCATGTTGGTGACACTGTAAACACCTTTTGACATAATCATGTACTTCCCTTTCCATTGTAGGCCAATAGTACCTAGTCCTCAGCATTTTCTTAGCCAAGTCATTCCACTCGAATGTGAACCAAAAATATTGTTATGTACCTCAGTTAAAGCAGTCAAAGCTTCCTCAGCATTTAGGCAACGTAGAAGGGTCCCTTCAATGCTTCTATGGTACAGGGTATCTCCTAGGATGACAAAATGGGATGAATTTTTGACAAAGGCTCTTTTGAGGTTCGAGGTTATGGCGGCGAGGACTTCTACTCTCAGGTAAGTGTATATATCATGGTACTAGGGATTACCGGGACCAATGATTTTGCACACAAATTCAGACTTTGGTACCTCAAATGCAGGCACAAGAAGTTGCTCTACAAGGAATTTTTGTTTATGGACGTTGTGTGGGACATCCAAAAGTGATCCAATTATTGCCATAGTGTATGTTACTCTGTTATTTTCTCTTGGTAGTTGCTCAAATGTGATATCAATGAAGAACTCCTTGAGGCTCTCCACCAGTTTCTTGTATGGCATCAACTTGTCATCCTTGGTTTGGTACTTGTCATCCTTGGTTTGGTACTCGTCATTTACTTGGTTGATTATGCGTTGTGAGTCTCCATATACCTTGAGTGCCATGATCTGCCACTGCACTGCAATCCTCAGCCCTATGACAAGAGTCTCATGTTCTGCAATGCTATTTGTGTAGGGGAATGACAACTTGTATGATTTAGGTATACAATCCCCCTATGGAGTGATGAAGAAGAACCCTGCTCTGGACCCGTGTTGTGTGTAGGATCCATCAAAGTACATTTTCCAATGATTTACTACACTTAGGTTGAAGATTGATTCGTCAGGGAACTCTGATACAAGTGGATTTTCTGCATATATGGGTGCTTCTACCAGTTGATCTAAAATTGCTTGTCCTTTAATAGCTTTGTGTTCCACATACTCGATGTCATGCTCTGTGAGGATCATAACCCATTTAGCCATTTTCCCTATGAGTGTAGCTTTGGAGAGTAGGTACTTGAGGGGATCTATTTTTGCAATGAGCTTTATTTGATGGGCTAGCATGTAATGTCTGAATTTCTACCTGTTATGCCTTGCATAACCAACCCATTTTATTTTATTTTTGGAATAAAATGGGTCCCCCTTTTCTTTTCTTTTATTCGCCTTTGGTTGTTTGGTTGGGTCTTAGGAGTTCTTTGTTTTTGCTCCTAATTATGTCTATTGTTTTGTCGGTGGTGGGTCCGGAACCAAATCTAAACATGGAACTCTTTCAAGGTTTCTAGTTCGGATATAGTTTTGACTCCAACTCTGCCTTCTCTTTTGTTTCTCCTTTGTTCTGTTGGTTGTTTCGATAAACACTTGGGTTGGTCCATCCTCTCGTTTGTTGGTCATTTCCTTGTGTTTTGTTTGTTTTCTAGCACGGGAATGGAACCGAGATTGGAACTCACGTTGGAAGTTTCAAGTTTCCATTTTGTGTTCATGTCCCGACTTCATCTCTGCTCTCTTTCTTTCTCATTTTCTTTGTTGTTTGGGCCGGGTCCGGTGTTCGCTACCCTCCCGCTTCCCTTGTGCTTTTGTGTTTTGCTTTGCTTTTTGGTCAGGACTGGATCTGGACCTGGAATCGAACTTCAAACTTTGTGAAGTTCCATTTCAGTTTTGTCTCCGCCCCATCTTCATTTGTCATTTTTGGTTGGTCCTTTTGTTGGGGTCGGATCCGAGGTTGGAAATAAAATAGGGAACTTTGTGTAGTTTCTTTATCTTGTTTCTGACCCGGCTCCGCGTGTGCCTTACCTTTTGATGTTCTGTAGACTTTACTTAACTATTTGTTCATGTCGTTGGCTCTGTCCTTGAACTACCACATTTATGGCATTAAATGTAGCCTGTTTGCACACGTGAATTAATGATTAAAGGTTTAATTATGATTAAATTGCCTCATTGTTATTATTATGTGAATTGTTTAAGCAAATCACGGCCAGGAAAGTCTTGAAAGAATTAATTTGTTCGCGGGGGTGAATTGCGGAGTGAATCTTGGCTAAATATTGGTCAGTCATGAAGAGCATTTTGAGGTAGGTTTCTTTTTCTTTTCTTTCTCCCGTTTATTCTTTCGTGTGTGTCATTTTAGCGTATTTGCAAGAGGGTTTTGTTCTGTGAATTTGTTCGCTTGGTTGTGTTTGCTTCTATTCTTCTTGTTCTGCTTGTTTGGTTCTTTCTTTTTCATTCTGTTCAATTTTGTTTGGTTTGCTTTTCTTCATTTGTCATTTTTGGTTTCGTTGTTTGTTTTCCGGTCGCTTTCATGACGGGTTCATTTGTCATACTTTGTTTTTGACTAGGGATTTGATTTTTGAAGGGGTTTCCTTGCTTGGGTGATGAATTTCATTTTGGGACCCTATTCTGGTATTCTCATGTCAGTTTTGGGTTGTTCGTATGGGATTCTTGTTGTGCCCTAATTTTTGGAAGTAGAGTGTCGAGCGAACTAGGGTTTTGCAATATAACCTTTCCATTGTTTAAATGACTTTTGTACGGAGGAGTTGTTCAAGGGTTAAACTATACTATATCTAGTTTCCTTTGGGGCCCATGTGACCTAGGGTTTATGGTTCATATGACTATCTTGTTTGAAATACTCTCTGTTTTCTGGAATTATTCCGCTTCCGTTCATTATTATGACGTCTTTATATCTTTACTCTTGGTCGGAACCGGATCTGGAGGGAAAGTAGAACTTGGTAACTAACTTTTTTTCTAATCTGATCCCCATTTTGGTCCTGCTTCCGACCCTGTTTTGTTTCTAGTCAGGTTCCCGTTTTGGTCCTGCTTCTAACACTGTTTTACTTCTTGTCCAATTCTGATCCTGGCCCCACCGCATGATAAGAAACATTGTTTATGCCTAATACTTCTACAGTTTTTCCTCCGATAAAGGCATAGTTTGACCAAGTAAAATATTATCTTAGGAGGATGGAGGAGGGATTATATGATTGACTAACTTAGATGTTTTGTTCATCTAATACAAGAAATTGTTGCAGGAATTAAGAAATGTCGGGAGCATCAGATGAGGCCTCTCAGAGAAGCCAATCAGGTGAAACTTCATGGCAAGGAGTTAGATCGAAGAAGATAAAAGTGGAACATCTTTCATATTCCTTGAGATGTAGGCATAGGGAAGTGGCCCTCACAACTAGCAAAATTGATTCCAACTGGGCTGATATTACTGACACTAATTTGGGTCCTTTTAATTATGAAGAATTACATGAGGAGACATTCACTGAGGAGCAAGTCACAGGAAGGACAGAAAGGATTGTTCAATCTGGGCTGGCACATGTTGCACTCTTCCCCCTATCTGTCCAATGTCCAGAGTTGATTCTTGCAGCAGCTCGAGCATATAACCATTCTACTAGGAAGTGTGTGAATGTAAAGGGTAATGTCATTATTGACTTCATGCCTCCAATGATCAAATTCCTATTTCATATACCTGATTCCAAGAATCCTAAGCAATTGAATGAGGCGGAAGCTTTGAAGCTTTACAGTATTAATAAGGAGAGGAATAGGTTTCACATGAATAAGACTTGGATGAGGGTGGAGAAGAAGTCTATGACCAAGCTTCTAGACTAGCCTAAGAGGGTAGACTTTAGTAAAGAAATTACAGATATAATCATGTTCCTTTCTAGGGTGTTTGGTAAAAGGGATGCTTCACTATTTAAAGAATGGATGTTTCCTTTCATTCAAACTATTATGGATGGGAGGAAACAATTTGACTGGTCAATGATAGTATCAGACAACATTCACAATCAGATGATAAAAAGTGAGAGAAACCAAGTGTTTCTTTATGACCTCCTATGCAGTTTATGCAACTACTTGAGTAGGGATTTTTCCTAGACTTCAAACAGTAGGTATATTGGGGGAAGCCCAAGGATAGAAGAGAGTGTGGGAGTATTATGATCAGCTCACCTTGCAGGCATTAGAGCAACATTATAGAAGTATTAATGATGCCTTTCTTTATGTCATTATTAACAAACTTAATGGTGATGTGGGATATAGGCTTAGCAGGGAGGCAATGGCTTTTGTGAATGAATGGGGGCATTAGTTTATCTAGTACCCCACATTCACCTATTTCAGGTTAGCAGGATTAAATGGTCACCCCCATTTGCTACCTATATGTTGTGGTGATAGGATCATTTTGATGGAGTTTATTTATCAAGCCTTGGCTATGAATTTCCATTTTAGAAAAAAACACAAGACTGGGTGCCATAAGTTTCCAATGAAGCTAGGAGCCTTTAGCTATCCACACATTCAGGCAACTAAGGTTGTTTGTGATGAATTAGTTTATTTAAAGTTGGGCTTGTATACTACAAGGAAATACTATGACCCCAAGCACAAGATGAGGGCTTTGCTTCCCTGTGTCTTTGAGAAGCACTTTAATCTATTGGAGGATTTTTGGGAGGACTTGCAAGATGAGTATGATCTTAGGAAGAAGAATTATGAAAGGATACCTATACCACTTATGGTGGAGTTTGGGATAAAAGAAGACATTTTATAAACATTGTCTGATGATGGGATGGTTTTGGATCCCAGGTATGATGCAGACAAGATTGGTATTAAGGATCTTGATCCAATAGATTGGAATGTTGATGAGATAATTGACATAATGTAGATTGCAAGACCAGTGCTCGATAGGAGTATTCAATGGGTGAGTTTGAGGGCTAATCAGGTTGAGGCTCCATCATCTAAGAAGAGGAAAGCTACAGGTACCACCCAAGGATATAAAAGAGAAAAGAAAAGGATGGAACCTAAGGAACCCTTGGAGTTTATGCCTTCTAATACACAAGAGGAGGTGGTTCCTCAAGATCTTCTAGAGGTACAGGAAGATTAAACAATTGTGGAGGTGGGTGCTTCTACATCTGCTGTAGGGGAGGTACCGACTCAACCCTCTGATGCACAGGAATTAGGTCAAGAATCACCAAAGGGATCCCTCCATAATGAATCAGAGGTCTTAAAGCGAATGGAGGATGAAATTGAGATACATAACATAGAAACAGATTCAGAAAAGACTCCATCTGATAAAGAGCATCATGTATTAACATCTCTTGATATGACAGATGATGTAGGAATTGAACATATATTGACTAAGGAAGATCATTGGAAACTATTTGAAGATGCAAAAAGAGAAGTTGATGCTAAGGCACAAGCTGAGGCGTTAGCTAAGCAACAAGAGGAGGAGGCCAAGGCACAATTTGAATTGGAATTCAAGCAGAAGGAGTTGGAAGATAAGGTCAAGGCTGATGAATTAGCTCAACACCAACAACAAAAGGAGTAGGTGCTCAAGATTCAAGAAGAGATAATTTGATAATGTAGTAGAAAATTCATAACCTTGAAGAGGAAAAGGCCCAACAAAGAAGAGAAAAAGAAGCTATTGAAGCTAATTTCAAAGCACAAGAAGAGGCTTATAGGAAAAAGGAAGAGCAAGAACGCTTGAAAAGGGAAAGAGAGGCTGCTGAGATTGTTGAATATGAAAAGAAGTCCAAGGAGGCATGGGACTATGTTGAAGAGCTAAAGAAGCAGCGGGATCAAATGTTGGAGAAAAATAAAGAGGAAGAGGAATGTTTAAAGCAAGAGTTAGAGGCTAAAAGGATGCAAGAACATAAGGATAAAGAGGAAGCAGAAAGGTTAGCACAGGAAAAGGAACAAAGTGATTAGAAAAATGTGCAGGAAGTTGATTCTCAATCGGGGCCTACATTGCTACAACCTTTGTCTTCCACTATTGTTGCTTCTTCTTCAGCCCAGGCAGCCACTACTCCTATTGCTCCTACCTGGTCAAAATTGGAATTGGAAAGAAAACAAGTTTTCCAACCACAACCTTTGAATTGGGAGGAGATGATGAAAGAAATTGGGAAAGAGAAACCTAAAAAGAAGGCCCAGGTTCTTCACTCTACTAGACTCACTGATGCTGGAGAGATTGTTCCTGAATGTGCCATAATTGTAATGGAGAAGAGTCGTGATGATATGCAAATCACTGATTATCATTTGGGGGAAGTAAATTTGGGAAAGCCTACAAGAAACCAACAGATGAGTTTAATTGATATTGTGGCCTCCTCAACTAAAACCCGGATGATCAAAGATAAACAAAGGAAGGATGAGCTTAAAACTCAATTGGATCACCTCCATAGGTTTTTGAAAGATATTTCAAGTCCCATTTCTCAACAAGATACTTTTCCTGAATCCCCAGTTTTTTTAACAAAGAGGGAAGCAGATGATTTGATTCAAATGAAAAGCAAGGTAGGGATGATGGATAAATGGTTGGATAAGCTCAACCAGGAGGTTGATGATGTTCTTGTTGAATGTTCTAAAATTCATAAGGCTACTCTTGAATTGGTAGAGGATCTAGACCAGTAGGTCAAGGATTTGGATAAGCAGGATGATGAATATAAGGAATATGTTAAAAGGCTTGAAGATGTCAGCAAAGTGCCCTAGTCCACATTGTTGGAATATTCGATTCTTGAGCATGGTAATGTGGATTTTGTGGAAAAAACTTTGAGCATCATAAGATATAAGTCTAGGGCTATGCATGGACATCAAGAAGAATTTTGAGAAATGAGTAAAGACTTGAATCAACAGATGGTTGAATTAGAGGCAATTGTGGCCATTTTAATCAACTTAGATTCCTCAAACAAAGAAGGCATGTCTTTGGATAAATCAAGGGAGACATGGAGGGGTAGGTTTGAGGAAATCATGCAAAAGGGAGATGATGGGGAGGATTTATTGTTAGATCAGTTTATGGATATCTGGGAGGAGGTAAAAACTGCTAGAAAGGAGTTAATCAAGTTAAAAGAGATGCAAAGATTGGTTGTTGTAGAATTTGAAAGGATCAAATTCGAAGGTGATTGGTTAGATGGGCCAGATTTGGGTACTCTTCAACAGGTGTTCTCCAGTTATGACGAGTACATCCTTGAGCATTCAGTGCAAAAGTAACTGACTCTTTTCACCATATTCTATCTGCTCTTCTCCTCTTTTTGTAGGTTTTGACATAGGCTCAACTCTGAGTTTGATCTATTGGTTTCACTCTCTTCTTGGAATATCAGATTTCTTGTTGGCACAACAGAGTGATCATCCTTGGAACAGCGGTTCCTGAGTCTACTTCTGTGTTCAGTTTTGACTCCATGAATTGTGGATCTTGATTGATAATTGAGAAATTCATGCATGTGGCACCCTATATGTATTATTAGAATCTACTTTGTAAAGGTCAGCTAATTGAAGAAAGATTAGCCACCTAATGATAGAAAATAGTGATTAGATCTAGGATTTCTATGTTTTAGGAGAGATACTCTAAAAGTTCAGTAGAACTTGGTTACTTTACAGTTTTTCATACATTTTCATGTTATGGTTCTAAATTCTGGATCTATTTTGATAAGGTTAATGGTACATGATCAATCTATATGCTAGTGATTTTTTTTTATGTGCTTAATTGTTTCTTATTTGATGAAAGTCAATAGAAGGAACTCGATTCAAGATTATATCATTGGATTATCTGTGAATTAAGTTGTTATTGTATTCATTTGATCTATGTTTTGGATGATGAGTGAGTGATTTGTTTGAAGTAAGTTTAGTGAATATTGATGGTATCTGAATTAGCATTATGGATGTATGCAGTAGCATAGCTTATTCTATGGATTGAATCTTTCTATAGTTGTGGTTAGGTGGGATAAATACTCATTATTGACATGCATGTCTAGATATGTAAGAATTTTACTCACGTTTCTTTGATTTAAAGCTCTGATTTATCTTTTTCTTTTATTTAAAACTCCCCCAAATGTAGACTAATCGATGTTATGCAGTCTTGTTCTTTGTTACCAGTAAAGGCCCCTTGAACATTACAGTTATATCAACCACTAAGTGAAATCAGCATAATTGAGAACCAATTACTAGGACCTTGGGAGTTAGATCTTCATGTGTTATCTTTCTCTTTTAGCAGAAATAGAATAGTAATATTTTGTTTAATGTTATTGTGTTGTTTTGACCATCAACACTACCCTACAAACACGACTTCCAAGCAAGCTTTCTCGGTGGATGTGTAGTTCAGTTCATGTCCCACCATGGTCCTACTGATGTAATAGATAGTTCTCTCCTTTCCATTTTCATCATGTTGGGCTAAGAGGGCGCTGACAGCCCCTGTTGTTGCTGATATGTATAAGATTAAGGGTTTTCCTGGAATGGGTGGCATGAGAACTGGAAATGTGACTAAGTACTCCTTGATCTTGTTGAAATCCTGGTCACTCTTTTCATCCCATTTGTATGCTACCCCCTTGTGGAGTAGATGAGAATATGGGATGGCTTTGTCTGCTAGTTGTGTTATAAATCGGCGAATGGACTGGAGTCTTCTTTGCAGACCTCTTAGTTGTTTCAATGTCTTTGGTGCCTCCATTTCGAGGATTTCCTTGACCTTGGTGGGGTCTACCTCAATTCCTCTCATGGATACAATGTACCCTAGGATCTTTCCTGATTGTAACCCAAAGACACTTTTTTGGATTTAGTCGAACCTTGTACTTTTCTAGTCTTTCAAAGATGGAACTCAACACCACTATGTGATCTCAATGTTTCTTCGACTTGGCCAATATATCATCCACGTAATCCTCCACAGTCTTCTGAATCATATCATGAAAGATTAGTGTCATGGCCCTTTGATAGGTAGCTTTGGAGTTCTTTATCCCAAATAGAATCATGTTCCAATAGTATGTCCCCCATGGAAAAGTGAATGTCATCTTGTGTTGGTCTTCTTTTGCTATCATGATTTGGTTGTAACCTAAGAATTTGTCCATTAGTGATAGAATTTCATCTCCTGCTATCATATCCACAATCATGTCAATGTTTGATAGGGGAAATCATCCTTGGGACATGCTTTGTTCAAATCTTTGAAATCCGTGCAAATGTAGATGCCCCTAGTGGGCTTTGAAACAAGTACAAGATTCGAGACCCATTCTGGATAATCTATCGGTCGTATGAATCCAGCATCTAGGAGCTTCTATAATTCCATTTTGACCAACAATTTTATCTGGGGATGCATTTTTCTTAGCTTTTATCTCACTGGCTTTGCTTTGGGATACACAACTAGGTGATGAACCATGACTTTTGGATCAAGCCCAAGCATGTTGGCATAGGTCCATGCATAGTTTACTTTCCTTTCCCTTAGGAAGGTAGCCATGAGTTCTTTCTCTTCTGTCAAGAGATATTTTTCATAGAATGTTATGTGTGGTGTCTCTTCTATTCCCAAGTTGACCGGATTGCATGTTTCTGCCAGAACTATTGACTTCTCCTGATGAATGGCACTGAGAGGAAGATTGAATCCTTCATCCTCCGAAACCTTAGAGAGGTTTTCACCATCGGATACATCCTTTATTTTTACTATTTTTGGGTCAGAGAGTACCACAGTGTGGTTTTCACTCAAAGACCTAGAGATTATTCTCAAGTTTTCTCTTTTGCAATTGAAGGATTCAATTATTTCCCCGTAATAGGCATGTGTGTCTAGTATAATGTCAAATCCAGCTTTATGATCTCCTCATGGTATAGTATCTCGTAATCCCATGAATTTTGAGAGTGCCTCATCATTTTTGAATGTGTCTCGAACCAGTGGTCCTCTTTGGTCATAATTGATGAGTTAGGGATAGACATACTAATTTTATCTCATGGGTTTGGTTGTTTGAATCAAAAGATAGAGTACTAATCATGAGAAGAGAGGAATCCTCGAATAGCATAGGTAAATTAGTTATGCAATGTTCCTCATCACTGCTACACACATTAGTTATGTCGAAGGTAAATTTATCTATGACTCAACCTGTGGATACGGGTAGCTGAAGGGTGGCTACTGATAGCTGAGGGGGAGTCTTGACTATTTTAACCGGGGGACCTCTGCCAAGTATGGTCACCTTCAGAGGGAAACATCCAAGGCCAATATTTCTCATGCACTTCTCAAGAATGAGTGGTACTAGGAGACCATTGTCATTTTTTCCAAGTTTCTTGTTTGTCATAACCCATACCAAACATCATTTGTAGTCCTTTGCTACTTTCATCCATAGGAAGATCAAGCACAGGCCTTTCACCTTGGTATAGAAAGCTTGATATGTCTCTTTCATCTATCACCTCTCAGCTTAGATCTCCCCAACATCTGAATCTAGAAGGGTCTGCTCTAAAGGTTTGGGATGATGTTTCAGCTAGTTGGGGTTTCCCATGAGACCTAGGAGATTGAGGTAACTCTCATATCATGAAAGCACTTTTCTTCATTTTGTAATTCCCACACCAGTTGTCTTGGACAATGAATTTGATATTGGAGATATTAGGGATGGCAGTTGTCTTTGTCTCAAAAGTGGAGGCCAAGGTAGCTAGGTTCACATATGGGGATGAAGGGCCTTCATCATTTTTTGGGACTTTAGGGATTTTGTAGTACTTTTCTTCCAAGTTCATGTAGTAGGAAAAGGGCTCACGATCACCATAGATCGTGACCTCTTGATTTTGATATGGGAACTTGACATACTGATGGAAGTTGGATGCAATAGCTTGCATCCCATGGATCCACAGTCACCCCAGGATGATGTTATAAGGAAAATAAAGGTGAAGGATCTAGTAGATGGTTTCCATAATGGTTGGCCATACTTGAATAGGGAGTTGGATAGTGCCCTGAGACACTCTTTCTTGATCATCATAAGCTCTGATTGTGATGCCCTTTCCTTTTTCAATGGAGTCCTTGGAGAATCCAAAATTCTTTATGAGCTTGAGAGAATAGATGTTTAGACCTGCACCCCCATCCACCAAGACCCTTTTGACTTTGTTTTTATGAACCATGACCTCAAGGTGGAGTGCGCGATTATGAGATGGTTGAGTGGGGAAGTCCTAATTGGAAAATGTGGGGAGATTTGGGGTGGTGATGTTTCATACCATAGCTTAGAACTGGTCAACATCAAGATCCGTAGAGATGGTGGATGAAGCCAATGCTTCCTCAAGAATCTTTCTATGGGTGGGTGAAATCATCAGTAACTCCATGATGGAGATCTGAGTGGGAGTTATTTTCAAATGTTCTAAGACATTGTAGCCATTGGGGATGGATTTCAGATTTGAGGTGGATGCCCTAGGTGGTTGTGATGACCCAACAATGGCAACTTTGTCACCACCTGTGGTGACTCCACAATCAGCTTTGGCTCCCTTGACCTAACAATAGTGACCCATTCATATAGGTATGTGACAACATGATCGTACACATGGTTCACATTGGCATACTTTTGTTTTCCATGGTTATTCCCTTTGTAGATAGCAATCTTTACTTCAAAGTTGAGAAATATCAAATCCTGATTGTGGTTGTGTATGTTGATAACATAATCTTTGGAGGAAATGAGGAAATGTGTAAGAATTTTGTAGAGGAAATTCAAAATGATTTTGAGATGTCAATGTTTGGGGAGATGAAATTCTTCCTTGGGCTACAAATCAGTCAATCTGATAAAGGTATATTCATCTCACAATCAAAGTATGTCAAGGAAGTATTAAAGAAGTTTGGAATGGAGGACTCTAAACCAATATGTACTCCCATGGTTACTAGTTGTAAGTTGAGAAAAAATAATGAATCTCCTAAGATAAATCAGAGCAAGTATAGATCCATGATTGGTGGATTGCAATATCTAACTGCTACTAGATCGGATATCTCGCATGCAGTGTGTCTTGTGGCAAGATTTTAGGAAGATCCTAGAGAATCACATGTGGAAATAGTAAAAAGAATATTCAGATACTTGAAAGGCACTCTGGAATTTGGTCTATGGTATCCTAGGGATATTAATTTCTCCTTGAGTACTTATATAGATGCAGATTGGGTAGGTTGTACATATGAAAAAAGAAGTACAAGTGCATGTACTTTCTTTCTTGGAGGTAGATTGGTTTCTTGGTTGAGTAAGAAGTCAGATTCAGTATCATTATCTACTATAGAGGTAGAGTATATTGTTGCAACATCATGTTACACATATGTGTTTTAGATGAAGCAGACATTGAAGAATGTCAATGTATCATATAATGGACATATTTCTATCTTGTGTGATAATACAAGTTTTATCAAAATTTCAAAAAATCCAGTAATACATTCAAGGACAAAGCATATCTCTATCAGGTATCACTTTCTAAGAGATAAAGTTGTAGAGAATAAAGTGAAGTTGGATTATGTGCCTATAAAGGATCAAATAGTAGACATTTTCCCAAAATCTCTTCCAAAAGATACATTTTAGCATAAGCTAGAGGTTATTGCCTCTCCTTCTTTCAACTAGATGTATAAGTTGGTGCATATGTCCAAGTGAGCTATTCAAGATACATTATTGGTCCTGGACTAATGAAGGCTACCTCTCAGGGGGAGTAGGTAATGGTGTCTTTGGTTGGTGCAGTCAAGGGGGTCATATATTTTTCCCCTAAGGGAGAGAGAGAGAGTTGTGGAGAGAGAGAAGTGGAGAGAAAGTGAGAGAGAGTTTCTTGTAGGTGTTATCCTTTGTCATTGATGTCAAAGGGGGAGAGAGTGCAATCTAAAAAATTGAGGGAGAGAGTAAATGAAAGAATTGATTTCAAAGGGAGAGAAAATTTCTAAAGAACATATGGAGAGAATGAAGCTTGAAATATAAGAAATTTCCAAGGGAGAGTGTTGCTTAAGTGCTTCTTTATGCAGGGTTGTTTTTATGAACCGGTGTTGCCATTGTAGGGTTGCTTTTGTTGTTGATCGTTTTCAGAGCTAGTGTTTCCATCAATAAAAAATGGGTAGATTTTTGAGATCGTTGTTTTGTTGTCATTGATGTCAACAGGGAGATTGTGGCACTATGTTGTCTTTATTTTTTTCATTGATGTTAACCTATGTCAACCTCTAGTATGGTGTTGAGCAGGTGTTATAGATGGGGAGATTGTTGGTGTTTTTACATGGTCGACATCTTTTTTTTGGGCATTTGTTGACACTATACTCCTAATGAGTATTGAGCACATGTGATGGTCAAAACCCCTTTAAGATAAGGGTTTTGGTTTCAACAAAATAAGTCATATATTACATTCAGGTCTATTTCAAGTGATTAAATTGAATAGCAAGTATCAGAACTTTGTAACAAGTAAACAGTGGCATTATGAACAAAGGAGTTACCAGCCCCTTTAGGGAAAACAAGAACTTTCGGTAACATGTGTATATTGGGCATAAAGAATATTTATGTTTTATTTTGCAAAGTTTACAATTTGGTTATTGAGGTTACGAACTTAGGGTTCAAATGATAATGGGCATTTTTTATTTCTGATTATAATCATGAGGTCTTTTATTTGAAAAAGCTCGATTTGAGCTCAAACAGTGGGAGACTGAAGCTCGAAGCTAAAGTGGTTATGTGTCACCACAGTTTAAGGGAATGACAAAGATTTTTTGGGTTTTTGCAAATTGGTTTCCAGGTGATTTTTTTTTTTGGTTGTTTTTCCTAATCAGTTATATTTTGAAAAGGTTAATTTTTTACTAAGCAAGAAAGGAAATTTGTTTTGGTCTTAGATAACCCTAGCATTTATGTAGCACGGGTTCTTGATAGCTTGCAAATATTTGTTGTACTTGATCATGCATTGATAATGTGGGTTAGGGTTTGTTGCTTTGGTGTTTTACACACTCAATTTTGTGGCACAATATTGATCATGTTTTGTTATCTTAACCTAGTTGACATTGGTGTGCATCTTGCATTGGAAGTTTTTGATGACAGGTATTTTGTGGCAGTTATCACCGCTCAATGGTTCTTTCAGTTTTTAGCTTGATTATGAGCAACTTTAAAGTATATAAAATAATCTCTAGAAAAAAAATTGGGTTGCTTGATTATAATGTTGAAATCACATAGCCAGAGTATATGAAATGCACTTATTGTTATTATCATGCTATAATTAATTGTTGAGCAAAATGCAAAAATCTATTTTGCAAAAACTATATACAAAAATAGTGGAGTAAATGATATATTTTATGTTTTAAAGGTTCCATTTTTATGAACCTTTGGGACATAGGATGTATTAGTATTAAGAGTTGTAATGGTTTGCAAAGAGACAGAGTAACCCTCTGTAGTTTGTTTCTTCATGACTAAAAATGTTTGGTAGCCAATGAGGCACATTTTTCCAGTGAGGCATATTGTATTAGCCAATGACGTTTGTAACTAGTGAGGCTTGTAACCAGTGATGTTCTTTTTCTAGTGAGGCATTGTCAGTGAGACATTTTTTTATTAAAGCCAGTGAGGCATTTCAAGTGGTTTTCATTCCCCATGAGTGTTTTCCACTCAAGACAATATTTGTGTTATGGGATGTTATTATCACTTATGTGCTTGATCTTCATGTTCATTTTCTTATCATGTGTCATTCGGTTTCAAAGTTATCCTAAGTTATTTTGGTCTACACGAACACATATTCATCATATATCATTGCTTGAAATGATATTCTCTACTCATCGTCATTATGGTCAATCAAACTTTATAATTTAATCTCTATGTTATGGTATCTATTGTTTGTATGTATAATATGTGAACATCCTTACTCTTAATTCTTATTTTCATGAATTAATTTTTATCATAGATTGTTTCATAATATTGTGTTGATGCATTCTTGATATTGATTTGTCAGTTTTATTTGTCATGATGCCTATCTTAACTTAACATAATTTGTCATGATGATCATAGTTAATATTATGCCTCATCTCCATTCAATAGAAGTTTCCTTTGTTTCAAACTTTTGAAAGATTATTTCAAGGTCTTGTTGAAATTAGTATACCACTGATTTACCCCCCCCCCTCTTAGTGGTATTGTACTCCAACAAGTGGTATCAAATCCATACCCTTCTATATTAATTCTAACCAACTTAGTGGTTTCCTAGTAGTGGAGTACTTATTATGGCTAAGTGAAAAAGAAATAAAGGTCAAAAGAAAAACACAAGTGTTAAGCAAAAAGTTGATCAAACAACCCCTATCAAGTCTAGTGAAGTGTTGTCTCAAGAAAATCC
>VDFB02281492.1:568514805-568539533 GCA_007258455.2 Sequoia sempervirens | reverse complement strand
AGAAGGATGTCTCATTGATTGACCACCTAAGGACTCTACTCCTGTACCTAAGCTTGGAACCCCATAATGAGGGTGTCCCTGACCTCTAGGAATCAACGACTCATATAAAGTCTGATAATAAGTTACCTTAGCAATGAACCAATCACACTCAGCCTGATACTTAGCTTGAGGAATCAAAGAAGCCAATGCGATATCTGTGGTAATTTGCTGCTACATCTTAGTGGCTAGCTCCTACCTCAGGGAATCTCTCTTAGCTCAGAGAGTATCACACTATGTTGTCACAATAACTACCTATGCATTGGAGGCATGTCACCGAGTAATCTCAAAATCTCTCTCAGTAACCTTGGCATCCCAATCTTGAATAGCTTGATCCCACTTAGCTGTAAGCTAAGCAATCATGGTAGTCGTATCTCCCTGTGGGTGAGGAGCCTGTGGAACCTACTACTGTTGTTGTTGGTCTTGAGGAACCTAACCATCATGTTGTTGGTCGTCATTCTGCCCACCTTATACCTATTGTTGCTGCACATGGGTAATCCTAAGTCTTTGTCAATCTTGTCAGCGCTCAATCACACCTCCTCTTCTGACCCCTAGGATTGGGCCTCCAATTGCTCCTCTTGTAGAAATAGTAAATCTCAAAGGCTTGTGTCATGCCTACCATCCATCATACTCTCTAGTGGTCCTTGAATCAATTGGACCCACTGCTCATCCCCATTTGAATGGTGTCAAAGCTATAAATGTTGCAACTGCTACTCTAGAATCAACATGAGGACCCCATGTAGTCTCCTCTCTAGTAGTCCATCTATATCTGGCATGATATTCATCTGTTGACCTTGTTTTCCTCTCACCAAACTACCCGAGCACCCTATCTAGCAGATATCTCTCAAGAATAATATCAACTCAGACAATCTAGAATTGACTCTTCTGACATTATACCAACTTCTCCTGGTCATCTAGCCAGGCCTCACAATCTTTGTACGGTCACTAGATGAAGTCTGTCATGTCATCAAACATTTCCCTCTAATAATAGTCTTCCTAGCTATGTGTAATGAAGGTAGTCAAAATACCAATAGCCATATGGATCATATGCATCTCTATCTCACATACCACTTGGCTAAGTGATGGAAATCCTCTCCTAGGACCAAAAATGAAGTAAACTAGCACCAACTGATATGCTACTACCACCATTGTAAATGGCCTCATGCATGTATCTATAAAGATGAGCAAACACACATTGTCCCTAGGCATATGTCATGTCGTGCTCCATCATCTACTTGATCACAACACCCCAGCCAATGAGAAACCTCTTAACTCTCCTATTGGGCATCAAGGGACCAATGATCAATCTTCCCAAAATAATGACCATCGAGTCTGCATCATCGACAAATGGAGCCAAAACTCTTAGAGTCAACCATCTAAAGCTGTTGAACACTGAGTAATCTTTGCATAGATAAGGTACCCATAATTACATCATAATCAATCAAATCTCCATGAATGGGGATCCTCAAGATCCTCCATACATCCTCAATTTTAATAGTACACTCTCCTATTAGAAAATGGAAAGTGGTAATCTTTGATCTCCATCTCTCTACTAAAGTTGTCATCATGGCTTGACGATCCCTAATCACTAGCATATAAGCTATGTATCATAGTCCCACAACATTGAGGAAATACCTCCAAGCTCCTAAAAATTTTCTAAGCTATCCATCAGCCAAGGTCTCTGCTCTTGCATGAATAAAGGTCGTAGGATGACCTGCAAGCATTCAACCCACAACATCAAAATTTTTCTATAAAATCAAGTCGAGAACTTAACTCTGTAAGTAAATTAGGTAAATCAGTTATTGTTATCAATAGTGTGCTTTTTCTAGGGAAATATCATTTGTTTCCATAAGAGCAACCCTGTTCTATGGCAATAGCGGCTATCCTTGGTGATAGCGAGCCTATTTCTTGGCGATAACGGCTATATTTTTCAATAGTGCTAATTCTTCTATGTTGTTTGAACACACGATCATATTTTACAATAGCAACCACTAAAAAGTGACCATCCTTAGTGTAAGTGATCGTATTTTACAAAAGCAACATCATTTTTCAAAAGCAGCCATCCTAACTAGTGCACTAGCGGTAGTATCGTGCCAATAGCGGTTGTTTTCCTAAACTTTTGCTATCACCTAGAAAATTTTCAAGTATTAATTACAAAAGTGAAATAAAATAAAAAGCAAAAAATAAATATATACATAATGCAGCCCCTGCATTGCCTGGTCGTTGGTACTACCTAATCGCGTCTGCTCTATGTGGTTCTCTTGAAACTCGAGGCATCATGATTCAACATTTGCAGCTAAAAATCTTTAAAATCTTTCTAGAGGCAAGAATCTCTCAAATAAAAGTGTGCAAATGAGGGTTGAATTTACCCTAATTTCATATTTAACCCCCCCAAAACCCTAATTTTTAATGTGGAACCCCTTCTAAGTCATATTTTGGGAGTACCTATGATCATCTGGAACCTTAAAAGCGACCCATAGGGCCTAAATTTTTGTCCTCTGTGCATCAGACCTATTCCTAAACCAAATCGAGCACCCAACATAAAAAACTAAGTTTTTTGGTTGAGCTCTTGAGGGGGCAGCCCAACATCTTATCATGCTTCTGTTGACCTCTAAGGCATAGTGGGGCATATTAATTTTTTTCTTTTTTGAACTAATCTTGAATTCTTTGAAACAACGCATCAGGTACATTGTGTCAAAGAGGGGAAAAAATAAGACATATAAAAATGGATTAACACTTATCACACATCCCGAACTACATTTTTCCATTATCATCACCACTTTCATTATCACTATTGCATTTCGCTTCATCAATATCATTAGTCCCCTTTTCAACATCATTTGCATCATTAACTATAATACCCCTCATGTTGTTTGGACTTGATACTTCTATGGTTTTGATTGGTGCCTTGTGACTGTGATTGTACTCCTTATGGTTTGGTGTGATGGATTGGTTAGTTTAGATTGATTGAGGATTGTGTTACTTCAATTGATGACATTATGATTACATTGATTCTATGATGTTTAATTTGATTTCAGAAATATATTATGATGCAGTGATTTAGTAAATTATGTTATGATGTGATCAGTTAATTTAGGAATGTTATTTCATCATTGATATTGTAATTTTTAGTATAGCTTAGGTGAGAGGACATTGTAGCATCACTCGTTTACGAGTGCTCTGCTACGCTGCAATTCCTTCTCACGATAGGATGTTTGATTATATATATATACATGTGCTACTTGACGTTTGTTTGGATGCAGGATTTGCAGGAATAAGTCTCGATTCCACCTACTTCGGCAGGATAGGGCGAGCATTAAATTAACCCAACGGGTAAAATGTTGTAAAAAGGGAGTAGATTTGGAAGTATCCCTGTCCCAAGTTCGTCATTCTGTTATGAGTTGTGTCATGACTGAAGTTTTGTCCTTGTTGTTGTGTAGTTTGATTGTTGAGTATTTATTTAATTTATGGTTAGTGTTTAATTAATTAATCTTATTTTATAAGATAATTAATTAATGTTACATTGTTATTGGATTTAATTGTGAGTTGGTAAAATATTAAATTTAAATATTTTGTAAATTTAAAAGTGAATTAATTAATTAAAAGTGCAAATAATTATGTTAAATTAATATTGATGAGGATAATTAAATATTATCTTTTTATTAATATTAAATTAGACAATCTTGTGTGGATAATGTTTTGAGAAAATAAATTATTTTAATTAAAATTGTAGATAAGTTGTGCTTTTAAAAGCTAGAAAAAGGACTAATAAGGGAAGAGGATTTTTGAGGAAAAGCAAAAGAGCTTTATTTATTTTGATTTATTATTTTTGTGAGGGGATTATTCACACACAGAAGATTTTTCTGTTGTTTTTGATTTGTAAAAAAGAAAAGAAAGGAAAAAAGAGTTTGTGGGTGCTTCTGGGTAAAATTATTGTTTGGAAGAAAGTTAGATTCGAAAAGAGAGCTGCAGGAGGAAATCAAGAGGAGGCTACAGAAAGGATTCTTCATCGAAGGAAGGACTCCAGGTTTTATTCTGTTAATTTATTATTATTTTATTGTTCTGTAAGTAAAATCTGGTTTGTTGAGTTTGAGAAATCCATTCCTCTATTTCTTTTGAAAAT
This sequence comes from Sequoia sempervirens, assembly GCA_007258455.2. NCBI lineage: Eukaryota > Viridiplantae > Streptophyta > Pinopsida > Cupressales > Cupressaceae > Sequoia > Sequoia sempervirens. Next base: position 568,535,374 of record VDFB02281492.1, on the reverse strand, counting down.
TTATTTGTATTAAACCCTTAAATTTACGATAGGAAACCATAGTAAAGTTTTCTGAAGTTCTTCAACAAAACTTAGTGTGGAAATATTTGTGTTGAAAAGAAAACTATCTTTATTATGAATCGAATTTGTGTGCCCGAATTCATCTTGGATCTGTTAAAGAAAAACAATTTTTTTATATATATACTATCTGTTGAATCACTTGTTAAATATATGTAATTAATCATAAATAAATATTTACACACACATACACATACATATATATATGTTTATACAGAATAAATAAATAAATATATGCTTTATTTATCTATAGATTGTCTTATTTTATAATCTACATAGTTGTAGACCTCTGTACTCTGTGTACTGCATAAATATCCGTGATTAGGAAGTATTTTCGAAATATATATATATATATATATATATATATATATATATTTATATTTATTTTTATTTTTGGAATTCGATCTGCATTTGAAAGTTTTTTTTTAAATTTATGAAATGAAATAAATAAAAGAAAAATTATAAAAAAATAATAAAAAAATAATAAAAAACAATTTATTTAATATTAAATTTTGGGGTGGGAGTGGTCGGCGGGTGCCATACCACCCTCGGCCCCAGTATCGACGTATGTAGCCACACCCAGCTGCGCACAGCAGCCGAGGGCTGCTATACGCAGCTGAGTGGGGCTACGGCCCTGTCACTCTGTGGTACGCAGTACCACAGGCGGCTATGGTACTGTGTACCACAGGCAGTGGGGGTGTTTTTTTAAAAAAAGGTTTCTTTTTATTAAAAACTAATTAAATTCGTTTGTTTTAAGTTTGTTAAAATTCAATTTTTTTTATAATTCGAATTTGATTCATAATATAATTATATATATATGATATATATATATATATATATGTATATACATATATGTATATATACATATGTATATATATAAATATATATATTATATATATATATAATATTTTTCAGAATGAGATTTTATAAATTTTGATAATATATATTTTTATGTAATGATTTTTAATCCATAGGTTTTATTGTATATATATATATGTATGTATATACGCATAAAACGTATATACGTATATATATATATATATATATATATATATATATATATATATATAAATCATATGTTGTGTTCATGAAGTTAAAATGATAATTTTGAGAAAATTGCAATGTGGTAATGTAATTGTGTAAACTATAAATAAATTGTGTTTGAATCGAATCGAATCTTCTCGAGTAATCGATTTATTCAATTGGTGAAATTTTTTGTTTATTTAAAAGTGTTTTATGGTATTGTTTATGTAGTTGCTTTCTCTCGAGATTATTCATTTAATTTAATTATGGTTTTCTTTTATTTGGGTTTATGTCTTGCGGGAAAACCCTAGTGCTAGATTGTCCGATTATAGGGATTTAAGTTATTGTTTAGGGACTTCCAGAGGTGGGGATACTGTTATTTGTGTTCAATCTTGTAATTTGATGTTGTCCTTATGTTTTGGCTTCGGTTGGATGTTAATGTACACTTGGATTGTATCGTTTGTGAACGTTATACGTATGATTTTGGGTGAGAGGATTATGCCTCTCAGATGATCCAATTGATTGGTTCAGTGTTCTTGTTGATACAATCCTTTTGTGTTGGGTATTTTGTGTTGAGTGTTTAGAGAGAGTGGCTCTAGTGGGGGCTGACGCATAAAGGGGCTGTCAGGGTAACCCACGTAGAGTTAGATTAATCAGTGATAACCTAAGTAATTAACCACAGGTGGGGATTAAACATTAACAAGATAATTGTGATGCCTCGTCCGCCTGTTAGTGCTATCATAGACTAAAGGGGACCAAGAAGGCTGTGGTTGGCAAGATCATTTCCTTGCCTTCACGAAAGGTTAACGATTCCGCATGAGTAACCCTATGGAGTGGCGCCTTGAGATAGGCTGTCAGGAGAACCATAGATGGAGGCAGCACCTTAACTTGGTTGTCTGGAGAATCCATGTAGAGATGGAGGCGACACCTTGTGATAGGATGTCTGGATAATCCATGTTAAGCCATGCGATGACACTCTTCTCTAACATTCCATTTGTGTTAGTTGTTTTGTTGAAGTCCTCTGGAAGTGGTTTATTGATTTTTCATTGGTTAGTTTTGGAAGTAGTCTTTGATATTGTGTCTTGAGATTTATTGATGATGTGTTTTTCATGAGTTACTGTTGTATCATCTGTAAAGTGATTTAATGTTAAGGTTTGAAAGTGGTCCATTGTTATGTCATTTGGTGATTTGTCGTTGTTTAGTCTTCAGTGTTGTCTAGTGTTATTATGTTATTTTGTATGGAGTTAGTCTTTGTTATTGTTAGACATGCTTGGTCGGGGATCCTTCCTTGTCTACTCCCAGCACAGGGGTGGTTGGGTGGAATGTGCTTCGCACCCCGTTGGGTTCCCCTTGGATTCAGTTGTATCTTTTATTGCAGGATTTTGACAGATGCAGTTGATCCAGTGTTCTTTGTACCAGATGGATGTTTATATCTCATATGTAATGTTTTCATTGATGTATCGTCTCCCACTTGTGATGGGAAGACCTTGATGTAATTTATTATATGTTCATCATGTTGTACTATCTCATGGATGTAATGTATATTTAGGCCTTGTATTTATTCAGGAACTATCATTTGTAATAGTTGGCTATGTTGTGTTATATCTGTCAAAATATATACACTTTATATCTTTATATTTCCTTTTTTTGTCATATGTACATATGGTATTAATATGGTTATTGTGAATGGATATTTCAAATGATGTAATGAGAATGAATGGTTTTACGTAATTGTTTAATTATTGTTTAATCTATTATCTTTGTTATGGGTTAGTATAGTAATGTCTCCTCGTGTACCCCAAGGGATTTAGTTGTGTAACTTTGAACAATGTGATTTTGTTATACTTAATTATATTTAATATGTTCCTTTTAAAAAAAAAAATTGTTGCGTCTTTATTAGTTCCTTTGGGGTTTGCACGGCGGGGCATTACATTAACTCTGTCTTCCTCTATTAATTAGATAATCTTGAATTGTTTAATTAACTCATTATATCGTCACCTAATTTAACCTTATTCCTCTTGATTGATTAAATAAACACAAATTATTTAATTATGTCACTAACATACCTTATTCATCTAAGTTAATTAAATTATTATCATTAATTATTTAATTAAGCTACTTTACCTTCTCTAAATTTGAATAATTAAATCAATTATTCAATTTCTCCAAAATCACTCAACATGGTTAATTAATAAATATACTTTTATTTATTGAAAATTCAAACACATCTTGCATGTTCCTCTCAAATATTAATTAATTATTAAATTAATTAAAACATCCTCACATATTCTAATTGAATGAATCATGTCCACTGATTTCTCAATCCAATTTCCCAATCCCACCGATTACTCTAATCCCACTAAACACTCAATCTAATTTCTCCAATCCCACTAATTATTCAATCTAATCCCACTGATTATCCAATTAAATCCCTTAATTGGATCAATTAGATGGGTTAACTAATCAATCTATTTCTTCTCAACAGACATGAACCATTGATCCTGATCTTTCATTATTGAATCCTGATTGTTCATCTATAAATCGTATATCTATAAACAACCTTCATCCCTCATAAAGAATTTAGAGAATTTGTAGAAAGGTCATGTCAGATTGAATATTGAAGCAAATTGAGCAAAACATATCTTTGCATTCTAGATCATCCTTTTATCAATCTTTTGCAATCATGGAGGCTTTGTATTGAATCAAGCAATCCAACATCCATCTTCAACACAAATACACTCAAACATGGGATGGTATGATTGTAGTTTTTGAATTCATTATGTGTTTCATTCATTTATGCTAACCTTGCTTGTTTGGATTCTTAAGCTTTGCAATTACATTTCATGGGTAAGTGGGTCTTGTTATCTTGTTTTAAATTGAGTTGAATTCATTTGTTGTTATTAAACCTATGATCCATATTCCCCTTACATAGATACATCTCACCAAGTTTCTTCCATAGTTTCTGTGCAGAGGTCTCTTCATGGACATTTATTAAAACAAATTTTGCCAAGCATAATATGATTAGACCTTTGTCTTCACGGTCCATAACATCATATTGAGTATCCAAAGTAAGATATATAGGCCTTTAAACATGTCATTAAAAACATCCCATGGATCTTGATCTGTCAATAGATCCTCCATCTTTAGCTTCCATATTTCAAAATTATTTCCAAATAAATTATCCACCTCTATTCTCGTTAAACTTTCCATCTAAAAATTCCTATAACAAGATCACATAGTATCTTTTGCATAATCTCCCACTCAAATTTGGAAGTTCAAAAAACCAAACAACCCACAATTGAAACCAAAATTTATCAGGCTTTGATACCATTTGTAAGGAAGCAAAGGTAGCAGAACAAATTCCTACACTAATATTAAGAGGAGGATAATGCAAAAATTTACAAATTTATATAATAGTTACAAAAACTTAAACATAAATAAATATCATGCATACCACAACATAGTGATTCACATGTGGAAAACCCTTTCTGGAGAAAAATCCCATGATGGCACCTTCAAATTTTGCAAAATTTGAAGTGCCTATGTCGTTTCAATGTGTCAACAAAGGTTAGGTCTACATCCTGCAAAATCTACCCTAGATCCCATCTTCAGCAATTAAAATTTTGCAACTTAGAGGTCATCTTGTGAATCCATATGGTAGAATGTTTGTTGGTACATATGATAGTACGCTTACTCAGTTTCATGCTCATTGGATGAGTTCTAATGGGCTATTTAATGCTTTTCTGACTACGACCGAGCTAGATTTTGTGTTTTAGAAAGTTGCAAGTTCCAAAATTTTGAGAGCAATCCATTTCATATTTTGGCCTAAAACCTCTTCATTGTCAATTTCATCAAGATCCGAGGTCAACTGATGCATTATTGTAATGCTTTTCGATTGCGATGAACACCTCCAGTGGGTTCGTTTACAAAGGAGGTACCTAATTTTTAATTGTTGGGAAAAATCTGATTGAAAACCCATGTTTTATTTAATTGATTATGCCTTCTCACATAATATATTATCTCCAGGGGTTCTTGTTTACGTGGAGTGATTTTGGTCGGTAGGAGAAATTAAAATTTGTCCATTTCCCAATGTTTTCAAATGCTAGTATTTAAAATATTATGAAAGTTTAAAATATTATGTAAATGTGACAAGGAATCTATGGAAAATATAAAATACATTTTCAAATGTTATTGTAAAAATCAAGATTAATTCTTGCTTCCTATTGGTTGAAGCACTTCATGGCAAACCTCACGGTAGTAGCATCACACATCGCAGTTTTGGATGGGAGGAGCAGGAGAAAAACATCGATGCTTTGATATGACATGATGGTAATTCAAAGGGAAGGTTCAATTAAATGTTTCATTGGAAAAGGGAAGCTTTAATAATTTGTCCAAGGTTTCTCAACACATATTACATTTTTTCAGCACACTTCATTCATGGCGCATTTTTGAGAGGCAGATAAAAACTCAAAAATGTGATGCCTTATGATTAAGCGATGGACTCTTATTGGTAGATTTTTAAAGGGAGTTGCATTTAATTCTTATTTTATATTGGTCAATGAAGTTCATGGAAAACCTTTGAAACTTCAAATATTTCTCATAGCAGTGCATAATGTATTTTGGAATGGCAAAACAAATTCAAAACAACTATAGTAGAGAGAAATGCGATGGCTTGTATTCACATTTGCAAACTTGATTGAATGCATAAAGGTGCATTGAACACATATCTCAAAGCCATCACAATTTTTAAAACTTTCTCATGAGAAAACTGCGATGGTTACAAATGGTGCGATGAACTTTCATTGGTTCTCTTATTAATGCTTGCTTCAAAGGTATAAGGTTTAATATTTGCAAAATATTTCCATGTGAATGGGAATTATTTAGGGAAACTTTGAATAAACTTTCAAAAGTTTGAGAAAAATTATTATAAAACATTAGAAAGCCCAACACATAGTTTAACGTATCATAGTTTTTGAGAAGTTACTTAGGGAGAAAATGTGACAGTGCGATGGCTCCACTACCATTGCACATATCTAATGGAGGAAGGATGGTAATGACTCTGAGCACTCTGGGGAAGAATGGGAGAAACTCCCATTTTTTGAATTCTACTGAAGAAGATGGCAGTGCCTGTACCATCTCTAAGGATGACGATGATGATTTGGGTCAGTTTTTTGAGCTACTCGATAGTGGGGGACAATCCTGCTAGCCTCCTCTTCACTTTGTTGGTGAGGGTTCTGCTATTGCCATGGTTTTCCCTATTGCTTGGCTGGCTCTAGTCTTCTGCTCACCGGTTGCTGCTTTACATTGGCATTTGGTGGTGCATCTCAGGGTTCTCTCTTTGTAATGGTGCCTGGTGGAGCTTTTGGGTGGGGTGGTTAGGGTGAAAGTTTTTCTTCCTTCCCCACACCCATTGATGTTCATTTCTTTGTCTTTGAGATGGTGGTCTTGTCACTGTTTGGGATCAGTTCCTACTGAGGCTTTCCTTTATGGTTTTGGTTGTGATCTACTGTGTTCGTTGGCACTTTATAGTGTCAGGCCCTCTCTGAGTTGGGGTCTTGTGGTGTTGTGGAGGGTGGAGTTGGTGGTCTCGAGAGAGCCATCATGGCCTTGTATGAAGCTTGTAGATGCTAGTATGATTGATGGGTATGTATTGTTACAAAGCCTTGTTTCTTCTGTTGGTTATGAGGAATGTGCTCCTCTTTTCATAGAGTTAATTGATGCTTTAGTGCATAGGTTTTTCTTGGCCTTTGTGGGCGTTGAAGCTAGCTCAAGCTTCCCTTTGTGGTGTGGGAAGTATGGGTATGAACTTGGCGTGGTAGGACTATTTTCTGCCTTCGAGGGTGAAGTCTTTGCGGTTACTATTGATGTTGATTTTGTGTTGGCTTATGGCCTCCTTTGCTCGCTAGCCCATTCAAAGTATTTGTTAGTTATGGCGTGGGTGAGGGAAGATCTTCCTCCTCACCCTGTGTTGGTGTCTCAAGGGTGTTGGTCTGTTGTTCTCGTGCCTTTGAGGTTTAAGTTTTGGGTTGTTGTGCAGATTCTATTCCACTTTCTTTTGGTCCTTACTATCTCCTTGGCGGTGGGGAGTTGCTTGACTCTCTTGTTGAAGGGTGTTCTTGGTCTTAGTGACACCTCTATCATTTATTTGCTATGGTGTGGAGTTGTGATGGGTGCTTGCCTTGGCTCTTATTTCTAGGCCAAGGCTTGTACTTGGCTATTGACTGGTTCTATGTGGTTTTCCAGTCTCTGGTGGAAGGTTTTTATGTTATGGGTTATGGAAGTTATGGCTTTCCATGACCATGTCATGATGGATAGGGTGTGTATTCCCCTCTACTTTGCTTTTAGACTATGGCTACAATGTGGTTTTCTTGTAGCTTGGGTGTTTTTGGTGACCAAGTCTCTTCTTACGATTAGTTGTTGTTTGCAAAGTTGTTTAGTGGGGGTTGTCTTGATATCTCCTTTGGGAATTTGTTTGGCTTGAACTACCCTATTGATCTTAGGGGTTAATGGTATGGTTGTCGCCCCTTCTTCTTTTCTTCTTTCTCTCCTTTTGGCTCCTTTAGAGGTGGAGTTTTCTCTTGTTCAAGGTGGAGGTTGTGGACTTGGGGAGGTGATCCCTGCTCCTATAGAGGTGGAGCTTGGTTTTGTTGGTAGGGATTGTTGTTGTTGCAATGGGTTGTTGCTATCTGTTGCTCTATTTTTCCTTCAAACTCTTTTATTGAGGTGGAGAGTTTCTAGGGTGTTGGAACGGTGGTTTTGGTGCTTCAACTTATGTTCGCTCTTCTTGTCTCCTATAGAGGTGGAGATGGAGTTTGTTGTTGGGCTAACCTTCTCTAGCTCTTGGCCTTTGTTACTTTTTGTTTCTGACATAGGACTGTTGTTGGTCCTTTGAGTCATGTTGCTCCTGGTTACTTGGTAACCAGCTATTGGTTGTAAGTTTGTGTTTTTGCGGTGTGTTCATTGTTTTTATTTCCTTGTTTTGTTCATAAATTCTATGACTTTGGTATTTGGATGTTCAAGGTTCTAGGCCCTTTCAAAACCTTGATTTTTTCTTCATGTAAAGGGTACAACACCCTGTAAATGTTTCTTATCTTATCAAAAACTACCATCACACATCGCATTTGTGAAGGATCCTCTTCATCTCAAAAATGTGTTGCACCAATATTATGCAATGATCCAAAATTGCTGACTTTTCAACAACATTTGTTGCTCACATGAATACTAAAGTTTCATTAAATATTTTAAAAAATCCATCGCACAGGTAGAGACCAACACATTTTTGCAAGGAAAAGCATGGTTTTAAAATTCAATGTGAGTGGTTTGTGCACTGCAATAAGCATCTACCACATGGATGGATATTTGAAATGGTTTTCACTGTGAAGTGGGCAAAAGTAATGTTTTTTCACATTTTTGGGTGAAGAGTAGATCTTTGCACACATTTGCTAGCTGAAAAATGTTGTTTCAACCTCTAGAAAGGTGCTTGAAGCATTTCTCACCCATAGGAAACAATTTTAGGAACATTTTATGCATTTTTTGGTTTCTTGTGAGGTAAAAAATGCCCAATAATCATTTCTCACGACCCAACAATCAAATCTAGCAGTTGGGAAATAGTTCTGATGGTGACTTAAATATTTTTAAGTTTCCAGTGGGTAGAAAAGGAACATCCAAGTGAATTTTATGATATTTCACAAGTGTTTTGAATGCTTCTATAGTGTGGCCTGTAGGTTGAATATACATTTAGATGGTTTCTAGATAAATGTTTGACAAAATATCAAACTAGATGCAGGGAAGAATGAAAGATCATAATGTTAAAATGCAACATTGAAAAGTATTTTTAACAACCGATCATGTGGGTTTTGACCTAGAGGCAATATTTTTCACTTGTAAGTGAAAATAAATCTAGTAAATGGGTTTTTACATGCAGGTAAAAGGTTTGCACGAGAATTGAAAATGAAGAAAGATTGAAGAAGGAAAATGAGGAATGAGGAGCATCTTCTAAGTGCCAGTCAATTGCAAATTAGGGGAGCTAAGATGTGTCATGTGTCAATGATGGGTTGATATTAGGGATTTTCTATTTTCTTCTCCTTTCTCTTAAATGAAAAGTTTTCATTGAAAAGGGTTCTAGTTTTTCCAGGTCTAGGATTATTGTAATTTTTCACAGGGTTGTCTCTAGATTAGGAGTTCTTCAAATTTCAAGGTTCATTGTTGTAATCCATTTTTTAATGGGAAGCAAATCAATTTGCAACCTGGGATGAACCATGTCATATTATAATGTCTCTAGAATGTATGCATTATATTTTCAATCAAAGTAATCAAGGATTGTAATGGGTTTTTTTGCACATTTGTTGCAATAAGTGTTTGGATTGATGGATTTTGTTCAAAGAATAGGTTAAAGTGTGCTCTTAGTTAAATGTTGAATATATTGTGTTGCATTTAGGATCTATAATAATGTTGCAAATATGTCCTAAAGAGACCTCATTATTGTAAGGAAGTAATGGTTTAATGGTCACTAGTTTTGTGTTTGGGCTATTACCAAATGGGTTATTTCATCTTGACTCCATTATGGACAAGGAACTAGTCTAGTGTATTTCTTTTGTGCAAATCCTGGAAGGAATCACCATTTAAAAATTTCAAGAATCTTTCCCATTTTCATGTTTAACTTATTTCTGGTTTTCTGTATCTTCATGGGGATTAAAGAACATTGAGGTTATGCTTGGAAATGATTATGTTGTAACTTCTTTGTGTACTTGAGATGAAGATATCTCTTAGTTTATCTTTTCTTAGTGTTGATTGAAGGTGCAAAGGGATCATTCATGAAATGTAATGAAATGTATAACAGTCTTTATACATTAATCTGAGAACCATCCACATGTTAGAAATATGCAATGTGTTGTTTAGTGCAAGTTTTATTAAATGTGTAGATCTTTGAATAGGAACACCCTCTTGAGTTTTGTGGAGATCAAAGTGTGGAAGGTTTATTATAGCCTTGTTCATTGGGCTTTCTTTTCCTTGATGTGTTGATAGTGCAAAACCTTTTCCTTAACCTCTTGATCCCTTGGTTTAGGCATTGTGATTTTCCTTAGGATTGGGGGTTGCAAGAAAAATCACCAACACCCCACACTCCAAAAGCCACCCAATATATTATTTAGAAATCACAAAGATTACAATACACTTATAGAGAAAACTTATCATAGGAGTATCACCAACTAGAGATCTAGAAGCAACACGACTGCTTTCAGGCTCTCATAATACATCACCATACATAACTGTAATACAATACCCTCATAAAATAGTTTCCTTCTAGGGAAAGTCAACCCAACAAAATATCTATTGTAAGACTTGAGACCTAATGATGAATGGTCTAGATTTATTATAATAAAATATACATTTAAAATGTGGCTTTCAAGGGCACTGTCCCAAAACTCCTATCGGGGCATGTGGCCCCAAACCCATCGCCCCTCCCCCTAGGGGGTAGCCCTTGCACCCCCCTACACTTACATATCAACAATAAACCTTATGTAATTGCAAGGTTGGGACACATTTTCCCAAAATAAATACTTTTTACTGGGAGCTATGAATCAGTGAGGTCACAAATGAGGGACCTCATCCCCAATTTAAACATTCAACAATAACACCCCAGTGGGGGTTTGAACCTTGATGGAAATAACAACACCAAAAAAACTTAATAATCACACTATTCTATTATTGGCAAGTGAGTTATTATAGTTACTTAGTCACATCAATGATATTTTATGTTATCTTATATTATAATTAAAGATAATTCTATATTTATTAAGGAAAAAAAAAACCAAATATTTCAAGGAATTATAGAGGAATGAATTGATGGAGATTTGAAATCTCAAAATGCTATATTATCAACTCAAGAAAAACAAATGATAATTATTAAAAGTTTTCAGATTCTACACACATTTTCATATATATATATGATTATATATGATCTCATTTGCTTAAATATTTTATTTTACATTAGATGATTTTTTAGATTCTTAAAATATTTAAAAATTTATATCAACACTGTTATCTGAGTATTAAAATTTTTCTACTTTATTTTAGTGTTTATGCTCAAGTAAATTCTTAATTAAATAAAAATATGCTGAAATATTTTTATTACAAGGAATACATAGATGTTACTCCACAACCAAAGCCAGACTTATGATTTTAATCCTTTACCTAATAGGCCTCCTACATCCCTTATAAATTTGAGAATAATTGAGAAATGGTAATGTGTAGATCCCAAAAAGGTATATGATTAACCAATAATTTATTTGATATGAGGGTTATGAAATGCACTAAAAACTTTAGGAAGGGTGCATATCTATAAATGTTGGATACATAGTTAAATTTGGTTGAGGAGAATTTTTTTAACATTAGAATCTAGAACACCACATTTTCCTAGTGTATGGTCATCCAAGTTCATCCCTAAGTTGAACTAGTATAAAATTATAAAATTGCATTATTATTATTATTATGTCAATATCAAGATTGGTATGAGATTGAGATTATTGATAATATGATTAGGTAAATATTTTAACTTCCCTATATACAATGTTCATTCCACTTCAATTATAATAAACAAAAAAACTTCTAAGAGACGTAGACTAGTCAATTGAATTTCTTCAATAGGGGGTTGCGTTTACCTAGGAAAAAACTAGACCTTTCTCCTACTACCATTCATATTAATACTTTTACTAAGGAAATCTAGGATTTTTGTTCTATGCTTCATTTTATCTTTAATCGATAGTGATGACAATGCCCATGAATTTCAATTTGGTTCCTTAAAGAAAATAAAAATAATTAAAAGGTACCAATTCTTGTACTTGGACATTACTAATACCATAGTTACCGAAATTCATGAGTATCTTATGAATTTTAACTCTAAAATAATTTTCAGGTTTTTTTTTTCCATAGCCCAATTACTCTCCTATAGTAAAACCCCCACCATTTATATTAATCCATTAGAATTTTCACATTTGATGATTCCTTTGTTCATACTATAACTAAATCAGTACATGTTTATTCATAATTTTTTTATAGCTTTTAATATAACTAAATTTAATAATGAATACTTTATCAGTATATCTATAAAAAGAAAAATATATTAGGAAGTAAGATAGAATATTACATAAGGATATAATAAAACAATTTAAAAGGCGAGTTTTACTTTTCAAAATATATATTTTATGCGGTTTTCTCTCTTGAGTTCATCTAAATTTTTGATATCAAATTTGGTACAAGAGAAATAAAAATGGAAATGAATGGTAACTGTTGTGTGGTCTCACAACACGCCCCAAGATTGTAAGACTTGGGGACCCCAAGTGAAAACTAACGCTTATGGTAGGTGTTCGCTAGTTGAAAAGATCACTGGAAGTGAAAAGCAAAAAGAAATCTTTAAAATAAAAGTACCTCATAATTCAAGTGTTTTGGGTATCGAGTATCGAGAATCGGGAAAGCCAGAAGTGTAAAAGGTAACACAAGGTGTTGATCAAAGTGTTCTGGTTCAAGAGTAGAGGTCCAGTAAGTTTGGAAGTTCCGATAAAGGCCGAGGTCTGAGAAAATTATGGGTAAAAGCTAAACATCAGGTACCGGGTATCGGGTAGCAAAGAAAAGTGAAGTTTCAAAATTTTAATGTTATCCAAAAGGTCTAATGGTCTAGTAACCCAGCTAAAAGGAATAATTATGTGAGAATATGTGATTTTCTGAAAGCGTGTTATTTATAATGGATTCAAAATGATGATTAATAGATGATAGTTTATTTACATGAGATTTTTATAAATGTTTTAAAAGGGATTTAATAGTTGGAATTGATGGTTGCAAGAGAAGCATATTATGATGCAAAGTTCGAGTATGGATGGTTAGGAAAACTAAGGTTGCAAACAAAATTGATGGTGTTACCAGGTTCAACAGTACATTATGGAAGCTCATGCGGTAACAAAGTTCATTGCAAAGAAGCATTGGATGTCGGGAAGCCAAAAATATGGATATCAAGCATGCAATGAAAGAGTGTACTCATCTTAGGGGTGACTCATTCCTGGGAATGTTTAACTCGAGGAAGAACCTGGATTTGAGAAAAAAATGTCCATTTGATCATTCTGAATATGTGGAAAGTTCCTACATTATGTTTGACAGATTTGTTTAGTTCCAAGAGGGAACCCTAATAATAAGAATATGAAACACCCAAAGGATTTCAACATGTAGATGAAGGTTGACCTCTGTTGACTTTGTTTGCAATTCTCTTTCCAATTGTCATATTCTATGTGCCTTGATGTGATTCATCCCTTAGATTTCCTCTCATGTATTTTCTTATCCTACCTGCATCTTGTTTCTATAAAAGGCCAAGGGATACTTCTTTTTAAGTTAAGTTTAGAATTTGTGGATTTTGAAAGAGCTAAAAATTCTTTAAGTTTTGTTCTTCTTTCCTATTTTTTGAATCATTCTTAATTAAAAACTTATATGCACATAGAACTTGATCAATATCAAAGCCAATTTGATAGCTACCTATCTCATGAATCTTTTGTAGTTGGTTTGTTCGTTCAGTCAAACAAGACTATATGTTGTGTCGTTTAAGAGTGCATATAGAACCTACTTGGTGTCCAAACTAAACCCCCTCTCTTTAAAAGCTCGCACCATTCTATGCGTAGCTATGAAGCAATTTGGTGAAGTATAGAGTGGTTTGCTTTGATTTGATTAAATCTTGGGGCATGGGTGGAGAATACCTAGGAGCAATTTTATTTTTCAAGTATTTTGATGCTTTATTTTAGATTAGATGTTAAATTTTAGAAAATGTTCCAAAAAAGAGATGAATGAATGGAAATATTATTGCAAATCTTTTGTTTCCATTAAATTGCTAAATGCTTAAAGATAAATCTACTTAAGTGATAGCAAAGTTGTTTGATGTTCATGAAACATTATTGTAAATATGTCGATTTCATGATTTTTTTTAATGATTGGATTGAAAATCTTCCATTTGATACTTACAATTCTTTTATAAAAACTGGAGATAACCATAGACCACTTGAGATTAATAGCAATATCACAACATGCCTTGAAGCAAACCTAGTATGGTCAATACCTGACTACTGGAGCCTTGGGGTTAAGCTAAGTCAACCTTTTCCCTAGAAATCCCCTTTCCTTTTAGGTTTCCCTAGTTCGGTCTTTCAAGTAAAGATAGGTTCTTCGCATTTTTCCTGTGAGGATTTTATTTGCACTATTTTTCAACTAACATTGTGATCAACAATAACCCTTTCTTATGCATAGGGATTACAACACATAAAATAAAACCAAACTATTTGTATAGAAGCAATGTAGCAAGTTTGGTGTTGGAGCTCAATTAATATTATTAGACCTCTAACTCATTAACATTCATGGTGGATTGGATAATGGAGATAAAATTAAAGGATAAATGTTTCCACTAGAAAATTATTGACATTGAGAGTAATAAATTATAACCATCAAATGTTTCCTTGAAATAATTGAGCTTCCTTCTATGGACCTCCTGTATTGCGAGATATTTTATGTTATGATCAAGGATAAAAAGATATTAAGGTTTCTATATTAGATAAATAATAAATTTAATTGATTCAAGAAGTATCACAAAGAAATTAGTGAACTAGAATATCCATTTTAGAAAGTGGCTACTAATGAGAAGCATGAGAAATTATGGAATAATAAAAATTATTCCCAAACCTCCAAAATATGATACAAGAAAAATCTAAAATTGGGTCCAATTCTAATACTCACACTAAAGGAGAATAAACTTATAAGGAGGCTAGTAGAAAAAGCTACTCCATTAGGAAGATATCTTCCTCTCCAAAATCACATAGAAAGACATAGTGGCCCTAATACTTGTAATGTGGGAAAATGGATCTAGGATTTAAATCACACCTTTCTTTACATTACATTAGAGAGGAACCAAACTCGATTAAACAAGACCACTTGGATACTATCCTCAATGGAAGAGCTAGGATGGTAGATCAGGTTTTTGGTCATCTTTACATTTTTGTGTGATTGATTAGATTAATTTAAATTTGGATTGATTTTATTGTGTAAATATAAACTAGGTCAACTATGGATCTATAGAAAATTGATATGATTTTAGAGAATTACATAACTGAAACACAAAAATAGATGATAGAAAAGAAAAGTGCAAAGATAGAAGACCTGACATTCAAATTTGGACTAAGAATGGTTGGCCAAGGGTGTAGGTGCCCTTAACTGATGAATGCTACTTTTTAGGATCTTTGAATAGGTCTCATTAGGTTATAGTTTGTAGGTTCTTCCTTCTCAATTTTAGCTTTAGAACTTCGTCTATTGATAAATAATTCTCTTTCCCATAATTTTTTGAAAGATGATGCTTGAATACTTGATCTTGTAATTAGGCCTTGAATTTTCTCCCAAAGTTGCTTCAAATCTACTACCTACACACAAGAGATACGGGAAATGGTTGTGTCATATAGGGTCTCAAGCATAAATCAAACCCTATTTTGGTGTTTCCACCTGCATGATGGCTATGATGATGTAAAGAGTGCTTACCCTTAGTCGGGTAGAGTCAAATGGATAAAAACAAGTGATAAATGAAAAGTTCTGCAACTTACCACTAAAATACGATCTCCTTGATGGATTGAATTTATGATACACATCTCATGCAAGGGATATTTTCTTCTTGTTAGAAAGTATTTTAAGTGTTAGTACTCACAAACAAATGAACACAAAACATGAACAATCTTACTCATAAACATGATACATTGCTGACATGAAACTTGACTAATGAAAATGTTGTAATAATGCTACTTATTCTACTCTTGAACACTTTTTTAGGATGCACAATTGGAATTCAATTTCCTTTTAGATTGCTTAGATTTTCAAATGGTGAAAAAGACTTGTATTTATATGCATTTCTTTATTTCTCACAAAATTAGTTGTGAATGAAAAGACAAAAAATAATTCTTCCCTTCTTGCTTTGAGCAATATTTTCATAGATGTACAAAAAAACATTGAAGAGACTTTGGGATCTCAAATATTTTTGGATCAATAAGGATTCAATGAAATTTGGGTCATTGATTATTTCTCTTATGTATTTTCCTTATTTTAAAGTGCAACTACATTTGTGGATTTTATTTCTCTTTGCATGTTAAAATATAAACACTTAAAATAAGGTCTTATGTTTAATAATCTACTTTGATATTATTTTTCTTATGTTAAAGTTACATTTGGTAGATAAATTTTCAAATCTATATGCTTTCTTCTGGTAATATTGTTGTATGTCTAGAATTTCCTATTTTTATTTGTCTATGTGTCTTTCATTATTTTTTATTAAAATAATACCTTGTTAAAAATTAACATATATTATGAGGGATTTTCACCTCTCAAATGTAGAGGAAGATTGTTAAGGTAGTAACAATCTATCCAACTGTTGTGAATATTTGTCACTTCCCAATGGGTGGAGTCAAGCTATTATGCATAATTTGTTTTTAGTGACAATTCTATTCACTAACACTATTTCATCTATGGGTTCCATCAACCTTTATATCCATGTAAGAAAAAATAATCTAGATGCTTTCTTCACTATCATTTTCTACATAATGCCACTTTTTCATCCTCTTGGGCCATCCATGGTTCACAACTATGCAAGTTGTTGCATTTGTTGTCCATAAATATCTAAATTATTCCTATAGTGGAATAGTACATACTATAAAACATATTGGATTTCAACCACTCATAATTTGGCATAAGTATTCTCTTGACTACTTATATCTTACCCCTTACAAACCCCCTCTAAGTGTGTATTGATATTATATTTAGACTTTATTAGAATTTAAAAGAAATTTGGATTCCTTCTCTTATCTCTTCTTAGTTGCATTTGAACCCTTTATGGTCTCTCAATCCCCATTGGTTTATCTTGTTCCTCCCCTACCACTATGGTGTAAAGAGAAAATAAACCCATTTTTGTTGACCTTTCCCCTCTTCTTCTATATATAGTATGGTCACATGACCTTAGTGATTTCTCCTATCCTACTACCTATCCCTAGGATAAATCATGGAAATAAACCCAAGTTATATGACTCCACCCCTCATCTCATGAGATTATCATGTGTACACATCTTACTGAATTATCTCAACTAAAAAATTATTATCATTGTGCTACTTCTCATATGATTCACACCCACCACCATCTAGCCTAATATGCCCCAATCTACCTCCATCACCCCCTTCTAAACCTATGAGTTCTCTTTTTCCTAAGGAGCCCTTATATTAAAACCTTCACATATTCAAGTGGTCTTGGCTCCTTATCCTGACCCTCCCATCATTCATAATATCCATATAATTTTCCTTTCTCCACTCCATTAGAATAATCTAATGTGAGTTCCATATATAGTGCTAGCCTTTCATCCCTTATTCCTTGCATGTGTACCTACCAACAAGTGTTTCCTAAGCTTCCATATTAGACAAAAAAAAACCCATCGCCTAAATAGAAACATGAACACTACCTCACTCCACTTTTCTAGTCATCCAAGCCTAACCCCATCTCACCACCTTTGATCCCTTCCCTATCATTTCCACTAATATGGACATTCCTCCAACCTAGTCTATTAACACTCCTACTCATAGTCTTGTGGTTAGTAGTGAGACACATCTATTGGTGTCTTATCTAGATATTGATTCTCTCACTCCATCTTTAACTAAGTGAGTGTTTGAATAATGGATAGTTTGGTATTGATTTCAACATTCACATGATCATTGACACTTTCCCCTCCCACAAATCCCATGAAGTACATGGATTCTAGTTCTCTTTCATGACATCTTGTTTCTCATTATTCTACTAATGATACTCATATGGTGTCCTTATCACCTAGTCACCATACTTCAACCTATAAAATAGAAAGGGAATAGGATGGTTTACTTATTTTAGGACCCCAAGAGTGTCATAATTGTCTCATGTGTTTATATATTTTACTAGATCTACTTGATTTGTTTATTCTTGTTCTTTTGTACATGTATTATTTATTTTTTCCATGGAGGACCCTTGCAAGTACATAAATATAAGAGGAACACCATGTTGTGGTATTCTTCTATATGCACCTTACATCTATTTATTTATCTAATTTTATTTTCTAATATTTTTGGGATAATGAAAAACATTAGTACATTTAAGTCCCTTCATGTTGACCCAACAATTTTAATATGATTGTTATGTGTTATTATTCCTTTGTACTCTAGTTCTACAATATTGGGAGATGATGGAATTTTATTCCCTACCTCATGATTATTAACATCCTTATACATATGAACTTAATTTAAGCCCATTGATCTTTTTTTGTGATTAGTATGATGTTGACCGTTTCTATGTGTCATCCCTATTCAATGTGGCATTTCTTGTTTCCATGTGAAATTATTTTTTAATGTGATTTTATTAAAAGAAAATAATTTCATGTGTTTTATTCTTGCAACATCATCATTTATGCATCTTCTTGGGGGAATTTGTATTCCTTATTAGTGACTTTAGGAACATATCCATATGTTTCCTAAATTTTATTTTCCTTCTTACCCTCTTCTTCCTTTAAATAAATTGCACATTCTTCATTCATGAAATTAGTTGAAGGGAGCATCCATTTTCACCTCTCATGTGTGTATCTAGATATATGTACTCATCCACATTTTTATTGTGCTCCCTATAGAATTGGTAGCCTATGAGCCACCCAACAATGACATTTTCTATCCCATGCACTTCACATGGCCTAATTTTAAGTAGCATATGAGTTACATATCAAAACCCTACAATCTCACATTCTTCATATGGCCTACCTTTTTGTACCTTCTAGGGTTACCCTAAAACTCAATTTGTAATGCTTATGATCCATGAAGGAATTATATGGTTCCTAGATTTAAAGTATGCCATTCCTTGAATTGTACCTTGTATTTCATTGACAATACAACACATTAGGACTATGATTCTCTCTTCACCATTCTCTATTCTTGTGTATTTTTTAATTTTTCCAATATTTCATGTATGTTTAATATTTATTCAGATTTTTTATTTACTAAAAAACTTGATTTGTAAGTTATATTCATTTAATTTTTATCTTGTGCAGGTTTTAAATGTTATTATGACATTTTTTCCATGTAGGATTCTATTGATTAACATATTTTTTGTAGGTGAACTCATCATTGGGGGATAATCAATCCACTTGAAGAACCCTCTAAATCCTCTACAATATCCTTTTTGGCGTATATATGATGTTATTACTTTGAACATTTTATTTTTATAATTGAGTGAAGCTATCAATTAATATCATAAGCCCATTAAATTGGGGGAAAAATGTGACATACAAAACTGCACACCCTTGAAATTTTACATTATGTTTTTGACCCACTTTGGTGTCTTTTCCGTTAGAATTTTTTTTTTTGACCCACTTTGGTGTCTTTTCCGTTAGAATTTTTTTCGGTTCATTTGGCCCTTGCCTTAGCCTTTTTCCACTCATGATTCCAAGGTCATGCCTCTTCTCACACCTTTCATGAAATTTTTTGCTCTAGGTGTTTTAGCCTTATAATTTTCTTATGTTTTTCCTTTTTAGGAGTTGAAAATGTTGGACACTAGAAAGATGCACATACATCCACATGAAATGATAAAATCTAATGATAGTTTTCCATTTAATATTTATTTTCAAGCATTTCACCACCAATTTCCTACCTAGGTTGGTGGTAACACTCTAGAATGGATCTAAAAAAATCTCCATCCATTGGACTCACCCATATTTGTTGGAGATTTTCTATATTATTGGAGATTGTTGGTGTTTTCATTGATGTCAACCTCTAGTATGTGGAGATTGTTGGAGCCGTTGAAGAGTGTTGAATGATAAAGAGTTATGATTCAACCCCTAGTGTGGATGTGTGTGGTTTTATGTCACATCAATTCCAACCTTTAGTATGATTAGGAAGATTGTTGCAGTTTTGTCATTGATGTCAATAGTGAGTGTGTTGCACTATGTTTCCTTTAGTGTTGTCATTAATGTTAACCTCTAGTGTGGTGTTGAGAAATTATTGTAGATGGGGAGATTTTTGGTGTTGCAGATAATGTAGATATGTTGAGCAGGTGTTTTTAGTGTTGTTGATGTAGTTGGTTCATGTGGTTTCCAAGTGATTTTAAGAAAATTTGAATAAAATAGTGTGTAGTGTGATAGAGGTGTGTTCAGTATTTTGCTCCACATTTCTTCATGGTTGAATATATGCTTGTGTGGTTTGGATGTGATGATTAGAGGTGTTCAAAGGTATTATATCCAAAGTTTTAGGTTTTGGATCATGCGATAGTGGAAGATGTGTTTGATAGTGTGTTTCTCTATGAAGAAGGTTGTCTGGGAGTAATGGAATTGGTCCACATTTCTCTATGTTGTTATTTCCTATCTTGAAAATTTGGGAATGTGATAATATTTTTTGTATCTACCTTCCCTTGTATTTTTGTGTGTAAATTCATTCT
>VDFB02281492.1:568499301-568514705 GCA_007258455.2 Sequoia sempervirens | reverse complement strand
GAGCTTGAGGAGTTGTTTCAAGCTAAAATTGAGCTTTTCTGCTCACACTTGGATGTTATGCCAATATTTTTGGAAGGGGATTTCTTGGAGTAGCAAAAGAAAGAGGTGGAAGTGGTTTTATTCCTAAGTGAGCCACTAGTTTTGGGGCAGCCTACTCAACAGGATGAAGAAATAGATAGTTTTAGCCCCTCTTGTGCCACCAAACCAGAAAAATCAATTTTGGAGCAAGAGGAGGAAACTGGTCTTGATGGGATCCAAGAAAATTCTTGTGAAGTTGACTTGCATGATCTTTGATGGGATCCAAGGAGCTTGAAGTTGATGTGCCAATTAAGGGTTTGTTGGAGGAGACTATTTCATTGTTTGTGCATTTTCCTCTCATCATTGAAGAAGAAAAGCCTGATTTGGAGTGTGCCTCTTTGAGCAATGGTGAGTATTTTGTGCTTGATCCAACTCTTACTAAGAGCCTTCCAAGAGTTGATAGCTTTAATGAGCTATTATTTAATCTAACTGAGAAGAGGGTCCATTAATGACTATGGAGAAGGAGTTAGCATGACAAGCCATCATGCAAGGCAAGAATGATGTTGTTCTCTCTAATCACTTGATTTTTTTCCCTCTAGCCCAAAGCCTTCAAGGGGATGTCCTATTAGGCATCTAGATAGGTTGGAAACCAACAAAAAGGAGCAGCCACATAGTGACACTGATCCAGAGCATCAAGGGAGGTATCAATTTGAGCACAACTAGCCCACTTGTTCATTTGATCACCACTAGTTCACAAATCAAGTTAGGTGGGTAAGTGATTGCATTTTCCATCTTCAAAAGGTGTTGCAGCAGTTTGTGGGGTATATTTTCTTTCCCCATTTCTTTTGGTTAACACATAAGCATGCAAAGTATCCTCTGTTGGTTAGAAGGGGAAGTTATTTTTCAAAACAAGTCAATGGTTTTGTTTGAGTTCCATTTTCATTGGTAAGTGTAGGATCGGGTTAGTGTTTGTTTCTAATAAGTGCTTCAGGCACATTCATTTCATTTATTTTCTTTTCCTAAGTGCTACTACACATGTTTGCTGGCCACTTGGGCCTTTTAGTTTGCTTTCAGTTTAGTTTTGTTTGGTTTTCTACTACTGTTTGGAGTAGTTTGCAAGTTCGATTTCATGGTTTTCTAAGTTTGAGAAGGAGAAAATTTGACTCTGCACCCAATGAATTGTTTAAGGCAACTAGTCTTTATGCTTAGTAGGAAAACATGCAGCAGAAATTGCCAAGAATATTATCAATTTTTCACCTACAACTCAAATTGGTAGAGCTGAAGCACTTTATTTTTATTTTGAGGTGAAAAGATTATAATATATTTTTACTTTGATTAACCTTGCATATGTTAAGTTTAAGAGAAAGAGTTTAGTTTTATTGTGCAATGTGTTTTAACAAAAAAGAAAGCATTCAGTTGTCATTCAATGATTTGAAGCATAAAGAAGAATATAAGAATCATAAGGAGATTGCTTCATTCATTTTGTAATGCCTTCAATCATTTTACAATGTTTCATTCATTTTTCAAAGGAAATATGTACAAGATTGCAAAATATTGTTTTTCATATTCATTGGAAAGAAAAGAGTAGTTAAATTGTCCCACACAAGCCATGGGAATAACTGAACCAACACATCATAAAGAATGTACTATGCATCTAAAAATAAAAAAGGAAATGAAGCAAATAAGAGGAGACATATCCATCATTTCTTATTTTTGTTTGGTGTTGGTCTTCATTGCAACTACTCCTCCTTGCTCCCGATCTTGAGAGAACGTGCATTATGATGAGAAAAGTTGTCAAAGCTCTGAATATGAGTCTTACTATGTGCTCTATCAACGTAAATATATTATATTGCCTATGATGCATTAGATCAATAAACATTTGTATGCAAGAGAGCCTAAAAAATGAAATATCGTAGGAGCATTGAGCTTCATTTTTTTATCTAACATGTTTGTTCACTGTGCAGGTATAGGAGAAATCATGTTGTTGATTCATTTATGAAAACACCATAGCATGTGGTGCAAAAATGGGCTCCCACAAGGGTTGATCCTAGCATGTTTCCCTTTAACTTCAAGAGGGGTTTGAGATAGGAAACACATTCACAATGCTCAAAAGAAACATCTCAACTAAAGGAGTAAATCATAAAGTAATTGCAGGAGCCTCAAGGGCATTGATCATTCATGACAATCAAATTAAGAAATGCAATGAAAATTAAAATCATAGATGAACAATGGCTTATCTGAGTGCTTGAAAATATGTAGAGCTAAATAAACTATGCTTTATTGAAAGATTGTTGTTTCATACAAATATTTCATGTTGTCCTTGTTTAGTTTCATTGAATAGTTCTAATTTCATATTCTAATTCTTCCTTGCATCATATTTCTTGTTGTTTGTATTGTTTGAGGTGCAAATTATGAAGGAAAAGACACAAATAGTGCTCACATGTATGGGGCAGCAAGGAATGTTTTTTCATGGAATGCTAACATAGAGGATTCATCATGGTACCTTACAACAGTTCTTGCATATAAGGAACAACAAAAGAGTATATTGTTAACTAGGGTGAAAAGGTGGAGTAGTATCAAGCATTCATCACAAGTATCAATGGTGGAGCAACAAAAATAAGAGAATGGGTAAAGTCCTAGCATAGAGTGCAATAGAATCATCATTGGAAACTTGGATAATTTATGAAAGGTATCATAAGTTGTGAGCAAAAAAATCTGAAGGGAAATAATGATTTTTCAAATAGAACAACATCATAATTGAAACAAAATAAGAGCATAGTATTTGAGACTTTGTTGATTCAGTGCTTTGAAAATAAATATTTATAAAGGAGGATTTAACACTTATATGACTAATGCTCCTAAAGAGATAATATTTTTGTGCAAATGTTCAAAATGTAGAATGAATTAAAAGAAACAGTGGTGAAACTCTCATCACATCTATTGAGGCATCATGCTTTCTAAATGTGAAAAGTCCAAAATAAGCACACAGTACAGTGGGTTTCTCAAGAACAAAGTGATGGGGTTGTGGAAATGCAAACACATAATAGAGTTAAGAATGATTTTCTTCTCCTTCAGAATAGTAGACAAACTATTTACATTCAACCACACTTAGAAGCAAGAGTATACATTTCTTAGAAATAACAAACAAAGCATTATAATGGTGCTAGGGATTTGAGCAAGGGGGTCAAAATGTGAAACAAGTATGATTTTTGTAACCATGGCCTAGAAGTTTTGTTCCACATAAGAATTTGCATCTTAGTACATGAACAATGAAACCATCAGGTTTGTGCAAATTTTTGAGGCACCCAAAAACTTAAGAAGCCGCAGTTTACATGTAGTAGTATTTTTCCATGTCTCTTCAAAAAAATGAGCAACATCTATCTCTTTTGTCACATGATAGGAAATGAAAGGAAAAACCCTTGATCTTGCTTGAAAAAATTGAATATCTAGAAATGTAGAGATCACGGCCTGGGGTTTTCTACCTTTCCTTGTTCTGAAAATAACAAAACATTCAAGAGTTTCATAAAACATTGTTCAGATACAAAAAGGAGGAGAGTTTTTGAGTTTTTTCAAGTATATAAGAACCTAGAACATTTTTTCAACTCGCAGCCATAAAGCATAAAAGGAATTTTGAACAAATGTTGAGGGAAATAAAAATTCATATAAATGAGCTCGAATCAAGTAATTTCTGCAAAAAATATAGAAAGGAATGAAAGATTCGGTGATGGGAAACTTAGCCAAGATTTGTTGTTTGAAAAATTCATTCAAAACCCGTAACATAAAATCTTCAAAGATTCTCCAATGGTGGTATTAAATACAGATGAGAGATTCAACACAAAAGATAGAGATAAATACATCAGAAACATGGCAGGTCGTGGCTAGAAAGCATGATAAAGTTTCAAAATAAGGACAATGAAGGGTTTTTTTTTGAATTTTAATAGAGAGAGGTACTTACTAGGGATTTCCAAAGAGGATTCGACATGAGAATAGCTGAAGATTCATGAGTTCGAGCTCCAAACCCTAGGTTTCATGGTGGCAACTTGTGCAGAGCGAGTTTCTTCCAAAATCCAAGTTGCAAATGAATGAGGAAAAGTAGGGGTTCGTTGTTTTTGTGTCTAGGGCTTGCAAGCTTTCCCTAACTCGACTTAGGGATTTTAAACACATTGATTTAAAACATAAAGTTCCTTCACTAATACCTTGATCATATTTTTCCCTTTGTTTGCCAAACATTCTATGCCTTAGGATTCTTTATGATTTTTCAAGAAAATCATCATAGCTATGTGCCTTAGGGAATTTTTTGATTTTTATAGAAAATCAATTATGAAAAGAAATGTTATACACTTTGCAAGATTTGAAGAAAAATAATAAATACCTTCTATATTGTTTTGCAAGGTTGTCAAAATCAAACAAAATCAAGTTGAGCCTTCTAATTTGAAACCCAAACTACAAGATGTGTAAAAAGAATATTAAGGTAGTGTGCTATAAATTGCCTTAGTATGTGCTATTTTAAATGTAGTAAAATTAGAATACCCTTTGAGTCCTATTAGATTCCTTCTATTTTGAGTTAGAGTTTTGGTGAAATGGGAAAACAGGCAAATTGGACATTCTATTTCAGTTTTCAATTAGTTTGAGCTTATTTTTTTTGAGGCTTTTGGGTCAACATGCTTTGGAGGAAATCTTGCCATCTTTCTAGTTAGTTTGGAGCATTTTTGGGCAATTTTGAGGCTTTTCTTTGAGCTCGAAAATGGCTTCAAGACTATTTTGGAGGTCATTTAGGTAGATTTTCCATTCTCACTACTAGAGACATTTTGGAGCCATAAGTTGGGGTTTAGAATATTGTTTCTTTCTCTCTTGTCATTTTAGAGAGTTTGTAAACACTTTGTACTCAAATTTTGATCTTGATCTCCTTTAGTTTCAATAAACAATAGAGCTTTCCTTCTCATATTTTGTCTCATATTTACAGTAACAATTTGATGTTCATTGTGATTCGAAATACTGAATCCTTTTATGTCTTTTTTGTAAGTTTGTGTGAAATTTCATATAATTCAGTTGTTGATTGTGTTTTTAGTTTGAGCCTTCATACAAATTACTATTGAGTTGTATGTTTCAAGTGGGATTGTGAGGGTTAAGTTTTGAGAAGTTGTTTGTGAGTAAATCATCAAAGTCAATTTAAAATCTGGTGAATCATCCTTAGGTTTTAGGATTTCATTTTCAAGTTTTCCTCCTAACCCTTTCCTCAAAAATCTTTTAGATTAGGTGATTTTCTTCAGGGGAACTCCCTCTGGAGATTCATTTCTCGCCATAGGTCACCCACAACCTAAGAGTGTTTCCATGTTTCAATAGTTTAACTTGGTTAGAGTACAATCCTAATTGACAAACTATCAATATTTCAAAAAACCTAGTAACACATTCAAGGAAAAAGCATATCTCTATTCGGTATCACTTTCTAAGAGAGAAACTTGCATAGAATGAGGTGAAGCTAGAGTGTGTTCCTACAAAGGATCAAGTTGTAGATATTTTCAAAAAGGCTCTTCCAAAAGATACATTTGAGTATCTATGATAGAAATTAGGGATTATTGCCCCTCCTTTCAACTAGAAGCATAAGTGGTGCATCTATCTAGAGAGAATTTCAAGATACATTCTTTTGTCTTGGACTAATGAAGGACACCTCTTAGCTGGGTAGGTAGTAGTGGGTTATAAATTGGTGTAGTTAGGGGAGCATATCTTGTGCCCCTAAGGGGGAGATAGTAGTAGAGAGAAAGTTGTGGAGAGAGAGGAGAAGCAAGTGTGAGAGAGTTGCATGTTGGTGTTGCTTGAAGTGAAGTACGTAGATGTTTCCCTTTACCATTGATGTCAAAGGAGGAGAGATAAAGTTTGAAAAACATGGAGAGAGATTGAAGTCTATAAACTCCTCATGTAAGAGAAAAAAAATGAAGGAAAAGGAAAGAAAGAGTGAAATTTGAGAAAGTGTTATAAGTGTAAGGAATGTCCTAGTTAGGGGGAGAAATTGAAGTAAGAGGGAGAGTTGTATGAGTGTTGGAGTTTTAGAGTTACTATTGTTGATTAATGGTTTTTTAGAGTTGGTGTTGAAATCAATGATAAAGAGGGATATTGTTGGAGATTTGCTAGATTGTTGAAGATTGTTGGCATTGTCATTGATATCAACCCCTAGTATGTGGAGATTGTTGGAGCTATTGAAGAATGTTGCATGAAAAATATTTATGGTTCAACCTGTAGTATGGATGTGTTTTGGTTTGATGTCACATTGATGTCAACCTTCAGTATGGTCAAGAAGATTGTTGTAGTGTTGTCATTGATGCCAATAGTGAGTGTGTTGCACTATGTTTCCTTTAGTGTTGTCATTGATGTCAACCTCTAGTGTGGTGTTGAGTAGGTATTATAGATGGGGATATTGTCTGTGTTGTAGATGATATAGATATGTTGAGCAAGCATTCGTGGTGTTGCTGATGTAGTTGGCTCACTTGGTTTCCAAATGCTTTTGAAAAAATTGAATAAAAGAGTATGTAGTGTGACATAGGTGTGTTCAATATTGTGCTCCACATATATTCATGGTTGAAGATATGCTTGTGTGGTTTGGATGTGATGATCAAAGGTTTTTAGAGGTGTTATATATAGAGTTTTAAGTTCTAGATCATGTGATAGTTGAAGATGCATTTGACAGTGTGTTGTTCTATGAAGAAGGTTGTCTAGGAGAAATGGAATTGCTTCACATTCTCCATGTTGTTTCCTATCTTGTGGATTTTGGAACATGATAATATTTTTTTTTATCTACCTTCCCTTGGAGTTTTGTGTGTTCAAATGTTATACAAGTGTAGATTCATGTTGTATTATGTGGCAGTATGTTTGGTTACATAGAATGAAGTGTTCTCAGTTTTAGGTGGTTGTGATAGTATTGTAAAATATTCAGTTGATGCTAGAATATTCTAATATGTTGTGTGGATGCTATAAAGTGTTGCTTTGTGGTCCAAATGTTGTTTTCAAACCTAGAGAGGTGTGTATTTGGTTGGTTATTAGTGTTAGTGTAGGTTTGGCTAACCTAAATGCTAGCACTAATTGCAAAAAATAATTTTCATTTGTGGAAGAATAGTAAAGCATGTTAGTGTAGATTTGAGTCCTATTTAACCCTTTTTATGGTATTCCTTCATTTCTTTCCACAAAAGAAGTTTTTGGTACTGACCTATTTTGGGGTTACACATTTGAGGTGCATATGTTTCATTAAGTTCAACCTAATTAAGATTTTTTAGGTCATGGATGGTATAAATACAAGGTGATTTATTGTAGATATGAAGTAAGGTGTGTGTGAGATGAAAATGTGATCAACAATGGTGATCTGAGTGTGAACCTAAATGCCTAAGGATATCAGATGTAGTGAGAAGAAGGTGTCTACATTTTCAGTGCACTTGAAGTTGTTAAAGGTAATGAGCCAAAAGTTATGGATGGTGTAGAGTTGCAGTGGTGGATTTTTGTTGTTGCTATGAGATAGTGAATCTCTCTATAATAGTCCTTCTTCCATTCTTCTTTCTTCTAGACAATGAGTCCTTTGGGAAGTGAGCCCTTGGAAGTGAGCCTTTCTTCTCTTTTGGGTAGTGGTCCCTTCTGGAAACGAGGCTATTATATTCAATGTTGATATTCATATATATGTGAGTTAATCCTCATCGTAGTTTTTCCACATAAATATAGTGTTCTCTTGTGTATGGTTTTGAATGTGTTTATGTTTCATTTGTTTAGATTTTGCTGATGATATGAATGGTTTGATGGTTAATGAGGGTTTTATTTTTTAATGTACAATTGATTCACTCCCCCCTCTTAGTTGTCTTGGGTGTCTAACAATTGGTATCAAAGTTGTGGTTTCTAGGAAGAAGCTTAAGTGCTTGAGGTAGATCCGATGATGCACAAGAAGGGTTTCAAAACTCCTATGTTTTATAGAACAAATTATGCTTATTGGAAAACCATGATGGAAGCCTTTCTTGTCTTTCTAGGGTTTGGAGTCTAGAAGTTAGTTGAAACTAGATATACTATGCCTACAAATGGTCTAAGAAGTGATGATGAGGTCAAGGATTATGAGAATAATGAAAAAGAAAGAAATTTTATCTTTAGTGGTCTTTTTGTTTCTAGGTCTCAAAAATACTAAAGAAGTTTCAGTGAAGTTGTAGATAATTTATGAAGGACATGATAAAGTTAAGAAAGAAAAGATGAAAAATTTCAAAGCCAAATTTGAAAACCTAAGGATGTCATAATATGAAGACATTGCAGCCTATATGCTCAGATTGGATGAAGTTGTTAATTCCATCAATGGTCTTGGTGGTAAGCTAGAAGAAAGTGAAGTTGTAAAAAAGGTATTGAGAATTCTTCCTAGATATTACAGTTCTAAAGTTTTTGCTATTGAGGAAGATCATAGTTTAGATCAATATTCTAGAGATCAAATGTTTGGTGTTTTAATTTCTTATGAATTGAGAGAGTTTGGTCAAGATGCTACAAAGAAAGAAACTACTTTTAAAGTTAGTAAGGTAGAGAAGGATGATGAATCATATCTTGATGATCTTGATGAGGTGGAAGAATTTTTTTTAAGGAGATTGAGAAAGGGCACAAGAAAATACAGAGGTAAGTTATCCTTTAAGTGTTTTAATTTTGGGAAGATAGGTTATTATGCTTCTAAATGTCCAATCAAGGTTGCATATGACAAAAATAAGGATCATAAAGGTAAATATGTCAAGAAGAGTTACTATGTTGAAAAAGACAATGGTGTATTTGATGATAAGGAATTAGACTATCCTAATGAAGATAGTGATGAATTCTTGTTCATGGCTCTAAATTTTGGAACTAATTCTACTAATCCTAAAATATGTGTGAAGGAAAGTGCTCCACTAGAAATAGGTCACAATATTGAAGGAACTGTGGTGACTGATTTTCATGCAAGAGAGGAGAGGAACTAGTGGATAATTGATAGTGGATGCTCAAATCATATGACAGGTGATAAGAGTAAGCTTGTTGAACTTCAAAAGTATGATGGTTTTCTTGTTAAGTTTGGTGATGATACATTTTCTAAGATCTGTGGAAAAGGTTCAATTAGTTTTGATGGAAAGCATAAAACATATGATGTTCTTTATGTTAAGGATCTCTGGAATAATCTTCTCAGTGTAGGAAAAATCTGTAGTAGAGGTTACAATTTAGTGTTTTAGGATGGTGGTTGTTAAATCAGAAAAGGAAGATCTAAAACTTTGGTTTTTGTAGGAACAAGGACATAAGGTAATGTTTATAAGCTCAAAGGTGGTGGTGTCAGCTACTTTATATATCAAATCAATAAAAGTTGGCTATGGAATAGAAGCATGGGTCACATCAATTTTGATAATCTAGTGAAGATCACTTCTAATGATGTTTTTAGAGATCTGCCAAGAATTAAAATACTATCAATGCAATTTGCAAGGAATGCTAGTTTGGAAACTAGACAAAGAAAAGGTTCAAAAGTAAAAAATATTCTATCACAAGACCTTTGTATTTGATGTATACAAACCTATGTGGAACTACTAGAATAAGAAGCTCTCAAGATGATAGGTATTTCATGTTATTAATAGATGATCATTCTAGAATAACTTGGGTGACATTTCTCAAAGAAAAATCAAAAGCTCTAGATAAGTTTAAAGCCTTTAAATCTATGGTTGAGAATGAAATAAATTTGAAAATCAAGTGCTTGAGGTCTGACATAGGTGGTGAGTTCACCTCTAATGAGTTTAATAGTTTTTGTGAAAATTATGGAATAAAGAGACAATTATCATCTCCTAGAACTCCTCACCAAAATGGAGTTGTGGAGAGGAAGAGTAGGACAGTTTAGGAAGTAGCAAGTACCATGATGAAGCAAATCTACCAGATGTCTATTGGAAATAAGTAATTCATATTGTAGTGTACATTCTTAATAGAGTGCAAGCAAGAGTGAAGAGTTCAAAGATTGCTTATTAGCTATAGTATGGAAAACCTTGTATTCTGAAAGATTTCAGAGTTTTGGAAGAAAATTCTATATTAGAAGAGATGAAGAAAACTTAGGAAAGTTTGATACAAGATCTAATAAAGGAATCTTCCTTGGATATTCTACAAAAAGCAAGGCATACAAATGTTGTAACAAAAGGTTGAAGAAGATTGTTGAAAAAGTGTCAAAGTGGATGAAGAACCACATTAAAGTTCTATGTTGATAGAAGAATATGAATTTCATGAAACCCCTTGTAGTGAAGAAGAAAAAAAAAAAGAGAAAAAAAAGACTATGAAATTTGAAGAGGAAGAAGCTCTAAAAAATATCCCTAAGACTCCTATGTATGTGTAGAAGAATCATTTTGAAGATCAAATCATTAGAGATAAGAGAAAATGCATGTTGACAAGGAGAAAAGCTGCTATGATAGAGGAATAGGTAAACTTTTGTTTATTTTCAGAAGTAGAACCTAAAACAATAACTGAAGCATGAAAGGATGAGAATCGGATCAAAGCTATGGAAAAAGAATTAAGATAGATTGAGAATAATCAAACTTAGGAATTGGTCCCAAGACTAGAAAACAAGAATGTGATAGTCCAACTAAATTGGTTTTCAGGAAGAAACTAAATGAGGATGGAAAGGTTGTTAGAAATAAGGATTCAATTGTGTGTAAGGGCTACTCACAAGTGGAAGGAATGGATTTTGAAGAGAATTTTTCTCCAGTGGCAAGAATGGAAGACATTAGAATGTTTTTTTGGATTTTGTAGCACATAAAGACTTCAAGGTATATCAGATGGATGTTAAGTTTGCATTTCTAAATGGTGAGTTAGAAGAATATTGTTTAGGTCACAAACGGTATAAATGTAAGGTGAATTGTTAGAGATATGAATTAAGGTGTGTGTGAGATGGGAATGTGATCAAGTGTGGTGATATGAGTGTGAGCCTAAACACCTAAGGTTAACAGATGCAATGAGTAGAAGGTGGCTACATTTTTAGTGTGCCCAAAGTTATTGAATGCAGTGATCCAAAGGTTGTGGATGGTGTAAAGTTGCAGTGGTGGATGTTTCTTATTGTTCTAAAATAGTGAATCTCTCTATCTCTCTATAACAATCTTCTTTTATTGTTCTTTCTTCCAAATAGTGATTCCTTTGGGTAGTGAGCCCTTGGTAGTGAGCCTTTGTCCTTTTTTGGTAGTGAGCCTATTGTATTTGATGTTTCTATTCATATATATGTGAGTTAATCCTCATTTTGGTTTTTCCCTAATTAGGGTTTTCCACATAAATTTGGTGTTCTCTTGTGTATGGTGTTGAATGTGCTTATGTTTCATATGTTTACATTCTGCCAATGATATTAAGGGTTTGATGGTTAATGAGGGTTTAAGGTTTTAATGTACATCCGATTCACCCCCCTCCCTCTTAGTTGTCTTGTGTGTCTAACAATATTTTTTTCCCATCTTCTCATTTATGAAATCTACCATTCTCTATCTAGCAATCTATCAATTATTCATACTCTTACTAATAAGTATCCAACATTGTTGAGCATTGTTTCTCTCATGTGAGCACTCCAAAATTATTTCACACTCTTCTTGAAGGTTTCAATAGAATTTTACAATAGTGTCATTTCTTATATAAACATTAATTTTAATATTAATGTTTTAATAGTTTAAAACTACATTTCAAATCTACAAAAGGTTATTTTTTGATTTTTTAAAATATTATTTATATAAGAGTTGTGAGAACATTAATTTATTTAAATAATTTTATTTTTTTGTAAGTCGGCACCAAGGTGATGCTACATATATATTTAGTGAACACTTCCAACTAGAAAATTTGTGACCTAAATATAATTTGGCTAGAATAAATCTAGCTAGAACATATTTTTGAACAAAATCAACTTCTGATTAAAAATGGTTAAATTTAGTTGTGCTAATATGTTGGCCTAAAGTAGGACAAAAATTTAAACATTAACCCATGTAAGGAATTTTTGCAATATTTAAAGTTTACCTAGATTGACAAAAATGAAACCACGGTACTACATTTAACAAACTCCATAATCAATTTCCAAAAGGGTAGCCTTGTTTTCTTGATGTCAACATGAAAATGGAAGCAATGAGAGGGTGTAGGAATATATGTAGCTAGATAATTATAAAGGAGAGTAAATGGTAAAACTAAAGAAAGATCCCATGATATATTAGAATACAACAATGCAGATTGAACAACAAGCCAATATAGGTGTTTGAATTCTCTCTTCCACAAAATCTGATTGTTTGTAGTTTATATCTTAAAACAATGGAGATGAAAGGATTGATTGGACACATGCCTAATTATTCTAAGGACATATTTAGTAGTGGAAGCTCTAGATCCTATAATTATTTGTAGAACTGATGAAAAAAGGAATCAATCCCTTAGACACAAACTCACATCAACAAGCTATGAAACTCAAAAAATGCTTGACAATGACATAAAAATCAGCAAGAAGTAACTTAAGCTTCTCATTAAAATTAAGAAAATATGAAATTACATTAATTTTCAGCCATGTGAGCTAATTAAATACATTAAAAATATGATAAGAAACAACAAGAAATAAATACATAAATATTTCCTTCAAACTATCTTCTTTCTCATAACTCTAGTTACTACAACCTTCAATCTTCAACAACAACACCTCAACCATGAATTCCAAATATTTTGCTACTGAAAAAGTATTCTTCTACCCTACAAAAAAAAGTGTTATGCAGATCCAAACCAAAAATCCATGCCCAAGGATACTCTCCTTCAAATTCTAGAAAATAACAATTTCAAAATTGTCAAATCTCAACCTTCAACGTGCAGCCGCAACTCCATTTCCTATAGCCTCCATCTTCCACACTCAACCTAGGAAGAATGCATTGAAAATACACTCCAAAATATTAAATTCTCAACCAAAAATAAAAAATAAAAATCACTCCCAAGAAAATCCACACCTTTCTCTTCTTCTTCAAAAATCTACCCTCTTGACAAACTCAAAAATTGCCAAATAAAATGCTTAGCACTCCTTTCAAAAATCAGATTTTTCCCTCCTTTGAAAAGGCTGCTCCAACAATTAGAAAACTAATAAAATACTCCATGATTCATTTAAGTAAATCCCAAAAAAAATCCACACCAATATTAGCTTTTTAATTTTTATGCTTTCAAACTTTGAAATTGATTTACTACACTATCTCCCACTTCAAGATTTGCAACAAGATAATATGAACAATTATTTAATATCTTATTTTTGGCCCAATATTGCAATTTATTTCTCCAATAAAATTATTACTCAAAACAAAGATTAAAATACTCTTTTTGGTGATGCAAGATTGCTAGTACCCCTAGATGCTCTTGCATCAGACACCTGGGGTAGGAAATTTTTTGTGAATATGGATTCACATAATGGAGTTGAGTGGTAGTACCACCCTTTTAGATTACAAGAAATCCTTACCAAACTCCATCACTGAATTAGATAGAAGGAATATTTTCCTTTGCCTAGATTCTAGCACTTAGTCAGGACACTTGTCGTCCTCCTTCACCAAGTGTGCACTTTCTTCTTCCTTGTTCTTATGGACTCATGCCCACCATGAACCATCCTCCTTCACCACATATCTTCTTCCCTCCTTTAATTATTCATGGGATCCAAACCACCACAAAATGACCACCTCCACCAAGTTTCACCCGCAACATCCTCTACAATTGCTACATGCAAATATGTATTATTGATACACTAGTTTGCAACTACATCTTGTATGTTCATCCTTGCAAATAAAGGTAAACTAAACTAAAAAAATTATACATTTACCACATTCTATTTTTCTTCCCTGACATCTTTTTCTTTTCCCTTTACTACAACAATAATATTTTCCATCCATCCTTCTTCTTTTGCTAAAAACTCATCTTCATCTTTTCTATTCGTTGCAACATCCATTCACTCCATCACTGCAACTTCAAGTTCCACAACTATATCTTCATTGTTCTCATTTTGACACCCTCTTCTACATTCTTCTCTTCTCTCCTCACTTCTTTCATTTCCTCAATCACTGCTCCAACATCTTCTTCATCTTCAATTACCGCACCTTCTTTTTGTCTCTCAACCTCTGCTACACTTTTCTCTTCCTTCTCGCTCTCTTTCTCTATGCCTTCCTCAAAGCATACTTCTACAATATTTTCTCCATCTTGTTCACCTACATACACAACTATGACAAACGTATTGCCTTTATTCTTTATAATTTTCAAGGACTCATAAAACGTCAACACAAATATTGAAATCATTGAGTCCTTCACATATAAACTGCCTCACGTTTGATGATCTATTTACATGCAATCACACACACACACACCACCACAAGTTCTGGTGCAAACTGCCTCACATTGAAACTTCTACTTGCACACTTAGGAACTCCTACTATGATACCAGTAATGCAATAAGGAATCAAGCCCTCAGACACAAACTCACATCAAAAAGCTATGAAACTCATAAAATGCTTGATAATGACACAAAATAAACAAGAAGAAACTTAAGATTCTTGTTCAAATTAAGCAATTTTGAAATTCAATTAATTTGTAGCCATGTGAGTTGATGAACTCCATTACAAATATGATAAGAAACAACAAGAAATAAATACATAAGCATTTCCTTCAAACTATCTTCTTTCTCATAACTCTAGTTACTGCAACCTTCAATCTTCAACAACAACACCTAAACCATGAATTCCAAATCTTTTTTTGATTAAGAGTCTTCTTCTAGCCTATGAAAACAAGTGTCATGCAGCTCTAAACCAAAAACCCATGCCCAAGGATACTCTCCTTCAAATTATAGAAAATGACAATTTCAAAATTGTCAGATCTGAACCTTCAACATGCAGCCACAACTCCATTTCTTGTAGCCTCCATCTTCCACACCAAACCTTGGAAGAATGCATTGAAAATAAATTCCAAAATATTAAATTCTCAATCAAAAATCAAAAATAAAAATCACTCCCAAGAAAATCCAAGCCTTTCTCTTCTTCTTACAAAATCTGCCCTCTTAACAAACTAAAAAAATTCCAAATAAAACACTTAGCACTACTTTCAATAATCGGAAGCAATAGGGGATGTTCATCTTGCTCAAGTATTCAAACTTCACTGCTATTAGTATAATAAGAGCATGAAAAGGGTATTATGGGATGAGATTTTGTACCCATAGGCATGTAGGGCAATCTTTCCTCCACAACTAGTTTCAATTTTTCTTTCAAATGCATATGATTTGCTGCAATCTTTGCCTGAGCTTCAATTAATTTCTGATAAAGTTGTAAAGGAGGTTTTCTTGCAAGACAATAAAATTATTAAAGTGGTGCAAGCTTATGATTTTTGGAAGGGACAAGGTCAGGTTGGTGGTCTTTTTCCTCGTCATTTTC